>PVJH01000833.1:0-257396 GCA_004026705.1 Nesogale talazaci | reverse complement strand
CAGAGAGGAGGCTACGTGTAGATCCCTGAAGTTGGCTCTCCCTCTCCATTCCTCCATCCCTCCACCCTCCTGGTATTACCACTCCCATCACTAGTCTTGATGGATCATCTATCCTAAGTTTCCCATGTTTCCAACTTCACTGTACATCTCCTGGTCTAGCTGGATTTATGTGGTAGAATTGGGGTCATGATAGTGGGTATACACTTCTTAATGGTACTCTCACATCTCTAACCATTCTCCCAGAGAATTCTGTGCCCTTTAATTTATGGCACATCAAAAAGGCAGTTTTGCCATCAAGGGACTGAAATCTTATCTCTTTTCAATGTTCCGGAAACTTTAAAAAAAAAGGCCAACAGGTAAGATGGGGTAGATGGGGCAATGTTTTCCAAAAGGTCTTGCTACCCTGAAACAATGTGAATATGAGCTGCTGTGATGGAAATTAATTCCTTGGTGCAACTTTCTGACCCTTTTCTCACCAATTCAGTTTTCAATTTTCTGAAAACTTCCTCCTAGTAAGGCCCCGTGATCATCTTGTATCTTTGGGGCATATCATCAAGATTACTCCTTTTGAAACTCTAAAAGTAGTCAGTTCCCATAACCTTCTGAGCGCTAATCTTGAATTGAACTGGCCCAGCAGATCGCCTCAGAAGCCACTGTTTTGATTGGAACTTTGCTGGAAAGCACTTTCATGAGGCTAGGACAAGTGCATTACTGAGAGAACTTGTCTGCAGCCATCCACTGGTCATAGAAGTATGCTTAAACATGTTTTGTCTGGAATAAGCCTGTGTATAAAGCAATACATTTGTACTTAGCCTAACATGCGTATTAGATCAGTATGCAATTTTCAACCATCAATAAAATCAAACATGTTGTCACTCAGTCAATTCAGAATAAATTTTACAAAATAGCATTTGATAATGAAAAATAAATTCTAAAATATTTTTAATTACAAGTGATTTTATAAAAAGGATGTACAAATACCAGCAATAGTCTCAAAATCATTTAGTCATACTGAAAATTGAAATAGTAATCAAAATGAGCGTACTTGTAGGGGTGTGTAATAACGCCTCATTTTTGGAGATTTTCAGTAATGAAACCTATGAAGGATATGGAAAGTCCATATACTGCTGGTTAGCATAGTAAATAATATCATTCAGCAAGATAGTTAATCAGTTAAATATACATTTGCAATAGGACCCAGTAGTCCCAATTCTTTGGTATACACTAAAATAAATGAAAACCTATGTAAAGACAAATCATTTTCCTAGTATTTTATTCAAAATAACAAAAGGGGGGTGGTGGTAAAAGCCCAAATACCAAACAATGACTTACACTCATTCAAAAGCACTGCCACTGAGTCAATGCCTTCACAGCAACCCTATAGGGCAGGCTACAACTGCCCACCTGGGAGTTTCTGAGAACATTATTCTTTAGGAAAGTAGAAAGCCCTTTCTTCTGTGGAGTGCCTGGTGGTTTCTAACTGTGGGCCTTATGCTTAAAACCCAACACTAACAATGACTAGGAAAATTAATTATAGCAAATTAGTTCTATAAACTACCATTCACAATAAAAAGGAACTTAAGACTGATACACTGAACATCTCAGAAACCATGCTGATGGTATTTTGAACAATATAAAAAACCAAAGATGACATGCTACTTGCAAAACTAGAGGGAGCGTAAGCAAATAAAGTCATTGCCTGGGACAAGATATAAGAAATGGAAGAGCCACAAAATCGAACACTTTGAGTAATGGCAAATAATAGAAATTATATCTCACAAAGGGGAGAGATGTGAGGGGGAAAGGGGAAAAAGGGGCTGGAGGCAAATAAAAAAAATAATCTGTTACTTTTGTGAAGCTAGCCAAGTGAGTCATTAATATTTATTTGAAAAACCAAGCAACCAAGAAAACTTTAAGGAACCCTGGTAGGGTAGCAGTTACACATTGGGCTGCACAAGAAGACAAATAGATCTTTCTAATCCTATACAGAATTCGTCTCAGAAACTCATATGGGCACTTCTATCCTGTCCCATAAGGTGGCAATGAGTCCACAAATGGCTTAAGGCCTAGCATAAAACTTTTCCTAGAAACCCAAACACACTGGCATCAAGTCAATTCCAACTCATAGTAATCCTGTAAGACGTGCAGTAACACAGATTCCGAGGCTGTAATCTTTCCAGAAATAAATTGCCACAGTGTTCTTTCTTAGAGTGGCTGTTGGATTTGAACTATCGGTCTCTAACTTATCAGGCAAGCACTTAAACACTATGCACCAATTAAAGAATGTGATATTAGTCTTTGAAATAGAGACTAAGCTAATGAAATGGACCAAAAAGTGGGGAATAGGGAAATATGCATATGGTTATTTAGCATGCAATTAAGGCAACACTTGAAGTTAGTGGAATTATAATTTTTTAAAATGTTGTCCAGATTATTTACCATATGAATAAAATTAAATGTTTTTCATACTATGTACATACAAAGATAAATCTAAAATGGATCTAATATCCAAATATAAAAAATGAAACTATTCTAGCCTGAGGATAAAAACATAGGTGAATTTTCCCAAAATCTGAGTGCGAAGAAAAAAAACTGTCCTATGATTCAAAGCACAGGTGGCAATATGAAAAATGACTGTTGTATTTTATTATAGATTAAAAAACTTCTGCACAAGCAAAAAGCAACCAGCCAGATATACAAAAAAGCAAAACTACCTATGACAAAACAGATGACAATGTCTACAACTGTTTTCTGTAGATACGTTAAGTATCTACAAAATTTATAAATTATAAAAAATGCAAATTAAAACTGAAATGAGATACCATTTCATACCTATTGGCTTTGCAAAATGTCTACTTAGTGAGGAAAAGAGACAGAGACAAACAGGCAGGGAGATGAGAGACACACAAGCACTCACCTACAAAAAATAACTCAATTGATATTTAGCACTTAGTCTTTAACCCAGTACTACCAATTCTGGGAATTGCAAACAAAGAAATGCTAACAAAAATATGAAAAACACAGATTAGACTAAGGAAAACTACAACAAATTAGAAAATAACTAAATTATGTAATAATTCTTTGTGACATGGAGTTAAGCAGATATTTCTGTGGTACAAAAAGAAAAACTTCATGCCTCTAAAGACACCATCAGGAAAATGAAAGGTGGGGAAGTGCAGATTTGGGATCCAAAGCCCATCTGCATGCAACTGGACGTGCCCTTACAGAAGGGTCACAGAAAGGAGACCAGCCAGTCAGGGTGCAGTGCAGCAATGAAGAAATTTATAACTTTTCTCTAGTCTCCTACCCCCACCCCATCATGATCCCAATTCTACCTTACAAATCCGCTAGACCAAGGATGTACACTGGAAATGATAGGAACTGGAAACACAGGGAATCCAGGGCAGATGATCCCTTCAGTACTGACAATGCTGATACCAGGAGGGCAGGGGGAGGGGGAGGGGGGAAGGTGAGGTAGAAAGGGGGGAAGGATCTACATATAACCTACTCCCTGGGGGATAGACAACAGAAAAATGGGTAAAGGGAGCACTGGTCAGTGTAAGACAAGACAAAATAATAATTTATAAATTATCAAGGTTTCACTAGGGAGGGGGGAAATAGAGAGGGAGGGAAAAAATCAGGAACTGATACCAAGGGCTCAAGTAGAAAGCAAGTGTTATGAAAATGATGGCAACAAATGCACAAGTGTGCTTGACACAATGGATACAATGGATATGTGTATGGATTGTAATGAAAATTACCAATCCCCAATAAAGTGATTTTTTTTTAAAAAGGGCAAACTATAGACTATGAGAAAATACTTGCAAATTATAGTTGACATGGCATGTTAAAAATACATAAGGAACTATTAAAAGAGGATGATGTCTAAAAAATCCAATTTAAAAAGTCAAAGGGTTTGAAAAGAGAGTATTTTACCAAAGAAGACATACAAATAGCTAAAATGCTCACATCATTTGTCATTTCAAAAACACCTACTGCTAGTCAATTCCAATTTGCTGCAGCAACCCATGAATCTGAGTAGAACTGCTATCTAAGATTCCCCTAACTATAATCTCTTATCTAGATTAGTAGTTTAGTACAAGCCATTTACACAACCCTGGGATTTTTTCAATAGTTGCTAGCGAAATGCAAATCAAAATCATAAAGAGTCTACACTTCATACTCAATACACTCAAAAAGCAGACATTTCATAACAATACTGATGGGAATATGAAATGGCAGTCACTCGAGAAATCACTTTGGGTAGTTTCTGAAAATGTGAAAAGTAGACTCAATCTATGACCCATTAATTCTACCCCTAGTAGCTACCCAAAAGAAATTAAACATGTCCACACAAGAACTTGTCTGGAGCCATCCAGCCCGGACATGCTTAACATGGCTACAGTCATGTAGCCTGAACTCTGTTAAGGTTTATTGCCTGAGGTTTGTAGTCTGTCACCTTTATAACTTTAAACAGCCCTGGCCTCTGAAGCTTGACTTGCAGACGTGCTGACCTTCACTTGTTAATAACTATATGCAAATTGCCTAAGCCTATAGATAAGGCATTTCTGCTTGTCTTGATATGCAGATATGCTGGCCTTCACTTGTTAATTTAAGATAATCATATGCTAATTGCCTAAGCTTGCTAGCCCTATAAAACTGGTTTATTTCTTCCAAATAAAGAGACTTGATCAGAATCTTGTCTTGTTTCCATTTCTCCCGTCTCAGGTCTCCCAAATTCCCGCTCCTCCTTCCAGGACTTGCGAATTACGGACCTGCAGGCCCGGACAAGAACTTGTACATGAAAATTCACATGAGCATTATTCACAACAATCAAAAAGAGAACAACCAAATGGTCATCAAATAATGAATACGGAGGTCAAGTGTGGTATAGCCATACAATGGAGTGTCATTAGGTAATTAAAAAGGAAACACCACAACACTAAAACTTTAACCTTAAAAATATAAGCTCAGTGAAAGAAGCCACTCATAATCAGCCACATAGTATATGACTTCATTTACAGTGAAATACCAAGAAAAGGTAAATCTAGAAATTCGTAGTTAGCAGGGGTTGGATGTACGTACAAGATTTCTTCATTTTAAATAAGACTACAGCAATAATTGTACAACTCTGGATGTTTAAACAATGTGAAAGATTAATTTTCTGGGATAATGTTCTACACTGCTTAAACTAAGGTGAGAAAGGGGTGATTCACTGCTCCACTGTTATGCACAGCTCTTCATTTAGGTAACTTCTTTTTGCTTTGTTTTGTTTTTTTTATTTTTGGCATCACTGCCCTCTGGTGGTGGGAGTAGGAGGCCCCGCCAGGGCTCAGCCTAGGTAACTCTTTTTTTAATGTCTAGTTTTCGCTCAACTCAAAGCACCAATTACAAACAGACTTGTACGAAAGATTTCATCATAATATTTCCATTTGAGGTTTGATATCCTTTCATCTGACACTAGAAAATTTAGAAACCACTTTGCTGTTTAGTTGGTTTCACAACCTTTTAAATCATTATACTTCAGGGTCAAGAGTAAAGTAGCAGAAGAAATCTAATTCTTTTAATCAAATAAAAATAATATGGTTCATGTAAGATAGCACAAACAAAATAACATTTATTTTCATTTCCCCAAGCCTCTGCCCCTAGAATAACATTGCCCCTAGAGTAACATTTTAAGTAGGTAATATAAAAAAACGAAAGAACCATTCATTTTTAGTATAATGAAAAATAATCTGACCAAAAACCAAATAGACAAACAAATGTGAACTAACCTTCCAGTAGTCAGATTGTAAACTGTAGTACCTCTGGTATGCAGATAATGCTGAAAGATGAAAAATAATGATCAGCATAATTATATCATAGTTCATAATCAGAATGTCTTATAGAATATGTAACTAATTTCCCATCATAACCACTGGCAAAAAATGGTATCTCAAAAGCTAAACAATTTAAAACTATGAGGCCTCCATACTAAGAGTCAATCATAATACCAAATATCAGTTATTTAAGTATTCATTGATATAAAACCATAGTTAAATCTGAGGCCTATACTTGAATAGACATAAAATGTAAGACTACTCTCTTGACTCAACCTGACAGAAAAAAAACTAATGGGGAAGAAGACTTTTCTACTATCAAATACAACAATGTTCATACTCACAAGGGACCTCACTTCTAAGAATGTTATTAGAAACTCACCAACAATAAATCCACCTTTAGCTTAAGTACATCAATCCCATCTCCCTAAATCCATTAATGCATTAAAGAATCTGGAAACAAAATAAATCCTGCCGACCTAAAAATTCAGATGAGGTGGAAATATAAATGCAAACTAAAGGCTCTATGTGTACATTAGAATTAGTGGTGGAATGTTTTTGTTAATAAATCTCAATACAATCTCAATACATATCAATTAGGCAAAAAATGTTAGGGTACAAATTAACCACTTATACAAGGGAAGCTTTAAATTGATAGCAAGAAAAGGTAATTAAGATAATGACAATATCTCACAAATTTTTGCAAGTCCTCTCATAAATTTAAAAGATTCCTATGTGATCCTCTAAGTATACTTGTAACTGAGGACCGCTCAAAAGACAAAAATAAGTCTTTGGGGACAAGAGCATGGCAGTAAAGCATAGTAGCTGTGACATGTTCTAATAAGGAATTTTTAAGACAATTTTATGAACTTTTTATAGAATAAAAGCAATAATTTGTATGTAATAAAAGGCATCTCTGTACAATAGGAACAAATTGTAAACCTACTTGAAATGCTTTCATGAAATTAAGCAGGCAAGACAGTTAATATGGAAATCATTGAAAATGAAAAGAAAGTTTTGTTCTAAATTATCGTAAAGTTACAAATGGAATAAAAGCAGTGCAAAACTTAAATTCCAAAATTAGTCTCTAGTAAACATAATAGGAAACAGGTAGCATTTCCAATCATTGGGCAATCAATATAGTAACCAGCGCTCGCGCATACACATGAAAGCAGAACAGTGAAATTTATTTTTTTTTCCTTTTAGGCATCACTGCCCTCTGGTGGTGGGAGTAGGAGGCCCAGCCTTTGCTCCTGTGGAGCTGGAATTGAACCTCCATCCCAGTGGGCCGCAGTCCAGCGCACAACCACTACGCCACCGGGGCTCAGCCCCAGTGAAATTATCATGTACTAAAACAATTCAAAAATTAGATTAAAGAGTTAAAATACAAAAATGAAACCATAAAGCTACAGGATAAAAATAAAGAGAACCAACATTTTTTCGTTGATCAGTTATAAAAAGCAATTTCAAATTTTGACTCAATATGTCAGAATAGGTGCTAAAATGAGGAGTATAAAGGCAAAAATTGTTTGAGTAACAGTTTGCTTACCAAATTCCTTCACTCATTCAATAATACTAAACATGCATATGCACCCTCATTAGGCTCTCTTCTCTAGGCAAGCTGATCAAATACATACATACATAGAAAATATTATCTCCAACAAAATGCTGCCCAATCCATCAGTTCTCAGTTCCGCTTATGTTAAATATGTATACAGCTAAAATTTACAAGATAAAGAAAGCCAAAAAGACAGAAAATAAAAATAAATTGGGGGGGGTGAGGGTAAACAGCAACCAAAAAGCCCACAAATGTACTTCTTGAGTCTTACATAAGAGAATACTGCATATATAAAGGGGAAAGGGCAAAAGGTTGCTCTAAAATAAAATTCAGGGGAAAAAATATCGAATAATTCATTAGAAGGACTAGAATTACCAAACTAAATCTCCCCCAAAATAAACAACAAAGACAGAAAAGAAAATAGGCTGAAGTTAGAGATCCTCTCCTGAAGGTCTAAGGCGGTGGGTTCTCAACTTTTATAATGCCGCAACCCTTTTATACAGTTCCTCATGTTATAGTGAGACCCCAACCATAAAATTATTTTCATTGCTACTTCATAAACAGCTATTTTGCTACTGTTATGAATTGGGTGATCCCTGTGAAAGGGTCGTTTGACTCCCAGTAGGTCACAACCCACAGGTTGAGAAAGCTGGTCTAAGGTATCATTAATGGAGCTACAAGAAAAAAACAGAAGGAAACAATTTAGGAACTAATTCCAGAAACTTTTCCAAAAGGTCAATAGTTGCTGGTTTTAAACAGAGAGCAATTCTATAAATAATAAAGCCATGGTACAATGCTTTCAAAATTCTGAAGGAAAGTTATCTCCAACCTAAAATGACATATTGAAACTATGAACAGTCATATGAGTAGACTAAATATGCAAATTCTGAAAAATATTGACCTCCCAAGGTATCCTTCCCCACGAAGATGCTAATGAGCATACTTCCCCTAAAAGAACTAAGAAGCTACAGTGTACATAGGAAGAAAAAAAAAATCTAACAGAGAAGATGGAAAAGGGGAGGCCTTAGACTTGGCAATTAAATCCCAGACCCAAATCCGTTGATGCTTATCACCTCTCAATATTCCACTGCCCTGTACCTGCACACCTTCAATTGAAGAACAGTGTATGCATATGCATCTGCCCAGGGGTCTTATCTTGGCTATGTGCCAAAATAGTTCCTAGTACCCCCAACACCCTACCATTTTACAAACTGGATGACATAAGGGCCCTCATCTCCTAACACTTAAGTGCTCTATTATTTCTTTGATCTAATTTGAATTGTCTATTCTCTGATCATATTTATGGCAGATTTTCTGCTACCTGGCTCCATAGACCTCCAAGATGTCATAACTAATACTAGGTGTTTATGTGTGCCAAAATTCACACATAACCTCTAATCCACTGATTTCCCCTCAAAAAAGGGCTCTTGTGAACAAAGGGAATAATATGCCAGACTATGACTCAAATTTCATATTTTAACTTCTCCTGAGAGTCAATAGTGGCAATATGTGAGCTTGTTGCTCAGTTTTTCTAAAGTAACAGTATCTTGCTGAGGGCTATATTCATCAGTGGCCTTTATAAAGAGAGAAAGGAAAGGTGGAGAGTAGCCGGAAGGGGGAAGAAAAAGGAGAAAGGAGAAATGAAACTGCAACAGTGATTATGAATTTCATGCAAATAACATGTGCATTACCTGATGCTTACTTTCCAAGCTATGGGCCCTCATCCCCATGTATTATTTCTGTAGGTGTGATATGGCAATATTCCTTCTCCGGAACCATCCAGCCTGGACATGCTTGACCTTGCTACAGTCACTAGTCTGAACTCTGTTACTGTTTGTTGCCTGAGCTTAGTAGTCTATTATCTTTATAACAGTACACAGCCCTGCCCTTTGAAGCCTGACCTTCAGACGGCCCCCTACCCCTGCCCCCTACAGCAAGATGAACTGCGTCAAAGTTACCTTTGCTAACCCCTCCCTCCCTGCTACTTCCTTATTTGCCCTCTGCTTTCAAAGAGACGTACTGAAAAATAAAAAATCAGACCTTGACAAGATTCTGCTTGGTCTCGCTCCTTTTTGCCGCCCGTTTCTCTTTCAGGCTGGATCCTCCTCGCCCCCACGAATAAGACATAAGACGGGACAATTCCTTATACCCAAACTACATGTATAGATTTTATAACTGCCTCATTTCTTCCAAGAATAATTTAAATTTTTCCATTCATTTACTCATTTTCTCTAACATGCTAATAGCTATACAAAGTTCTATTGCCAGTATCTCTAGTTAAAGAAATCATTTTATCCAAAGCATTTCCAATTTTTGCAACTTCATTCAAGTCATTATCTCCCCATGGAAAAAATGTCCTAAGCCTATGCCTACAAAATTTCTCTTAAGTCTTTAAAAGAGAATGAGAGAAAATCATCTGCTTGGAAACCCTTATAATGCTTTAAACCTATTTAATAATGATTGTAGAAAATGTCTAACTAGGTTCTTCTCTGGAAGACCCTAAGTCCTCTTTACTTTGTGATCCCTGCCAAGCTCGTCACTGGCTCAAGATGTCCATATTCTTATCACTGAGAAATTCTTTTAAACTAATTTAGGTAAGATTGCCTTTTTCTTGTTCCAGTTAACAGTGAATACTGTTCCCAAACATTTTAAACTGAACTAGCTATCAACCTATTTTAGAAGCTAAGCATCTCTTTAACCCTTGGAGTTAATTTTACTTATGAACAGATTTTCCACTGTTTTCTCCCCCATAACTGTTTTCTGAGTTTTATTTTGCTATGAAAAGCCCATTTAGTCATTTTAGATTAAAAAAAAAAACATGTTAAAAAAATTGTATGTATCACTTAATGACAACTAAGCAGCAGCACAACTAATTGTCATGTCTGGGTCTCTGTTTATGTGCTTTTAAATTAGTGTGCTCTAGTATTTCTTTTAATGAACTAGTTTCCTTTAAGTTACAGTACTAGTTTTAATTAAAATATCTAACAAAGTATGTATTATCAAATATTACCCTACAGAATTGAAGATAGTTGGCTGCATATTAAACTGTTTCACATAACAGTAACATATCCCACCACACCCTTCACTGAGACCCTACCCTTTGCAGATTCACTAAAACTCAAACTCAGTGCGCCATGGAGTTTTAATTCTGACTCTTAACATCTTTCTCAGAAATCTAAAGGGGCAGTTCTACTTTGCCCTATAAGATTACTATGAGTCCTTACAGATAAAGACAAAAATTCAAGAATGTTATATAACCTTCTAGGTAATATAGCTGTTGAATATGAAAGCTGGGAAATAAGCCTAACTGGAAACCCCACAGAATATACCAATCTCAAACTAAAACTGTCATCTCATTAAAAGAATGTATACTTGACCTAACACAATAGTGGTTTACTAAAGTAATATAACATATCAACAACTATTCGCTTAAAGCATACTTGTTGAAAACAAGCACAATACATCCTATCATCAAAAAGTTACAATATTCTTACTTAGAATACAGTTTTTCTTTGTTATGGATTTTAGGGGCAAAAGGTGGTATATAGAATGGATGCTGAATGATTAAGAGTCTAGGTTGGCAGCTTGATAAGCGCTCCTTTTGGGGGGTTATCTTCAGTTAATTAACTCACCTAATTTCTTACAGGAAGCATGTTCAAAGGAATAAAAACTTGTTTTTATTCAAGGCTCAAAATTCACTTATGATCATCTCTGAATGCACAACTCCAGATCAGATTTTCATTTAAATATTTTCTACCTAAAATGGCTAAGGATAAAATAGAAAACAATGCTAGTTCTTGTTACTTTTTCCTAATTCACCAAAATGACCATATTAATCAAACTGGCTCACTTTTTACTATAGTAGATAAAACCTTTAAAGTTCGGGAATTTTCACTAGGCAAGAAAAAGCTATAATGCACATGTAGGGAGTTTATTAGTTTTTACTAAATGATCAATATATCATGATTTACTTGAAGCTACATCAATCTTGCATATTTCCATCATTAACCTGATTATACTAAACCCAAGATGGACTCCAGTTTATTGCACCCCCATCTCTAAATCAGAACCCAGTAATTTTCTGTTTCTTGTAAAATAACTGACCTTTCCAGGAGGCTGAAACTTAAGTCAATCAACTGGCTCTCAGAAACAGAAATGTAAGCTAACGAATTGGACTTTCTTGCTTAGTTTAATACAGTCCAAAGTTTCCTGTTGGTTTCAAACAAGCCTCCTTGTTCCTATGAGTCTAATCATAAAAACCCTTCGGCTTTGTGTCCCATGCCTCTTTGGAGCTCTTGTCTGATTTCTAGATCAGCTGCCCTGCCCTTCCCAACACCATCCCCCTAAAGTCCTTCCAATCCATATTTTGCAAATAAAGTTCATGAGTTCATTCACAGATTTAAAACCATCTATTCCCACTTTCTTTCTCATTGTTTACTATACTCACGAGTTTATAATTTCCTCCCACTAAATGCTCCTCAATGTTGTTCTATTATAGTATGTTCTGGGATCACTTAACAAAATATGTAAACATGACAATATTAAAGATATAATTACAGCAGTAATTATAATTCTAACTGTAGTTAAATAAAGGAAAAAATTTTTACCTTTTGAATAGTCTTCCAATAAGAGGTTGAAGTGACCTAATTGACAAAAGAAATCAGACTCCACTTTTCCTTCAGCTTTTAAGATTAGAGACTCGTAGCAGCGAATGGCCTAGAAATGAAAAATACAAACAATTTAAGAAAAAGACAAACTCAAAATTACATTTCCTTCCTGAGAGAACATATGTATCTTCTATTCAGCTATGCACGAAATCAGTATATTTCACTTCTTTTCAGACAGTCAATAGAGCATTCTTTAGAACAAATTGCCTCCTTATCTATTAAATGATGCGTTTGCTATGAAATAACTGCTTTTCCAATCTATAAAATGGATATAATATTTGCCAAATTCAATGTAGGAACACTTTGACATAAATTTGACTACAACTTTAGATGCATAAATTTCAAATCCAAGTGATTACTATGGTCTCTGCTAATAAAAACAAAACTGCTTTGAAATATACATAATTATCTTTATTTACCATCTATAAGACTTCTATTGAATTAAGTAAGAATTCATGGAATCCTTAGCTATAATTTATAATAAACAATTACTTTTTGCCAGAAACACTACCAATAGCTTTAAATTACCACATATTAACTGCCTTTCCATCATCTCCTCATATTTCAAACACACCAACTCCTATTTTAAGGACCGATTCCAAACTTTATCACAACTTCAACATACACATATACACACAGCATTCTCTCTTTTCCACCTCCAAACAAAAAGGTACTATAAGGGTATCCATTTGGGCTCTAACCTGGGGAACTGCAGTTGGAGGAAATGAAGGGCTTTAAAGAATAAAAATTCTGAAACTCCAGTTGCCATTAACTACAGAAAATGCTGGGGAGCTTTCCCTTCCATTAAATGTTCCACAACTTTGTTGTGCTATACTGTGTCCTGGGGTCACTAAACAAAGAAATGTTTTTGATTTCTCAAATCTCTAGTGTATTCCTGGAAAACTCCTAGGTTGGGCACCCACAATAATTTCCATTATTACTAAAAACCCTTCAACCACCACTTCCACAGTGTTTTTCAGGTGCTTCTGTTGCGATAAGAGCGTGCATGTAGAATAGAGTGCCCACATGAGTTCCCCGATGTGTTTCTTCTTGTGTACAAGATAGGGCAGTTGTTAGGAGTTTCAAAATGAATGTCCAAAAAACAAGATAGAAGTCTTATACTAAACAAAATGAATTCTGGGACTGTGTTCTTCTGAAGACCTATTTCACTCTTAGCTATCTAAATGTGCATATGCACCAAATCACAATCACTGAAAACTAATCATTCTGTTTCCCTATAATTAAAGAGTCTGACTGCAGCACTGAAGTCTCAGAAATTACTATAATTTGTGGGCATGAATTGTCACAATTCTCTTGTTTAAGTTATATATAATTCTTACCTGGCAGTTAAGAGTACAAAAATATAATTTATTAGAGTGCTTTAAGATATTATAGAATTTTATAAAATTATTGAACTACAGTATAGTTTAATTTTTCCACTAAATGAATGACTTTTTAAAGTTAATAATGGCATTGTAAATAAAGTACTCATTATAGTTGTAGTGTGTGTGTGTGTGTGTGTGTGTGTGTGTGTGAGAGAGAGAGAGAGAGAGAGAGAGAGAAGGAGTGAGAGAAATGCTAAGCAAAATATTCAGAAATTTCTGGTCCTACCATTGTTTGATAATTATTTTTTAAAGTTTACCCAAATGTTTTCATGGTAATTAAGAAGAATTTTATAGCATATTTTTCATTTTTCTTAAGATGACACACTTAAAATTCATACTTTGCACTAAACATATACCACCAAAGAAAAACCAGAATGGGCTGATTTAAAATTCACATACCCATACATTCATGAATAAGTAATAAATTCTTAAATATTTCCCCCACAAAGCCACAAGCTGGTGGTGTTGATCAAAGATGATGCTGACAAGGTCAAACATCAAGGTAAAAGATGAACAAAATGATAAAAACTTTCTCAAGCATGTCAGCATTTCATCTTTAAATTATAAAGTAAATTCTCCTATTAGCTATAAATATTAACATAATTTTAAAAGCATATTTAAAGGAAAACAGGTTAAAATAGTTTCTAATACTCCTTACTCCTTGTTTGCTAAAAGTAAAGAAGACCTGAAGACTGATGAAGAGCAAATCAAACACTATAACCCTTAAGTATTCATTCCAACTCAATATAAAGAAAACCAAAAATCCTCTCAACTGGATCAGTAGCAAACATTATGAAAGAGAAAAATGCACAAGTTATCTAGGATTTCATTTTACTTGGATCCATAAGCAATGCCCAAGGAAGCAAAAATCAAGAAAGCAATCTCTATACCGCACTGAGTAACTACTGCAATATGGTATTAAAAAGCAAAGATGTAACCATGGAAACTACAGTGTGCCTGTCCAAAGTATGGTACGTTCAATCATCTCTCACATGACCACAAAAGCTAGACAATGAATAAGGAACACTAAAGCTGAATTAAGTCTTTGAATCATAGTGTTAGTGAACTCACCAAAGAAAATAAATAAATGTGTCTTCAATGGAGGTCAGAATACTCCTTAGAAGACAAAAATGATGTTGTCTCATCTACTTTGAACAGTTATCAGGAAAAGTCAATCACAGAAGGACACTATACTTGGTTAAATACAAGAACGGTGAAAATATGGCCCTCAACAAGATAGACTAACAGAGGCTCAAACACAGAAAGAACTATACGGCTGAAAATTAACCAAAACCTGTTAAGATTATAAAGTATAATCCAGTCCAGTCCATAATTCTGAAGCCAAAAATAGACAAAGTGGTTTGCAGCCAGCTAAAGATAAAGGAATTTAAGTAGACAACAGGTCAATGTCATCCATGAAACTGGCTACTAAAAAAGTGCTTATGGCCCAAAATAATAATGCACATTCCACAAATTAACAGCAATAATCAACTAACCAACATCTCATCTGACACAAATTCTTAACATTATTATTGAGTACATTTTAACAGGTGATAACATACAAAAAGATTATAAAGTTGGCCAAAGTTGTGAAAACTATCATGAATATTGTTTGAATTGAGAACTATCAGGATACTGCAGTTCTGGGTCAAAAAGCTATTACTTGAGAGAGAAGATTCAATATTTCATTGTATAATGACTGAGTGTAACAAACAAGTTCATTCTGAAAGGAAAATTTAAATGTCATAAATGATATGGCCAGCTCCAACTCATACAAAAAAAACTTTAAGCATAAACTATTAAATTATTTAAGGAGTACTAAAGGAAAATTTGTAGTTTGGATACAATTCTGAACTTAAAAAAAGTGGGTTCTTTTTTTAATTATCTCTTCGGTTTCTAAGAGTCTTATTAGAACTCTGGGAAAATTACATAAGAATTGGAGTCTTAAAAGTATGTAACTTCGGACTGAGCCCTGGTAGTGGTTGAGTGTGCAGCCCGCGGGCTTGGCGGTTCAAATCCAGCGGCAGCTCTCAGGAGCAGCACTGGGTAGCATCCAGGACCACCAGAGGCAGTGATGCCCCCCAAAAATAAATAAAATAAATTTTTTAAAAAGTATGTAACTTCCTTCATTTAAAAAAAAAAAGAGCAGCAGCCTAATAAATTATTTGCACAAACAAAAGAAAGGAATAAAGAGAGGAAAAAAATGAGTTTGTCACCCATGACTAACATTTTAAAAATTTTAACAATTGGACAAAGCCAAGAACTTACATGTTACCCTATCTTATGTCTCTCTGTCTTATATATACAACAAACACACCTATTACATCACAACCAAATCAGTATAATAAAATGTAACTTAATTCTGTATTTCAAAGCTCTCTGTATATGTATACTCATACATATTACTACTGAATGTTTTTGGGAAAACACCAATCAGGAAACAATCACAGCACCTTAAGTACCATTTTTTCAAATGAGATACACAAAAATTATTATAAAAGTCTTCACTGAAATATAAGCCTGAAATTGAACTAGGCAATTTTCTAACATTTGAATTCTGGATATTTATCAAGCATGGTTTGTAAATACTTTACTATGCTATTTCACTTATTTTTCACAATTAGTTATCTTCCAATTTAAAGATGAAATAAACTGAGACATAGACAATATAAATCCCATGCTCAAGGTGATAGGGTTACTAAGGTAGTGAAGAGATACAAACAGTGATGTCCCTAAACCCTATGAGCAGTTAGATATTCAACTCAGACCAGGTTAACTCAAAAACTTAAAAGTCATTTCCACCGCAGAAGACCTACAGAACCAGTTCATTACTAAACTCCTCCTACACAATAGCTTCCTATCCCAAACTACATTTCTATACTAAGCAGCAAACAACACCAAGCTTTCCTCAACCTGTAAGAAGGCTTCAAATGATACACGTAGCGAAGCAGCAATACACACCAGCACTGATATTTTAAGAACCTGTATTCAGCTGTTGTCCAAATAATTCTTCTGTCATATTGTAGAGATGGGGCACATTTTAATTCAGTCTTGGGTTATCTAAAATATGGATATTTAAAATTGAGGTGAGAGTATACTAAAATTTCAGCTCATTGGGTTTTATAATAAAGACACCCTCCCCCAAATAAATAATAAAACCCAATGTGATCCTGAAATTCCCCATATAATGCTATATCTATTAATTGTTGCTTTATACAATATACTTTAAAAAATACTTTTTAGTATTTTTTCTTTAAACCCCATTTGCTTGCTATATAGACACTTGAATTCCTGGTAGTACAAATGGTTAATACACTCGGCTGCTACTAAAGAGTTTGAGGGTTCAGGTCTACCCAGATGTGTTTAGCCAAAAAAGTCTGCAGTTTTGCTTCCTAAGTCAGGCACTGAAAGCACAGTTCTACCCATATATACCAAGTCAGAACCAACACCATGGCAACTAGTCCAGAGACTATTTTATATATATCCCTCAAGAAGAAAGGGAACAAGAAAATAATGAGGAGCTTATGGCAGGAGGGACCATTTCAGTAGCTTACAATTGAGAGCTCAAAAAATACACAGTAGAAATTAAGTTTGTTTTCAGCAAAATCATATAGATCAAATTTTCATGAAGGTAAAAGACTGTACTGCTACAACCTGGATATATATGCAATTTAAAATTAAACTTTGCCAGTAATGTCTGATTCATTCATTCATTCATCATATCTATCACACAATAAATGCTCACAAAAAGTAGGAAACACCTTGAAGAAAGGATTGCATTTATGGAGCTGAGCCCCAGTGGTGTAGTGGTTGTGTGCGGGACTGCAGCCCACTGGGTTGGTAGTTCAAATCCAGCAGCAGCTCTCCAGGAGCAAGGCTGGGCCTCCTACTCCCACCAGAGGGTAGTGATTGCCCCCCTCCAAAAAAAAACTACATTTATGAGCATGAGCTCCACTAAAAGTGATCTGCTATGAATTCTAAAACTTCTAATATGAAAGGACTTAAAATTTTGTGGAAAATTCTATTATCTTTAAATTTTTCCTATGAATTGGGTAAAGATTTTTCAAAATATTCGAATTCCATCTTCCTGCAAACTTTTTGAAGCCCTTCATATGTACTAGGGCACTCAATAGATTAACTGAATAAAATAACAGTCCTAAAATTAGATATTGCCCTTTTCCCCAAAATGTAAAAAGTACGGTATCTCTTTTTATAAAAAGTCCCCTCTCAAGTTTGAATATACCGCTTCAGAATTTTCTATGTATACCAAAGGGACTCCAAAAAACCGTGGAGAAATTCCATCATCTTCTCATATGAACCTTTTGAAGTTCCTTATTAAAAAGGGTATAAGGGCTGAACCCCGATGGCGTAGTGGTTGTGCGTGGTTATGCCCACTGGGTTGGAGGTTCAAATCCAGCAGCAAGGCTGGGCCTCCTACTCCCACCACCAGAGGGCAGTGATGTCCCAAAAACAAAATAAGGGGGGGGGATGGGTATAAATCTTTATATCCAGTTTCATAAACTTTCAGCATATTATTTACCAAACATGATGCTCTTCTCCAGGGACTAGTCTCTCCTGACAACATGTTCTAAGTATGTAAGAAGAAGTCTCACTATCCTTGCCTTTCAAGAGCACTCTGGTCATACTTCTTCCAAGACAGATTTGTTTGTCCTTTTAGCAGTGCATGGAACTTCAATATTTTTCAATGACGATTCAAACAAATCCATTCTTCTTCAGTTTTCCTTATTCAATGTCCAATGTTCACATGTCTATGAGGTAACTGAAAATACTATAGCTTAGGTCCGGCTCACCTTAGTCCTCAAAGTAACGTCCTTGCTTTTCAACATTTTAAAGAACATGTTTACAACTGTAAATTCAAAAGCAACAATACAAACATATTTTGTACAGCAGATTTTGCCAGACTGATGCTTCCATAAAAATTGATTGTGGATCCAAACAAGGCAAAATCCTTGAAAACTTCAATCTTTTCTCCATTTATCATGATGTGACCTATTGGTCCAGTTGTGAGGATTTGGGTCTTCTTTACATTGAGCTATTATTCAAGTGCTTCATGTCCTACTAAGTCTCTGCAAGGAAGGTTGTGCCATCTGCATATTGCAGGTTGTTAATAACTCAAGTAAGCATATTTTTGGTATTCTCTACAATCTACAAACCAACATGGAAACACACCAGCCTGTGTGTTCAATAAGGTGTCAAGAGGATTACGTAACAGGCATCAGAAGACTCCAAACAAAAGCATATTGTTGAGAGAGAGGGGTGTGTGTGTGTGTGTGTGTGTGTGTGTGTGTGTCAAAGATCCAAAACCCATCTGTAAACAATAGGACATCCCCTCATAGAGGATCACAAGGAAGGGATGAGTCAACCAAAGCACAATATAGCACGGATAAAAGACACATTATTCCTCCGGCCCTATGAGGCTTCCTCACCCCCACTATCATGACTCCAGTCCTGCCTGTCAGTTCTGACTACAACAGAGAATATTCCCTGGTGAGAGCTCATGACACATGGATGGAAACCAGATCAGATAAACCCCTCAGGAACAGAAATGAGAGTAGCAATACCAGGAGAGTAAGGGAAATGTGGAGGGAGGGAGGGGGATTGATTGCTATGATCAACGCATACCCCCCATCTCAGGGGGATGAAAAACAGAAATGTGGGTGAAAGAAGAAGCGGTCGGTGTAAGACAAGAAAATAATAATAATTTATAATTTATCACAGGGTCACGAGGGTGGGAGGACAGGGGAAGGAGGGGAAAAGGAGGTGCTGATACCAAGGACTCAAATATAAAGTAAATGTTTAGAAAATGATGGCAATATATGTACAAATATTCTTGATACAATTGGTGCATGGATTGTTATAAAAGCTATAAGAGCCCCCAATAAAATGATCTTTAGAAATAAAAAAAAGAAACATTAGCTTTTGCCACCATACAAACATGGAAAAGAAAAACATCCATCAGTATTGAATTAAATCAATCATAGTGCACCCATATTATAGCATGTCCAAGAGTTCTCTAAAACTACAAGGTCTGTTGCACTGACATAGAAAGAAGCACAAGTTAAATATACGTAGCGCCTTTTCTTTAAAATAACAGTACTGTATGCATTGAGAAAATTTCAATCCAAACTAGGATAAGTCGAACATTATAAAAGATGGAGCTTCTTTATTTTATTGAAAATAACCCATTTATAACATGGCTCAACCACGATTCATTTACATGATCAGAATAAATGCAATTGCTGAATAGTGAGGTTGAGGAAACAAGTCTAAGAGTATAGGGAAGAGGGAAATCAAACAAACATGTTTACAACTGTAAATTCAAAAGCAACAATACAAGCATATTGTTTATTGGCATACGGTAGTGAAACTAGGCTAGAAGCAATTCATGGTTTCTTGTTTTACAAGCTTTATAGAATCTCTCTGATACTAAGTTATACACATGTACTTGGTAGATGGATGACTGGATGAATGTCCAAGGTTTACCAAAAACACGCCTTTACAATGAAACACTGTCCTGTCCTGTGCCATCCTCACCATTACCAGCAAGTTCAAGTCTACTGTTGCAGCTACTATGCTAATCCATCTTACAACCTCATTGGCCCTCCATTTCACCAATTGGTGTCTTCCTCTAATAATTGTTTTATCCTGTATGTGTGCCTAAATTCTGAGCACTCTGTTTGAAAAAGCAATGGATGACGGTGAAAGCCCAAAATTCAGTGTTTCCACTGAATTCCTTCTAGTCATTGACCAAAGATGTACACAATCTTTTACTATATTGTTTAATTGCTTTCTCATTATTTATCTTCTAGGATTCCTTTTGGTTTAAGGAGTTCAGTTTTTTAACTTCCTCGAGACCTAAATATCATTTTTCTGAATTGTTGCTGGTAGTTTCAGGACCTCTTTTTCAAAGTACCCCATTAGATTTGGGTGATTTTCAGTTGTTTTTCTTGTTTTCGGGGGGGTTCACTGTGTTTGGCTGCCATTTCCTTAACATTGTGGTGCAGCCATCAGTGGTATGTGAACTGCTGGATCAGTCAGGGGTAGTTGGTTCTGTCTAGTGACATGGGAGAGGTCCAAGAGGAGCCGGAAAATAAACAATGGTGAAATGGAGGAAAAGGGAGATAGGCAATATAGAGAAAGGGGAGAAAATAAAGAATAAAATAAAAGTAATGGTAGTAATAATAAGCTAGATAGGACAAAAGATTTGTAAAATTAATGAGAAAATGCATTTTAAGTATACACAAGCAATAGATTACATGGAAATATATTGCACATGGAGAAAAAGAGCAGAAAGAATGGGTGAGGCAGGATAAAAGTATAAGCAAATACTCACCAGAAAACTTCGTGTGTGTGTGTGTGTGTGTATATATATATGAAATACTATTTTTTTAAAAAAAGAGAAAGAGATTAAAAAGGCAAAATAAGGGGAGCGTGAATGTGTAAAAAAGCAGTGGAAAAAAGGGGGGGGGTGCTCTGGCTTCAGTATGGGTGTTGGGAGTTCTGTTGCTATGGCAGTGTGAATGTGGGTGTGTCTGTGAAATCAGGAAAAAAAAAAAAACCTTGATTGGGTGGGTGTATAGTGTTCTACAGGCATGCTTCCCCGCCCCCCCCCCCGCAGGAATGCGTATTCTCAGAAGTGTGAGCTCACACTGGAAGAGGAAGTTGGAGGGAACTAGAATAAAATATAATAGAACAAAAATACAAAAACTAAAGAAAATAAAAGTAAAAAATAAAACTGCTTAGTGGTTGAGAATTTTTGTTCCTTTGATTGTTTTTGTATGTGATGTATGTGCTTTGGGGTGGGGGGGGGTGTACAGGCACATGTGGGGAGGGACACCAAAGGAGGAGGCAGCAAAGGAGGTGGAAATATTTTTAAATGGTGAAATGTATAGCTTTGAAACTGAGACTGTCTAAACCAATATGCCCACACTATCTGCTATTCATGCAGGGCACCCAGAAGTCATCAAGATAGCAGCTGGTTGCCTCAAAGGCCGGAAAAAAATTGGCTGTGCCAAGGAAGAGCAAGGTCCCCTAAAGCAGCTCTAACCACGGGTCAATTGTAAAGGGGAGTCTGTCAGCAGGCATTGGTAAATCTCCCACTTTAACATACTTTGTTCTACTTAGCTTTTCAGTTGATTTTCTCACTACCAATATGCACAGGTTAGCCTTCCTGGAGGAACCTCACTAGTAACTGAGGAACTCTTAATTAATGTGCTTGTAATCTGGCAGCCATATTCCTCAACTCCTTGGGACAGTTTACTTTATTCTATTTCTTATTTAACTAGCGTGAATCCTCCAATGCCATCATGACCTCATCCTAATGGCCTCCCTCGGCCAGATGATGTCTATGTAGCGATGGCCCTTTTAAGACTTTAAATTACATTTGTGATTAGAGACTCTTGTGCAGTGAAAAATTTTCCACACAACTTATACTCAATATGCTTGCTAATACAGAAGTTCTTACCAGCATGCACTCTCATCCATCAGTGTTCTCAATGTTCATCAGAAAAAAAGATGGGACAGAGGGCAAAGCTTTGATATAGTCTGAGTAATAGCAAAGTAGCTATAATCTTATCCTGCATGAAGTTGCTTCTATATTGTCCTGTTCCTCTTGACTAATCACAAAACAACAAATCAAAGTCTACAGGGATCTCTCTTTAGCCTTAAATCTTTTTAATAAAATGAAAAAAAGGGGAGAAACTTAAGACTGAAGGATTAGCAAATGAAAGATCTCATCTTAAAATTTTTCAGATTGGACGTTTTACTCAAGAGCTTGTGCTCTGAGTGCCTTCATTGAAATGTTTACATACCATTGCTAGTTCCTGGGAAATCTCTTGACAGTTCCTGGAGATCCAGTTTCCTCAATCCAAGAACAAGCTAAATTTCTATACTACAGGTGATTTGTTCAATGACAAAATATCACACAGGCTTTGTTTTTCACTATTTGTGATCGAAAGAAGATCTCAGCTGACAAACAGCCAAAGATCATTTTAACGGTAACAGTCACACAACCACTTTCATCATACAAGCACTTGCTGTGTTATATAACAAATAGGGAAAAAAAAGAAAAAAAAAAAAGGCTGAGCCCCGGAGGCGTAGTGGTCGTGCGTGGGACTGGGGCCTCCTACTCCCACCACCGGAGAGCAGTGATGTCCAAAAAAAAACCAAATAGGATATGTTGCATCCTAGTATTATTTTGCATTTTCTTTTTATGCCTTCAGATACAACTGTAGACTACTCAAGATTTTCTTAAAATTCTGGTAATATTAACTCAACAATTTTACAATGGATCCACTTTGTATAACAAACAGGATGACCATGATTTGAACTATCCTTAATTTTATCACTTTTCTTCCATTCTATTTTTTAATAGATTATTCTGATCGCCATAAAATGAAATTTGCTACAAAGACTTTTTGCTTTATTTCCAGTGGAAACAACATAAATCCTAATTTTTTTAATTGAACAAAAAACATCATAACTTAAACTTTGAGAAAAAAACTTTAAACAGCAGAGATTTTCAGTTTGGATATAAAAGCAAAATCCAAAAATATGCTGCCTACAAGTAATTCTTTTTAAATATAAGGATTTAAGTAGGTTAAAAAGTAAAAGTGAGAAGTGATATTAAAAAGTCCATGTGAATTCTGTAGCAAAAACTACAACCAGAAAGAGTCATTTCATAATACTAAAAAGATCAATTTGATCAAGAACATAAAACACCAATTATTAGAACTTAAAAGGATTTCAACTGATAGAGACATAATCAGGTACAGAAATGAGAAACACTTGTTTACCAAGATGGCATAACTGATATTTTACAGCAGAATACACTTTTTTCAACAGAATCACCAACAAAAATCTGAATCATAAAGCAAGTTTAGAAAAGAACATTTTTAAATGAATATCACAATATGTAAATTATTTAATACTACTGCAAAGAAAAATGAGTCGTGCATGCCCTTTGGGGTCCCTGTACGGAGACCCTTTTAGATCCAGAAGCCACAGAAAACTGTGACACAAAAATGGTGCCAAAGGCAATAAACAGTAGCAGCAGAGAGATGGCAGCAGGAAAGTAAGGAGATCAAAATTATAACCTCGTACTTTCCACATAATTGACACTCTATACTGTGCATTCTGTGTTGCAGTTGCAACAAATTAAACCTAGCAGACAGGAAAAGTGCCACTTCATTTAAAATATAAAGATAAAATTAATGAGATATAAAGATATTTTTAAAAATAAGAGGGTCTGTTGATATCAGAATTTGAAAAAAAAACACAAGGTTTGATGAGAGAAAGGAAGTATTTCTGACCTCTGTCTTATAGTAAACAGCCTGCGAATGGTGTTGATAAGTGATTTTCCTCTTCCTTTGTGAAGTTTTAAGAGATAGAGCAACCCCGGGTCATTTTCAAATATACAAATATAGCAACTAAACTGCTTAGAGCAAAATTTATGGCACTAAATCACTAAGAAATTAAATGCCTCTAATATGTGACCTCAACTTCCACCTAAAGATGAAAGAAAAAGAGCAAATATTAAAAAGTAAAAAATTCAATAAATGGAAAAAGTGGTTCATAAAATTGGAAAACCTGTAGCCCTACCAATTGTGGGAAAAAGAGGAGAAAATGTTTATGTATCAGGACGTGAGAAGGGAACATCACTACAGATTTTGCAAAGTTCACTCAAGAACAAATAGGTAACGTGAAGGTATTTATAAGAGCTAATTGAATTGATTGCTAAAAAAAAAACCTTTGCACAAAGAAAATCCATAACCCAGATAGCTTTACTTGTAAATTCTACCTAGCATGTATGGAAAAAAAAATGCCAATTCCACACAACTCTTCAAAAAGTTGAAGAGGAGAAAATTATTTCCAATTCACTTTATGAGAACAATATTACAAAAGTTGAAAAAGGCATTACAGATCACTAACCTGTCATGAACACAAATGTAAAACTTCATAACAGAATTGTAGCAAATCAAATATAAACATGGACTTTTATCCTCAGAATGAAAAACTGGCCTACTATTTGAATGTCCAACCCTGTAATTCCATATTAGGAATCTAGAAATCAAAACTGTATGATTTGTCTCTTTTAAAAGGGGGAGGGGGGGAGGAGAACCTAACCCCAAATCATACTTAGTGATGAAAAACAAACTATTTTTCTCCTAGGGATAATGCATGGATGCTTACTATCAGCACTTTTATTCAACATTGTACAATTTGATTTCTTTCCTTGGTTCTGACCAAAACAACAGGCAAGAAATAAAAGTGAACTCAAATTTGAAAAGACATAAATCCTTCTTCATTTAAATATGGCATGATAACCTATACAGAAAATCCAAATAAACTACAAAAAGATATGAAAAGCTTAGTAAACCTATAAGACACATAAGGCTAGTATTTTTAATCAAATTAAAAATTAATCCAAAAATATCAAATAAATGTATTTCTATATACTGAAACTAAACTACCAAAATGGAAATTTATGAGGTAATATTTAAAGCAGTACTAATAACTATGATATAGTTTGGCATAAATTTGAAGAAAACTGTGACAGATTTGTACAATGAAAACTACAATATATTTCTTCTAAAAAGGTAAAAATAAAATAAAAGTTATCTGTTCATTAGACAGATAATTCACTTCTTTAGAAAGCAAATTATTAACAATTTAACATGCAAACTCAAGCATTTCCAAATAAAATCTCAGCAGACTTTTTGGTAAACTGACAAATTGATTCTAAAATGTAATAAAGAAAATGCAAAGGATTTAAAATACTCAAAACAACTTTGAAGATGAAAAAGTGGAACCACTTAATAGTACCTGATTTAAGATTTTGTAAAAGTACGGTAATCAGTTTAGAGACAGTAATTGGATTAATAATCACCTAGAGGGACGGCAGGGAAGGTTGAAAGCAAATGGGATGCTACAACCATGAGTACTAAAAGGGAGGAAAGTGTTCTGAAGTTGACTGTGGTGATGATTACCCAACTCTTCTTGATATGATTAACTATTGAACTGTATTCTGTGTAAATTATATGCCAATAAAACTATTCTTTAAAGTATCAAGGCAGATATTGACACAAATATACACAGTCCAGAAATAAGCCCAAGCAATAAGCCTATACTATTTTGACAAAGCTGTAAAGGCAATTCAAAGTAGACTTCCCCCCAACAAATGGTGCTGATGCAATCAGAAAGTTCTAGGCAAAAATAAACAAACACTTAATCTTGACATTTAGCTCAAATCACATATAAAACGTCAACTTGAAAAAAAGGAAAGGTGTCCACTGGAAAAGAATACCATGCTTGGTAGAGGGAAAACAAAATAGCGGAAGACCCTCACCAAGATGGAGTGACACACAATGGGTTCAAACATGAGAACAATCATGAGAATGGCACCCAGATTCTATATTTTACATGGGGTCACTGTGAATCCAAGGCAACTGGAACGCACCAAATAAAAATAAAATAATATAATCATGGGGAGGGGGGGCCTTGAAGACAAAGTAATGCTTTTATACAGTAAGATGTATGAATTAAAGGGCCCACCAGACAAATAAACAATGAGACCCAAAAACCTATAAAATAAATAAAGGGTGTAAATTCATAAATTGCATGTTAAAATGCCATTCATCAATAAAAACAAAAGAACATGATATTCACGATAACATAGATAAATCCAAACTGTTATTCTTTTAACAAAAGCAAACACACAAAAGTACTTTTCTATTATAAAAATATTCAAAAAGAATCTGTGGTTGGTTTCCTTCCTCAAAAAACAAAGGGGTGGAAAGAGGCTATTCCTGAGGTTCTAATCGACTGATTTTACAAAAGTGCAAATGAAGGAAAATTGGGATTTTATTGAGCTATATTTGCTAAGAAGGTTTCCTCTTCAGATGGCCACAGTGTTGGGCTTGATGGGCTCTGGAAAATAGAAAACAGTGACAGCATGAAGCACATCTGCTGAGTCGCTCGTTTTTAGCCAAGGAAGGAAAAATTGAAGATGAGGATACTGTGGAAGTAACGTGTGGCATTGAACTACATGAAGAACGACTAGAACCAAGAAATGATGATGAAGATATGAATTTTGAAGAATCTGAGGATGAGTTGATCGATGTAGTGGAATCCCTAGAAAAACTTGCTCTTTCCAAAGAGGAAGAGACAGGAGAAAAGTTTCAGGTTCTTCAAAGGATGTGGAAAAGTCAGAAGAAAGAGAAGAGAGAAACTGTCAAAAATACGAAGAGATAAGAGAATGTTTGGAGAGCATTTCAACTCCAGCTAATGTTACGGAGCCATCTAATGCGATGGACTGCACTAACTCCATCCAAAATGATGCTGTTGATGACATCCAGGGGACATTAGCAACCACTCAGAATAGACAACTGAGATTTTTTTTTTCAATAAGTTAGCATCTGTCAACTATCATATCTATAACAACTATCATCTTTTCATTTTAGTGCAGAGGGTTTACCAGTCAGTCTAAGGATTTGTTCGTTTTCCCTTCACTTTGACAATAGAACTAGCCTCTGAGCCTACAAATTAAGATATGTACTTTGAAATTCCTATTCAGCAATCTTTCAAATAGATGTGTCAGGCAAATAATGCCCTTTTCCCTGCGAAAAGGTAGCCTCGCAAAGGAGAAGTAAGGTTGCAGGTGGAGTTAAGGTTGTTAATCAACTGAGTTTAAAATAAGACGAACCTTGATTATCCCAGTGCCCCAGTGTAACGAGAGGGGCCTTAAAAGTGGAGGAGACAGAAAGCAGGAACCAGAGAGATGGCATCGCAAGAGAGGCCTTGGCTGGCACTACTGGTCCTGAAGGTGGAAGAAGTGTGTGGCCTCAAGAAACTGGAAAAGTCAAGGAAATCAATTCTTTTTTTTTTTTTTTTTTTAAGGCATCACTGCCCTCAGGTGGTGGGAGTAGGAGGCCCAGTCTTTGCTCCTGGGAGCCGGAATTGAACCTCCATGCCAGTGGGCCGCAGTCCCGCGCACAACCACTACGCCACCGGGGCTCAGCCCAGAAACCAATTCTTAAGAAGCTCCCAAAAGGTACACAGCCCTACTGACCACTCGACAGTAGCCTGGTGAGATTCACTTTGGACTTCTGAACCCGGGCACAGCAAGATAATAAAAGTGTTGCCTTCGGCCAAAAAAAATCTATGATGATGGAAGTCATTTCTGTGTTTACCTTGCTGGAAGTGGATTGAAAATTAAGGTCAGAATTCAAAAGAGACATAAGGTGATTCAGGAGGTGATCCAGTTCTATTTCTTGATTTGGGGTAACATTTTACACACACAATATGTAATCTTGGTAATAATTCATGGAGTTATATATATGGCCACAATTGTGGCATGCTTCAGTTTTTTTTTTTTAAGTTAATAACAAAAATCACCATGCAAAGAAATTCTGCCCAGGGAAGCCTCCTGCACGGCCCAGTCTTTGCTCCTGGGAGCCGGAATTGAACCTCCATGCCAGTGGGCCGCAGTCCCGCGCACAACCACTACGTCACCGGGGCTCAGCCCGAGTAAATTTTTTATAAAAAACAAGCAGGGTCACCCAAAGTGAACAGGTTTCAACAGAGCTTATAGATTAAGAACAGATTATGAATGAAGAAGAAATCAGCTGTCCACTGAAGATGAATTAGCCACTCAAAGACCTTTATGTATAGCATAAAAACATTGTCAGAGATAGTGACATCACTGCCATCTGATGAGCTCCTCAGGTCAGAAGACACTCAGAGTATGACTGAGGAATAGCTGCATCCTCAAAATGGAATAACTTGAATGCAGCAACGCCTGTGGGAGTAACACCTGTGGGAATAAAGACTTTAGGACCTTCATTTGCTGAAGGGGCACAAATCAGAACAGCTAGGCAAAAAAACAAGTAATCGGAACATAGGATATATGAAGTATGTATCTAATAAAATTGGAAGTCATCAAAAATGTAAAGAAATGCATAAAGATCAATAAATTAGACATTAGGCTAGAGCTAAAATGAACCAGTTCAGAAAATCACATGGTCTACTAAGCAAGGAATCACACAAGAGGAATGGCACTGCATTCGTTGTCAAAAGGAACATTTCAGTATCTATCTTGAAGTACAATGCTGCCGGCAGTAGGATTATATCTATCCGAATTCAAGGAAATCTAGTAAATATTACTATTATTCAAATTTACATGCACACCACTAAAGTGGTTAAAAAATTGAATTCTACCAATGTCTTTAGTCTGAAATTGATCAAACATAAAATCAAGATGCACTGATAATTATTGGTGATTTAATGCAAAAGGTGGAAAGAGGTAGAAAGAGTAGTTGGAAAATATGGCCTTGGTGCCGGAAATAAACCTAGACATCACACAATAGAATTTTGTAAGACTAATGACTTGTTCATAGCAGGTAACTTGATCCTACACAAAAGGTGACCAACACACATGGACTTCTCAAGATGGAATACAAAGAAATCAAATTGAACACATCTGTGGGACCATGGAGAAAGCTCAATGTCAGCAGCTAAAACCAGGCCAGGGGCTAACTGTGTAACAGACCACCAATTCCTCATATCTAAGTCCAGGATGAAGCAGAAGAAAATTAAACAAGACCGCTAGAGTCAAAATACAGTCTTAAACATATCCATACACTTATTGAAGACTTCTTGTATAGATCAAGTTTCAGGTCTATATATATTGCACTATGACAAGTTCAAAAGAACAGCGA
Source organism: Nesogale talazaci (assembly GCA_004026705.1). NCBI lineage: Eukaryota > Metazoa > Chordata > Mammalia > Afrosoricida > Tenrecidae > Nesogale > Nesogale talazaci. Next base: position 228,230 of record PVJH01000833.1, on the reverse strand, counting down.
AAAGGATTTTTTAAAACCCCACAGAATTTTAGCAATCTAGAATTGTAAAGGGTTTTAAACCTGTGAAATTCTGATTCATGCACACTGATAACATTACAATTGTGTTCTGCCTAAGCTGGTCTGAAGTCTCCTACTTAATAAGTCCTCACTATTGTCTAATCACTTGAAATTCAGAAGAAAACATCTAATGCGCAATTTCTTTTGCTAAAAAAGTTCTGAATTACTTTGTCTATTTTAAGTGATTTAAGGAAGCGACTGTTTTCCTTTTTAACCTTAATAAGGCAGAGTAAACAGAATATTATGTTGTATGAGTCTATCTGGCATAGGAAATATAAGAGTAGTTGCTATTTGACAGCAAACCAGAATGGTGACATTCTGCTACGTAGCCTAGCTTGCCTTTCAGTTTTTCTTCTCTGCCTGCAATTATGTACTTCCTTTAAAGAATGACAGAAAGCATTTGATCTTCAAAATTAAGTATTATGAAAGAAAAAAAACATTATAGCTATTTAACTCTTACCCCAAAATAATTTACCTTGAAACATACATTGATACAAGACTTTGTAATAGATATTACACATTATGATCAATGCTTGTCAGTATCAAAGGTGAGTGATTTTCCTATAAATGAGACAAGTGACTTATATGACTTATTTCATTTTAAAAATCAAACTTAAAAGTACTATAAAAGCCAATAGATGACTGAATCCACCACGATCTATCTAGTAGCTTCATTCCCTCCCCTGAAGTCTTCCTCTACAACTAATAATTCCTGGACGTAACAGAACCATAGTAGTAAGTAAAATGTGGAAAGAAGACAAGGACTTCCTAGGAATCTCAGAATTTGAGGAGTACAATATGTATTAGGCTCTTTAAGCTTCCTTATTGTTTCCACTCCTATTTCTAGGACAGAATGATACAAACCACCACACACACACACCACGCCCCCTACAACCAGCACCACAAACTAAAACTCCCAAAAGCTGTTCCTCCTAGCTAAAGAACTGGGAAAAGGAGCCTAGCAGGAGAAAGGTTTCTGGCAATATTCACCCTACTCCAGCCAAACATCATCTGAACAACCACACACAAATACAAACCCGCACAGGTCCAGAAAAGCCAAACACACGGCTAATCTTCCATTCCTTGCCTTACTCTCCAACAGGCAGCGAGCACTTCAAATTCTCCACCAGGTGGGACAGGCTCCGTGGGGAAGTGATCTCACACTCCCAGCTCAGCGTTCCCCAACCTACAGCCTGCGGGCCGCATGCGGTATACCAAGGACATTATCAGGCCGGCTGGGTGTTTTTGCCGCCGCTGCTGTCCTGTTTAGCAGGCCAGCAATGAATTTGTTCATAGCTGTTTGTTTGTTTTTTTAACTATAGTATGGCCCTCCTATGGTCTGAGGGACAGTGAACTGAATCCCTGTTTATAAAGTTTGAGGACCCCTGCATGGTAAAAATCGAACAGTGGTGATCCAAGTTCCCTCCAGCAAGATGAAATAGGCGGCTATCTCCCATGCCCCACAAACAACTCGAGAGCTCACAGTGACCCTATAGGACAGAGGAGAACTGCCCCTTTAGGTTTCCACTAATGTAACTATTTATGGAAGTAGAAAGCTTAATTTTTCTCCCATGGAGCTGGATGGTAGTTTTAAACTGCTGACCTGATGCCCAATGTGTAACTACTGTGCCACCAGGGGCACCCCTTCCAGTGTTCCATCAAAATGGTGTTTCTGGAGCTAGGGTGGGAGCTGATTTTCTAGCCCTTCTTTGGAAGCAGGAGATGCTCTAATATCCTTCAGTCAGGGTAGTGAAGAAGCTGAAAGAAGAGATGGTCTTCTATTCCCTGCCTAAGAGAAGTAGGTAGTGTTAGGACTAGACTACTGTCAATGGACTCTAGAAAAGTCAAGATCTTTGTTTACACTTCATGCCACTCACTCTCCAGCTTCAATGTTAAAAGGACATTCCATGGAGCTAAACCTGAATTTCTGCCAAACAAAAACAAGACTACACAAGGTAAGGTAAGTCAGAGTATGAGTTGGAGCCAAACCCTGGCATCTACAGTGACCAGTGAGGACCTGAATTTCCATACCCACCCAGCACTGAGACTAAATGAAGTAGTGTAAGATGAAGTAGCTACCATCCTCTTCACCTACATACACCCTGGTATCAGTGATACCCAGTGGGGAGCCACTAAGACTATCCCTGCCCAGCACTAACAATGTGTTACAAGCAAGCAATCAACATGAAAATACTTTTTAAAAGCAAATACACTCTTGAAATAAATAATTTAGAAAAAGTCAGCAAAGAAATTATTTTTTAAACCCAAATGGATATTATGAAATGAAAAAATACAATAAGCAAAATTTAAAACTTGCTGGAGGGGTCAAAAGTGAGGAGATTAAACAATGGACAATAAAATCTGTGAATATGAGATTACATCAATAAAACTTAGCCAACCTGAACAAGAAAAAAAGAGGCAGAAAGGTATCAACTTTCAGCATGGGAAGATGATGAGCTTCACTAATCCAATCCCTTCCCCAGTGAAATGGATGAGAAATATTTCAAATACAATCACTTATAGACTCTGAAAATGATCCTGAGTTCCATCAAAGAAAACCTACATTCAGCAAGAAAAGCTAAACAGTGGTATTTGAAGCACCTCCCCCCTCCCTTTCCCTTTGCAGTTTAAGAAAATAAAAGACTTCACTGCAGAGTTTGCAGTCAATATCACAGGCTCCCTCTTCCACCAGCTCCCATGCAAACTTTCTTCCAAAGAGAAAAAACCACTTCAGCATTTCTCAAGCTGATTCTGCCACTGAGGCTGGCTTCTTCCACCTAATTTCCACACACAGAGCTTCTATCTCAGGGATGGCGCAAAGTGAATACTACGGTCCCAATAGTTCTCCATAGTTTGTTAGGTGGTGATCCCACAACAGAAGAGGCAAACCGAAAAGAGCTTCAACCATGTGCTCAACAACTAGAATGAGAAACGTGGGAAGCTTGACAGTGAGCCCACAACTAACTATAGAACCCTCCGAGGTTTTGTCTGGGGAAAGAAGCAGGCTTCAAAACAGTTAACTCTAAAACCCTTCCAAAGGAACTGGCTTAGATCACAATGACATTTGGGAAAATACAAACCTCAGAGCACTCTCAAAGACAATGAAAGCTCTCATGAAGAACACTTAGGAGATTCATAGATTTCATGAAAATACAACGTAAGACTATAGACCTGAAATTCTGAAGTAGACAACACACAAAAAAGACAGCTGGAGAAGTCCTTCTAAAGTTGGAATATACGGTAAGCACTACAATTTGACAAGTGTATAATTCATGCTAAAGGCCATTATTGTAAACATAAGCTTGCAATTACTAGAGTGTAACAGCTGAGTTTGGTGAAAGACACAAAGGATGAGAGCCCTACTACTAATAATGTCATCCCATGGTGACTGTAGGCTAAACTGTACCTAAATTGCACGTCCCTCAAGCGCAACACACATCTAACAGAATGTGGGTAAAATTGTGGTTGGTTCAACCCCAACTCATGGAAACACCATGAACCACAGAACTTATCCACATGATTTTCACTGGGTAATTTTTTCAAAAGTAGATCACCAAGTCTTTCTTTCTAGTCAGTACTAAATCTAGAATGTCAGCAGAAACATGCTCATAATCATAGCAATTACATCAATAATAACATTAAATATTAACAGTTTTAACAACCCAGTCAACAGGCAGAGATTGTCATCAAAGGCACAGGAGGAAACAAAGTGTTAAAAAACAACAATGTATCGTGTAAGCCATCACCACAAGAAAGTTTGAGTAGCCCTATTACCATCCAAAAACAAAAAGTGTTAACAGAAGAATTTAACAATTACAAACACATACATATCCAGCAACAGAGCAGCAAAGTACATGAAGCAAAACTAGCAGAAATGAAAGGAGAAATAATAGTTAAGAATTCAATATCCAACTTTTAAGCAATGCACAGATTTAAGAAATAGTAAGACTAAACAAAATATCGCAAACCCATCAGATTTTATAGACATCTATGTAACACTGCACATAATATAATATACATTCTTCCTAAGCCAGCATGGACCATTCTCCAAGACAGCTCATTTATTATTAAACCAAAAATCAAACATCACATTTTTTTTGGTGTTAACAAGTGCTATCAAGTCAGTTTCAACAAATAGTAAAGATATGTACAACAGGAAAAAATTTTTGTCCAGTCCTGCACCATAATCACAATTGTTACTTTGTTTGAGCCCATTATTGCAGCAATGTCAATTCATCTTGAGGTCAAAGCTAGTTTATAATGTGTTCTTTGATCACGAGGAAATGGAACTATAAATCACTAATAGAGAAAATGTTGGAAATTCACTAATACATGAATACACTTCTTATAACTTCTTCCTATGAATGCACGCCAATTGATCAGAGCATCAGGAAGCACTTTAGGATGAATGAGTATTAATACAACATGCACAAACTTAAGAGGATAGAGCTAAAGCAGAACTTGAGTCAAATATAGTTACAAATGCCTAAACTGAAAGTCACAAATCAAAAAAGCTTAATGTTAATAGCCTTAAAAGTGGTGGTGGTTAGATGTTTTCAAGTTGGTTTCGACTCATTGAGACCCCACATACAACAGAACAAAAAAGTGTCCCAACCTGTGCCATCCTCACTCTGGCTGATGTTTGAGAGCCCATTGTTGCAGTCACTCTCAATACACCTCAAAAGGTGTCTCCTTTTTCACTAACCCTTTATCAAGCATGATGTCCTTCCTTCAGAGACTGGTACCTCCTGATAAACTTGTGCAAACTCTGAGAGACAAGGCCACACCGTCTTCACTTCCAAAGTTGTCCCTCCTCCATATGGTAGCCCATTACCTATTCAATATTCTTCACTAACACCATAATTTGAAGGCATCAATTCTTATCTTCCTTATTCATTTGTCCAGCTTTCACAAGCATATGAGGCTTGGGTCAGTTCTCAAAGCGAAATCTTTGCTTTTTAACGTTTTAAAGAGGCCTTCTGTATCAGATTTGCCCAATGCAATGAGTCATTTGATTCGTTGACTGCTGCTTCTATAACGTCAAGTGAAATTAAATACATGATAATTCGATCTTTTCTGTTTACCATGAGGCTGTTTACCAATCCAGCTTTAAGGGTTTTGCTTCCTTTAATACTGAGGCTGCAATATTTGCTCTTTATCAGCAATTGCTTCAAGTCTACCTTAAAATAAAACTCACTGCCATCAAGTTACTCCTGACGCAGGACACCGCTGTAGGGCATGGTAGATGCTCCTTGAGTTTGATATTTTAACTCTTTATGAAAGCAGTTAAATCTCATGTTTCTCCGTCACAGGAGTAAGTGGTTTTGAACTGCTAACCTTTTGGTTAACAGCCCATGTAATCACCACACCACCTTAAGAGTGGAGGGGAAATGAAAAAACTAAATTTAGGCAAGAAGAAAGTTAAGATCAGAACGTACTATTACAAAACATTTTGATCAAAGGTTCCGTAAAAGAATCATGATAAAGAAAATATTGACAAAATATCAAATTTTCATTGGATCCAGATTTCCTAGCATCACAAAGGGTGGATGAATCCTTACAACTACTGCCCTGAGACAATCTATAAAAGTAAACCAAAAAAAAAAAAAAAAGTAAACTATAAATATCCCCTGAAACTCACTGCCACTAAGTTAATTCTGACTCATAGTGACCTTGTGTATCCCATATCTTTTTAAAACCAGTTTAATTAGCTTAAAAATAAAGTTTTCCATGAGTATTATGCTTTCAAGAAGTGCCAATATGAAATCAAAATGACAACAGCAACTAGAAAGATTAGATAGAATCCTTAGAGTGACTTGAATGTATGTATGCTAGTGGAGGAGTTAATAGAAAAGGGACTTGCTCTTTGCTGTGTTCCCTGTTCCTCTGCTACTGCAGCCATGAAGATCGAGCTGTGCATTTTCAGCGGGGACAAGATTTACCCCAGACACAGGAGGCACTACACAAGGAAGAACCAAAGGAAAGGTTTTCCAATTTCTTAATGCAAAATGCCAGTCAGCATTCCTTTCTAAGGGTAACCCTTGGCAGACAAACCAGACTCATCCCTACAGAAGGAAGGGCAAAAAGGGGCAATCGGAAGAAAGTCAAAGAAAAGAAGCCCCTGTGCAATCACATTTCAGAGGGCCATCACAGGTGCATCTCTTGTTAAGAGAATGGCCAAGGGAAATCAGAAACCTGAAGTCAGAAAGGCCCCACAAGAACAGGCTCTCAGGGCTCCCCAGGAAGCAAAAAAGGCAAAGCAAGCATCAAAAAAACAAACAGACAAACAAAAAACAGCAAAGGATGCTACGAAGGCTCCCACAGAGACAGCACCAACCCAAAAGATTGTTAAGTCTGGAAGCGTTGCCATTCCCCAGGTGCATGGAAAATGCTAAGCTGGAAGATGAAATTTCAAATAAAGATGCAACTAGAATGAATGAATGAGAAAGAGGGGGTAGAAATGGTTATACAACACTAAGAATATAATCAATGTCACTAAATGGTACATGTAGAAAGCAATGAGTATATGGTTTGTGTATTCTTTAATAAATGAATACCTTAAAAATCATACCTTAAAAAAATAAAATCATACCTTAAAAATCTCAAATCAGCTATTTTAGCAGATAGTCTTATGTATACACACAAAGTTTACATTCTTCATATCAAGTCTCTCAACTAATGTCAAATGATTCTTGCTACTCATCCAGTGCATAATAGTAATTAATGCCACATATGAGAAATCATTTTGGTATGCTGGTATACCAATCTTCTAGAAAAAGAATCCAGTTACAAGAAATTGCTTGAGAAAAATCTCAACTTTAGCCAGTATGCTAATAAAATATAACCAACTTTCAAACCAATCTAAAAGAGTATAGCTATTATACATCAGCATAGACCTCTCAGTTCCACTGTGTGCCTACCTTCACTCTTTTTTGATCCTAAAAACTTACATCTGAAATAAAAATTACAATCCTCAAAGTTCAATTATGTTCGTTCTAGGTTAAAATCCTTCAATTTCACCCTCAAAACTCAAATGAACCATCACCTAGAATTTTGGTGTGCTGGATAGTCGTCCTTGAAAGTTCCTAATTCATAGCCCTTCGTTTGAACAAACTATGAAACTGGGGACCATAAAAAATAAGTGACTTGACTGAGTATGCAACAGACATAGGTCTTTTGATTTCTAATCCACACGGCCTGCCAATCAAGCCAGCATTTTGAACATGTGGACTGAAGAAATACTGAAACCTGTATCTATGTTAGTGAAGCATGTACTGACAGCTGTTTTTCCAGCTACACAACAGATTATCTAGGAATCAGTTAACCTTCCATTCCGGTAGAACCCTTAGAGATTTTTGAGAAAATAGAATATATGTGAAGTGGCCACAGAACACTGCAAAACTCAAGTCTAACCAATCCAGTAATTGGAAAAGCTTTTCTTTCATCCCATACTCCAATCCTTAGCATCTCCACACTACAGGGAACAAACTGAAATATCACCGGACAAAATGAAAATATTGGGTTTCCAAAGGAGCCCCTCCCCAAGAAAACCAAACTCAGTGACAACGATTTGTGGTGGACTCAAAGCAACCCCATAGGACAGGGCAGAGCCACCCCTGTGGGTTTCAGAGAATGTAACTCTTCACTGGAGTTTCAGAAAGCTTCCTCTTTCTCTCAGGAAGTCTCCTTTCTCTCTTGGAGCCGATGGTGATTCTGAACTGCTGGCCTTGTAGCTAGCAGCCCAACAAGTAACCTCTACACAACCAGGGCTCCCTAAATGGAGCCCCTAAAATCCCTGAAATCATATGCAAAATGTATGCAGCGACACTGAACCTCAAAAGTATTCATGAATTCACAGAAATAAAGTATCACTCTTCTAGCCTCACCAATCTTTAACAAATATTCAGCTCTGAAATAAGTTAATATCACACGAAGGGTCGTACATTTAATGAATCAGAAATACAAGGTGTCTAGTTATCCCTTTTCTATAATATGTAATAAATCAGTTATTGAAAATACAGGATGTTAAATGGTAGAGACCATGACTACTTCTACATATATTAAAGGAAATAATTAAATTAGTTCTTCAGGTGAGTATTCAGAGTCTGGTAATCAGTCATATCCATAAAACCAACATAGGAAGGTAATATTTGTCAAATTACTCACAGCATATCAACATATAAAATTAAGCAACTACCTTAGGAAAAAGAAATCTGAACATATTGTTGTTTTTTTTTTTTTAGTTTTTTAGGCATCACTGCCCTCTGGTGGTGGGAGTAGGTGGGCCAGCCTTTGTTCCTGTGAGCTGGAATTGAACCTCCATCCCAGTATGCCGCAGTGCCGCACACAACCACTACGCCACGGGGGCTCAGCTGAATACATTTTCAATTAAAATTTCAGCATGTTGAATAATTTCAACTTTCTATACCACGTATAGGAGCCTTGGGAGAATAAATGGCTGTATGTTGGGCTGCTAACCACAAGGTCAGCACTCCGAAACCACCAGTCACTCCTTAGGAAAAAGATGAGGCTTTCTACTCCCATGTTGACTTACAGTCTCAGAAAATCACAGGGACAGTTCTATCTTGTCCTATAACTATGGGTCAAAATCGACTTGTTTTGGATTTGCTACTACATAGAGAGGGGCTCTGGTGTTGTAGTGGTTTTGCATTGGGCTGTAAACTGCAAAGACAGCAGTTCAAAATTATTTTTTGGGAGAAAGATTAGGCTTTCTAAACCCATAAAGAATTAGTCTCAGAAACCCACAGGAACAGTTCTACTCTGTCATAATTGGGTCACTTTGAGTCAGAATTGACTTGACGGTAGAAAGTAACACTACATATAGGAGCCCTGGTAGCTAAATGCAATGTTACCATTTCAATCGCGCCAGCTGTTCAGAAGAACAACAACGAGGGTGTGTGCTAAGAAACCCAGAGGGGTAGGTTCTATTCTGCTCTGCTCCGTGTGAGTTGGAACAGCAGGAGTTTCTACCACATATAGGCATCCTGGTGGTGTCCTGGATTAAGCGTTGGGCTGCTAAATCTAAAAGGTCTGACACTGACCTAACAGCCAACCTGCAAGTTGTGGCAATTTGATTCTATAAAAATTTACAGCCTCAGAATCCCCTACAGATCAAGATCAGTCCTAATGACAGACAGGGTCATTATAAATCAGAAATCAAATTGAATGCAGTGGAATTATATCCTATTGTACAGTGACTGCAAAAAGTTTGTTGGAAGGGCGGGGATGAGGGAGGGGAAAAATAAACTGATACCAAAGGTTCAAGTAGAAAGCAAATGTTTTGAGAATGATGATAGCCACAATGTACAAATGTGCTTGACACAATGGATATATGTATGGATTGCGATAAGATTATATGGGAACCCAATAAAATGATTTTTTAAGTTCATTATAAAATGCATATTATGAAAAAAATTGCATAATTTTTTTTCACCAAAATTAACTCATACTAATTAGTTAAATACGTCTGAGTATAGTTTGTGGCATTAAGAAAGCAGTGATTTGAAAAGAGGGCTTACTGGAACAACAAATTTTGCTAAAATAGAAGCATGAACAAACAGCTTATGTATGATGAAAGCTTAGATGCAAAGGTGAAATCATTGAGGCTTTATGGGAAGTTTGTGGAGACAATGTCCTAAAGGAATTATCAATTTACAAATGGACAGCTCATTTAAAAAAAGAACAAGAAAATACTGAAACTGCGATGGACTAAGTGGTTGCTGTATCATTGCTTACAAAAGTCTTACTTTGGTAGAAGTTACCATATATACTCGAGTATGAGCCGAGCTTTTTCAGCACATTTTTTATGCAGTTTTTGTGGTAAAATTAGGTGCCTCGGCTGATATCCAAATCAGCTTATACTAGAGGATATGTTGAAAATTGTTTGTATTTTTTTTTTACTTTTATCTTTCACTTTCATATTTCTACAAACTTTATTAAGAACTGTCATATAAATAACCCTAGTGGCACATTTAAGAGCTTGGCTGTATAATGCCTGAATTTTTAATTTCAGGGAAAAAATTTTTGTTTCTATTCTTTACTTTCATAGTTATCTCTATATATATAACAACCAAAATATACTAACATATTTCATTTCAGTACCAGATGTTTTAATTAAATGTATTTCAATTAAATGTGTTACGAAAACATCACGCTCGGCGTTATAGGGTTAAAAGCCAGTGGTTTAAACCCACCAGTGGCTCCAAGAAAGATGTATTTAAAATGCCTCCATAAAGTTCCAAAACAAAACAAAACATGCTGACATAAAGTTCATTGCCACTCAGAGAGATGCTTTAAAACAGGGTAAAGCCACCCCCCTTTGGACTTTTGAGACTGTAAATCGTTGTAAGAGCAAACAATCTCATCTTTCTCCTGTGTAGCAATTGATGGGGTCAACAGCCCACCCCATAACCTACAATGCCACCAAGGCAATTTCGTAAAGATTATAGCCTTGAAAATACTAGGGGATAGTTCTACTCTACTCTGCCCTACAGGGTTCACTGGGTCAGAAATCAGAACACAGGGTTTGGTTTGAGTATAGGAAATATAAAAGAAACCCCATCAAAACAATGTCATCACTCAAACCAATCACTTCAATCTTACTAGTCCATTGAAAAAGAACTCACAAACTCAAGGCAGTTCAACATACAAACCCTATTTCCATATAGTAAGAACAAAAGCATTTAAACAACTTATATAGAGTATTATTTTATTTTTAACAGGAGGGGGGAAAAACAACTCCACACTATAAAAACATACTTAATAAAGTTGTATTAGTAGCTGCTTCTAAAGATAAAAACTAACTAGGAAATGGTGTGGGAGGGAAATTTCACTGTAGCATCATTTATTTAACACTTCAATTTTGTACTATATGCAGGTAAGGAAATGGAGTGGGGACTACATCTGGCCAAGCCTGATTATTCAAGAAAGAAAAGACTACACATATGCCCATAGATGATTACTATGAGGCAGACAGACATGCTTATCAACCCTCTCACTTCCTTTATTCTTAAACCAACCAATCCCCATGCCCCATCCCTGCCATACACACCTCCACACAGAACTCAAAAAACAATACTTCTTGATTATGGGGTTTATTAGGAAGGCAGAATCAAAAACATCAAGATACAGCCCTTTTGTCTGCTAACAAGTCTCACTCTAGTCCTCAGTCACATCTCCTCCACCTCTATCGCTCTGCCACCTCCACCTCTGCTTGGGCAAGTGTTACAAAGCTCTCTTCACACTGGTAAATGTCCAAAGGCAACTTCACTCTTCAAGTCAGACTCCTGGCCAAAGGCACAAAGTTTGCCTAGTTCTGGAAGCCACCCGCTCCCTCTCATGGTGTGGGTACTATGGCTTCTGGTACTGCTGCCACTAACAGCCACTAGCTCCAGGGTTCTCATACACACTCCACTGGTGATTAATCTTTCCTCCAGGTCATGGGGATTCTCTATTCTAATTCAGAAATGGCTCACTTTATATTCAGTGGTGGCAAAACTGATCAGTCCTCTACCTCATTTGCATGCTACCACTAAGTCATTGGGTGGGACTTACTAAGATTGTAAGAGTTCTACCGGCTGAGCCCAGGTCTGAGCCCAGGTGGCGTAGTGGTTGTGCGCGGGACTGCGGCCCACTGGGATGGAGGTTCAATTCCGGCTCCCAGGAGCAAAGGCTGGGCCTCCTACTCCCACCACCTGAGGGCAGTGATGCCTAAAAAAAAAAAATTAAAAAAAAAAAAAAGAGTTCTACCAAGCAATTTCCAAAGTATTCAAAAGAGTAACAGGAAGCTATTTCAAAAGTCAAAGGCAGATTATGGCTGCAATTAGAATGGTGGCAGTGAGAATTAAAAGAAACAAGCACATGAGATTTATTCAAAATGTGGAAATAACAAGACTGGACAACTACTGGGACTTGTTAGGTTAAGAAAAAGAGTAAAAAATTAGTCCAAGATTTCTATCGTGGATTTCTAGCAAGTGTGGTTTACTCAGTCTGCCTGTATTCAGTTTAGAGTGCCTAGTAGTAATGTAGGCAATTTGAAAGTTAAAGAAAATAAGGCCTAAAAAAGACACACATTCAAAACTTATCTAAAAGGAAATAAGGCTGCAAAGGAAACTGAGATGCGGTCAGATAGAAAACAAAGTCTACGTGATGTTATTGACATCAAGGTAAAGCTATTTCAAGAAATACCAAGTCTGCCTCCATCTCTCCATTCCTAAACTATAGTCTTGGTTTAAAACGGTTCTTTCCAAGATTAGAATGGTGACTGTGTCCTAAGAACCTTCCATACCAGGTTCAATGCCATGTACTTTACACGTATTTATTTTTAACACAATAGACAAGATTCTACAGGAAATTCATTACCACTTCCACATTACATAGGAGAAAACTGCGTCTCAGAAAAATAATTTGTCCATGATTTAAATATCTAACCCCTGACAGAAGCAAAATTACTATCTACTCAACAATACTTCTACAATCAAGTTCTCTCACCTGCCCAAATATCCTTCTCATTGTGGTGATAAAACCTACTGTGGTCAGGTCAACTCCCCTGACTATTGAGATGAATTCAGTGATTCTCCCCACCCCATCCCCAACCCCAAACTCCCTACTGTCTACCTTCACATATACCTCCTCCAAATTCCAGAGACCTCTACACCTTCTACTCAGAATACATCAAGCATATTTAACTACATATTTCCAACTCTCTGTCCACTTTTACTTCTTGCTATACCTGTTTAGCAATTGATTATGTTTCATAATCACAACCAAATGCTATTTGAATATAACTTTGGGCATTCTCCCACATCTACTTCTCAAGTCAAAACTTCTACTAAATGTGAATTGCTAAAGATAGGAATTCAATAAACTATCCTCAAGCACTTGTGCAAACTTTCAAATATCCATAATACAATGTTTTAAATGCTTCAATTGCCCTATCAACTGAGCAATCCTACCACTTTACATATACCTTTATTATTGTGCTGAACCACATCATATGATCACGCCTAACCCTCAACCTGTCTCTCGCACAAACTGCGAGGCAGGGATCAGATCTTCAACGGCTGTTCCAGGGCCTGGCAGACTTCAATGCTTCATGAATCAGCCAAGCAATGCAAACACTTTTCTAGCTCTTATTCTGAAAATTGAAATTCTAATCTTAAATCACAACTACTGTAGTTGGTAACAAAATTTCCCAATATAAACTACCTAGGCAACTAATATTTCTACCACTAACATTCATAAAATTAGCTCTTTTGTTACTGGCAGAATCCTACCACAAAATCAAAGTATAAACTCCCGTCATATATAAAGGGGCTCTAAAAACTCTGTGGAAAAATTCTGTTATCTTTTACTGCCAATTTTCCTACAAACTTTTTGAATCCCCTTCACAGTTAGCTTACGTATCTCCTTTCTACTCATTTCCTGAGCAAGTGATTAGTAACTACCATAAGGCAGAAAAAAGATCCATGGATACTTAATATAAATTACCTTTACATTTAATGGTACTCTGGTTATTTCAAATGTCTTTATTATTCACAAAATGAAGCGTCTATGGATTAAGTCATGTGACTGATACCTGAAATTTACTTCAAAATAACAAGGGTAAGACACAGATAAAACATCAAGACTGGTCATGAATTGAAGATTGCTGAAGCCAGAAATGATGTATTGGTTTATATTCTCACTTTTGAAAATAGTAAAAATTTTTCTTAAAAAAATATGGCTCCAATGGACAACAATCTGAAAGCAACCCTTTGTTCAAAATTGTTTCTTCCACTGTTCTAAATTAAAATGACTTAGATGACTTATAAAATACCCTTAACTAAACTATATCCAAATCTCCCTGACAATAAACTTAGTAATATAATACTTTCTTTTACAAGAGGGCTTCAAAAAGATGGTGGAAATATGACAGGAAAAGTTAATAGAATTATTCCACAAACTTTTTAATGTCCCCTGTATCTCTTCTAACAGACAGATGATAGGAAAAGCTCTAGTATATACACACCCAACATCAACAAATAACCATGAATCTGAGAAACACATATATGAACCTGAAAGACATTATGCTAAGTGAAGAATCAGCCACAAAAGGATCTGTTGAGATCACTATTATAAAAAGTCAAAAATTTTTTCATGCTAAACTAAATATTGATGGTCAAAGGGTAGGAGGTGAAGCGATGGGGGTAAACAATTACTAACTAGAAAGTCAAACTTAAAAAACTGAAAACTCACTGCTATTCTGACTCACAGCAAATCCTGCTGCCCTTATGCGTTTCCCAGACTATCTCTTCCAAAGATGAGAAAGCTCTCTTTCTTATGCAAAGGAGCTGGTGATTTCACATCACCAACCATAAGGGTAACAGCTGCACCACCAGGACTAGACACCTACTAATTGAGATGAAGAGGAAGCTAATATACAATAAGGAGGTCAGTGGCAGGGGATGATACTGAAGAGAAGTGCAAGCAATGTTAAATGAATGTGGATCATAAGACTGAAAGGGTGTGGGGGAGAGAGTGGAAGTAAACGATACCAACAAATATACTTATTTACATATTTGACAGAATTTGGGGGGCAGGGGCATCACTGCCCTCTGTGGGAGTAGGAGGCCCAGTCTTGCTCCTGGAGAGCTGCTGCTGGATTTGAACTGCCAAGCCAGTGGGCCGTAGTCCCACACACAACCACTACGCCACCGGGGCTCAGCCCGCCAGAATTTTTTTTTATCTTTTTAGTGGGGGCTCTTACAGCTCTTATCCCAATCCATACATATATCCATTGTCAAGCACATTTGTACATGTGCTGCCATCATTTTCAAAACATTTTCTTTTTACTTGAGCTCTTGATATCAGCTCATTTTTCCCTCCCTCCCCCACCCCCAGGATATTTTTACATGAGTACTTATTTATGCTGAAAAAATATCCATGGACATGGGGGAGCATACAGGAGGCAATTACAAAAACTTCTTAAACATAACCAAATACCTTGAAGAAATGAGTCACTCGGCCTAGAGTCTCAAAAGCATGGTCTCCAGAGACATCAAGGTAAACTGGAATGGCACAGTCCACAAAGACAATGTTCTTTCTGCATCATATTCCTACCTGTCCAGGTGATTGAGCTTAATTAGATCCTAAATGTCAGCGTGGGCCAAATCAGATCCAAAAGTAAAGTAAGCAATGTAACAGATACTAAAAATCAAATAGGCAAAAAATACAATGCTTATCACAAAGCCATTTCAAACATCAAGAAGCTAATCAGTACACCCCTACTTCATTCAACCTTATTCAAAGACCACTAAGTTCAAAAGTATCCCAAGATTTAACAGTAAATCTTTGACATATATCTAACTATAGACAAAGTGGTGTAATAATATTCTGATCTACTCATTGTCAAAATGCTTATTATTTTTAAAGTCCACTGTAAAATAAGACATCACAGAAATCTTTTTAAGTTTAAAATCTTTCCTTCCCCTAATCCCACAGGTATCTGTTCTACTCTAAGATGACTTATTAACTGCTTCTTGACTGTATCTGTCTGAGAATTTCTAAAATTGTTCCATAAACAGTCAATCAAGGATCCCAAGAAACCATTACAAAGAGTAGTGTTACTAAAAATGAGTTCAGGAAAGGACAAAACATATCGGCTCATCCTCTGCATATATGCCATGAGCTAAAATCTGATTGGTAAACTGACCTTTACCATACATTTTGAAAGTACGGGCAGAAGTACTTCACATTTTTCTTCTGCCCGTAATGTCCCTGTCAGTCAGGCAGTGACCGTTCTATTTTATCCTTCTTAGGAGACTGAGGCTCAACGCAGGCCAGGTATAGACAGCTATCTTCCTATTCCTTGAATTTAGGTTTGCACACTTAGCATATATTCAAATTTGTAGCTTAGTTTCTATATGAGGCTTCATGTAAATACATAAAACTGTCAATTATGCTCTCATTAAATACGCTCCATTAATTAAGTAGTCTACAAATACATGTGAGCCCTAAATAGCCTAACCGCCATTTCAGTTTTAAGACAATCTGGTGGTATTTTCTTAACATAAATTAGCTCTCTGGATACCACATTTCAAAAATATTATTAATAATGCACAGTGTTATCAGTCATCAACATCACTTCCAAAGAGCTCAAAGTAGCACTATGAATTTCAAAGTAAAAGTAAACTTTAAAAATCCTTTCAAATATGTAATACCAGTAGTATATAAACAGAAACTAAAAGCCATATAATCTAAGTTAGAAAAAGAACTTTTACTCTGTAGCTAGCCAAACACTGAACCTTCACTTGATTTAAAGTACGTGACCCATCATTTCACTTACATAATTGATCTCTTAGGTCCAAAATATTAAGAGATGGCAGCCAAATGTTTCCTAGTCATTTCAATTTGTAATTGATTCTACAAAGATTGCTACTCAGTGAAAGAGAAAAAAGAACTTCAAAGTGCCTGTTTAAAATTGAGAGATCTGCAGTTCAAATTTGTGCCTAAATGTGCAAATTTTCTCTGTAGTTTCTTAGTGTATCTTTTAATCAGGATTAGTAAAATCTAAGGAAATGCACTACACTTTCCCAAGCAGAAACGTGAGGCTTTATCCATGTAATATCCAAGTAGTAATCCAAGTAACTGCTTAGAGAAGAAATTTCAAAACCAGTCACTATTTTTTTACAACATATCAAATTAAAGAATTAGTTTCAAAGTACAGCATATATTATGTCTGTGATTCACTCTATAACCCAAATGCTAACCTTCTTCAACCCTGGAAATAGCACATCCCTTTAAATACCAGCAAAGAAAACATTATACAGAATGATTTTAATCAAGATCCAAATATCACTGGAACAAAGCAACATCTAGAACTGACTGAATATAATCCTCACCACCACCACTGTGACCATTTTCATGTAAGTAAGCCAAAGTTAATCTATGCTTTAAAGGATCTTAAACACCCACACTATGCCAAAAATGAAAATGCCAACCATTTAAAATACTATTATCTCATAGGGCAGTGGTTCTCAATCTTCCTAATGCCGTGCTCTTTCATACAGTTCCTCATGTTGTGGTGACCCCCCTCCCCAACCATAAAACGATTTTCGTTGCTATTTCAGAACTGTAATTTTGCTACTGTTATGAATCGGGGGACCCCTGTGTGAAAGGGTCCTTCCACTCCCCAAAGGGGTTGTGACCCACGGGGTTGAGAACAGCTGTCCTGGGGAGGGGAAAAGCACATACATTTTTAAGGGGTAAACAATCTGCAACTTCCTCTAAATAGTTTCCTAACCATATATAGGCACTTTTTTTTTTTAATCATTTTATTAGGGACTCTTTCAGCTCTTATAACATTCCATTTCAATTGTATCAAGCATATTTGTACATATGTTGCCATCATCGTTTTCTAAACATTTTCTTAAACAACTTGTACAACTCCTATCACAATCCATACATACATTCATATATGTAATTTAACAATTATTATTATTTGCTTATTCATTTCTTTTTTTTTAATAAATTTTTTTTAAATTTTATTGGGGGCTCTTACAGCTACTACAACATTCAGTACATCATTTGTATCGAGCACATTTGCACCCATGTTTCCACATACATTTCCCAACATTTTCC
Source organism: Nesogale talazaci (assembly GCA_004026705.1). Taxonomy (NCBI): domain Eukaryota; kingdom Metazoa; phylum Chordata; class Mammalia; order Afrosoricida; family Tenrecidae; genus Nesogale; species Nesogale talazaci. The sequence goes on along the minus strand of PVJH01000833.1, from coordinate 210,533 downwards.
CCTTGAGTATAAGGCACTTTTTAAAAAATTCCAATAAAATAAGAGTACACTTACATTGAGATAAAGATACTTCAAATGACTTCGATGAGTATTTCCGCAAAAGTTCTAATCAGACAAAATCCTCCACCAGTCCTCTAGGACTACATTACAATTATGCTTTGTAGCATCACTACATACATTTACACTATTTTCTACTTTTATTCAAATCCTTATCTTCATGAAAACCTTAAGCCAAAAGATTTTTTAACGTGCACCAAAAGACTCAGCATAATTTCTTTCAAAATATTTTACTTAATGACTCAATATCTACACTGTATTTTTAAAATAAGAATCTTGAATATTACATTACCAGAAAATTAAGGGTCAACATTAACTGAAAGCGCAAAGTCCTCAAGCTCATGCCATATTTCGAGAACTCTGATTAAGCAACCACCAACTATTCGCATCCTTAAGGATATTACAACAAAAATCATATACTGTATTGCCAATCTACTTTGCGATCCCAACCCATGCTATATATCAAATAGCTATTGTATAAACAAAACTTCTTGCATTGATTCTAATGTGAATCGTACAAAAATTCAGACAAGTGATAACAGTAGTTTGCTTGTAAAAGGAAGGTATGTTTAGAGTTGAGATGTTCATTAAATGTTTTAAACTATCCAAAGCTTACCAAAGTCAAGAGTTTAGATTACTAATTCAATTATATAAGAATTTTTGAAAGCAAGTATCAAAGAACTAAATTTTTTTGTATCAGAAAAGTAATACAAACTTCATGCTAATAAACTTGTCTTTAGAGAGGGTGACATAACAAAAATCACAGCTAAGAAAATTCCATTACCCCTCCACAGGTAATGGGTAGAAAAAAAGGTTATTAGTCTTAAGACTTTCAGAAAATAAGAATTCTGAAACCGACGTAGCTCAACATTCCACAATAAAATACTCTTCTCCAGGACAGTATAAAACATGAATTGAAACTAAATAATTTCATGCTTCCTTCCAGATCAGATCCTATTCATCCTATTCAGACACAGAATGCCAAGCTTTACATTACATTACACCGGTATGTTCAAGCACACAAGAACAGATGCAGCAATGAGGCTGCGATGAGTATGAGGTTGCATGCATATCCCAGAACGCTTTATTATGCTTAAAGCAGTTACTACTTTAATATCAAGACTAATAAGATTTGCTCTAAGCAGGTGGGATTTCACTAGCATTGTGTGTGAGTAATGAAGTGTTTTGTTTTGCCTTTAGTTCAACAGAATACTTGGAAGTTAATCAAATTACTCCGTATTTTAAGAAGCAGCAAGGCTGTCTCAAAGCATAAAGAAGCTTAGTCAGATTCTCCAGCATAAAATTTAACTGTATTCAAGCATGCACACCTTTACAAAAAAATACATTTAAATGCTGAGTTCCTTTAAATTTAAATTAAACACTATTTCCTAACTGCCAGGTTCAACATTACAATTAAGTCCAATGTTAAGCACTAGCCACTGTGAATTCATTTGAATATGTGCATTCTGAGACAATGTCAGCTACATTACCCACAGAAAACATCAGATTCCTTGTGCTTCTTCATTATCATAACCCAAAGCAATGGATTTGGCCAAACTTTTCCAAATGAATTATCTTTTATTATCAACCAAGTTAAAACACAACTATTCCAAAATAAATAATGTTCCTACATGAGCCAGAATCAACTCAATGGCAGTGAGTTTGTTATTTTTTCTTTTTAATTTCACATCTTTCATTTAATCTTTTAGAATGAAGATAGATATCAAGCATTTTTTTATTAAAGTTAAGTATTCAAGTTGAAATTGTTTCTACAAAGCAGAATCATTGGCGCTAAAATCATTCCAGATCTATAGTCACATTTTTTTTTCCGGTGATAATTTTTAAGGAAGCCAATGAATACCTACATAGTCCAAGTTTAATTCAAGTTCTTGGCATCAGTCAAAGGAACTGGGTTTATGAAAAAGGATTATTTCTTTTAAGTTTCCCATCATTATTTGCCATCAGAACCCCTTTCATTTCGGTACTTTTAAATAAAATTAGAAGTGCAATTACAGACAAAAGGGAAATGAGGCTGCAAAACAAACTAAAGGCAAATATTCTAAACAACTTTTTTCTCCAAGTTAACCTAAGAATAAAATGCAAGACACTTCCCGTCATTTCAATCTTCCTTCTCAAAATCCAACAATAAAGCTAGATGTCAAATACAGAGTTGCTACTCCTTTCAGCTGGAAAAGGGACTCTCTAGGGTTGCAACACCCAACAGCCAAAGCACCCTTCAAGTTTCCTGGTCCCAACTGGAAAGGCATACAAATAAGCACCATTTCGACCAGATTTGAGGCAGGAGATGCAAACCGATGAGGACAGACTGAGACTCGAAGTCTTTGTTCAATAGCTTACGGATGGGTAACTTAAATGTGCTACAGGTTGATAAGCATTTACACGAGCTTATGAATGCTGTTTCCCACGCATGGGAAAGGTCCAAGAATTGTATTTGCAAATAATCTTGGCTAAGTGTTATTCGACACCGGCGATCTTCATACTCTGATGTTAAGGCCTATTCATCGCTACTATTTATTTCCATGTTTACCTCTCCTCCCTCCCCCAAACCAACCCCCCTTCACTTTCTCCTCCCACCCTGTCCCGCCATCTTGGGGCGATAGAAGCAGCCATTACTTAACTAAATGACAGTGCCAACAACTTTCCACACCAATAGCCGGAGCCTACAGCCTGAATCCTGCCGGGCTGCCGTGTCAGACACTCGGGAAACCCGGCTCCAGGTAGGAAACAGGTTCGCCGCTCACTGCGATCTAGCCACCGCGGCCAGACCCCAAAAGTAAACAAGTCACCGAACTTCAGGTAAAACACACGGACACAGGGCAACACACCCAGGCAACTCCGCCCTAAAACTGCCTGCAACTTTCCCCCGGGGGGGCGGGGGGGGGAGAGGGGGGCGTAATGCCCACCCAGACCTGGGGAGCCCTAAGCGCCTGCCTGGACCAAAAGAATTCCCAATTTGTCAGCGTGTGCGGCAAGTGCGCGGCGCTGGGCTCGGCTGCACGCCCCGGGCGGTCCGCCGGCCCCCGGGACGCCCTACAACGCGCCCGAGCCCCGAGACCCCGGCTCCAGGGCGCAGCCCCGCGGGTGGGCGCCTGGGGGGAGAGCAGGGCGACTTCGCAAGGCAGCGAGCGGGCATCTGGAGGGGTGCGGGGGGCGGGGGGGTGCAGCGGCAGGAAATAGTTTTCCGGAAGCCCCTCGGCCCTCCTTCGGCCACAATGAGCGCCGGCCCGGGGAGCGGGGCGAGCGCGTCCGCGCGCCGGTCCGCGGCTGCCTTACCTTGCCCAGTAGGGCCTTCGTCCTGGCGCCATCTTCGTGAACCCTCACGAACCCGAAGAGGCGGCTGTGGAGAGACACACACGCGGCTTGTGAGCGCCCCGGGAACCCGCACCGACCCAGCCCTGCCCGAGCTCCAGGCCCCGAAGGCGGCAGCGACAGCGCGGAAAGCGCCCCAGCCCAGTGCCCGCCCCGCCGCTGCCAGGGGCGAGCCGCGCTCCGGCCTCCTGGCAGAGCAGCGCCAGCCCGTCCCGAGCTGCCCGGGCTGCAGACGGCCGCTCGTACCTGTCCAGCCCGCCGACCGCCTCCCTCTCCTCGGCTGTCAGGCTGGGGGACGCCTCCTCGCTCTCGCCGCTCGCTTTTCCCGCCGCCATTTTCTTTTCCTCATCACCGAAAACGGCGGCGGCGGCGGCGGTAGCGAGCGACACTCCGCAGGATTTCATGGAAACGCAGGGAATTCACAACTCCGGTGCCGACACCACCACCCCCCACCCCCCCGGAGCTAGGACCCTCAAAGAGGTCCCAGTGTCCACGCGGAATTGGCGTGGAGCAACTTTATCGCCGTCCCCTCCTCCGCCGCGAGCGGCGGCGACGAAAAAATCCCAACGCAGAGGCGGCGAAGGCGGCGGCGGCAGAGGCTGCGGAGCCCCGGGTCGGCAGCAGCGGCGACTCGGCTGTAGGGTCACATCGCGGGGGCAAGCAGGGGGACAGCCACGGACAGGGACGGCGGGAATGGCCGGAGCGCGCGGGGCTGAGGGACACGGAGGGGATTCGCTGGAGACACAAACTTCCCCGGCACCAGCACAAAGTTGTTGTAATTGTGTCACTGAGCGAACCCCACGCCGCCGCCGTGACCCCCCCCCCCCAACTCCCCGCCCGGCCGGAGCTGCCAATCAGTGTGACCGGCCCACGTCACGTGACCTTTGTTGACTCGCGTCAGCCGTGGCTCCACTCAACATGCTAGCTGCCGACGCCCCGCCCATCGTAGCCGCCACCGACCGGGGAGCGGGACGACAGCCAGCCCCGGCCTGTGGTTGGCTGCTGGGCGCGTCTGTCGGAGGATGGGTTGTCACCGGGAGGGAATAGTGGGGTAGGTTGTGCTAGTTAAATACACTCGGACAGAGAATGGAGGGTCCGAACCGAGTCACCTCGGGAGTCACGGCGGGCTCCAGGGGGGGAGGGGAGAGTGGGGAAGGGCGAGGTCCGGCACCGCCCGCTGGGAACGCGGACGCGGGGCGGGGCGGGGCCGCTGGGGACGATCTCCGCCTGCAGGGGAGCCCCGGGGACCGGGGCAGGGCCGAGCACGGATCGGGTCGTCTCGCGTTCCAGGGGTCTCGAACCCCACAAGGCCTGGCCAGGGCCGCGCGACCGAGAGGCGGCGAAAGGCCGACTCTTGGCACAGTTGGAAATAATGGCCTCCACGAGCAGCGCGCTCGGGGAGCAGCTGCCGGCCCCACGCCCCGAGGCCAGGCGCCGCCCTAAGCCGAGCCGGCGCTCGCAGCCGCCTCTGGCCTGAGCCCCGCGCGCTGGGGGGAAGGTCCTCTGACAAGCCGCCCCCGCCTGTGCACCCCAGGCCGGAGGAAAGGAAGAGTTGCCCGCGGGGTCTGGCTGGCTGACCACAGGGCTCCCTACTGCCGAAGGTCTGTTGGCGCATCAGGGACAAATGTTCGTGCTACCTGTGTTAAATCGAGTAGTTCGGTATTGTACGAGACAGCAGTGCAAAATTGTTGGGGGAGATTTTTTTTTTTTTATTCGAATGTTAGCTTCTGTTGCTCTGGGGTCTTCGTGGGAGAGTAAGTGCCTATGTGAACAGCCCTGGGAGAAAGCATAATTAACCATTAAGATTCTCGAGATTCCTTGCAACTTGGAAAAGCCTTTTCTACCCTCAAAACATACCTTAGGCCTTAAAAAAAAATTTTTTTTTAACCTAAGATTAGATGAAAATACCATTTGCTTGTTCTGATCTCTCTACTGTAAATAAAAATAATTCGTCTGGTTCTCAGTCTATATATGTCTAAAATTAGGATATTTGGGGGGGAAACAGTCAATTATGTTCTTCAAAATAAAGATTATCTTTTTCTCATCACAGTTCTGTTGAGTATACAGTCTTTATGGATAGAAGACTTGACATCTGAAAACAAGGGGTTTTTTCTTATAAATGCCGACTTTGGTATATGTTCAATAGTGCACTTACACCTTTAATCAGTAAGCATGCAATGTTAACTTGATTTTAAAAGCAGGAGAAAGAATTCAATGCTGACTAAATACCAGCTGTATTTGTAAGAAGCTTTGGAAATCCCTATGGACATTGCACACAGATACATTTAAATTGTTCCCCTGAGAAGTAGTAACTAGACTAACAAACTAGTTTTATATATATTATATTTTATGTTTTTAATTACTTGCTCCAAAACACCTCTTTCATTCGTTATGGTATTCCATTTTACTCAAATGAATGCACGTAGAGGCCTGAACATTTTCTCCACTGAGTTAGCACATACATTCACTGTGACACAGCTAGTGACCCTCAGAGCCTGAGGGATTTTGCCACCACTGTCTCCCACAAATGAAGGAGCCCTGGGTGCTGTGGATTAGACATAGAGCTGCTAACCACAAGGATGGTGGTTCAGACCCACCAACCAGCTTCGCCAAAGGAGAACCGTGAGGCTGGCTCCTTCTATAAAAATTTATAGACTCAACCCATATATGGGGTCATTATGAGTCAATGGACTCAATAGCAGTGCATTTTATCTACCCCACTCAAGGAGCCCTAGTGGCTGAGTGCGTGCATTGAAACCAGCTCGAGGGTCGTGAGCTGGAGTTTTTACTGTCTTCCTCACAAGAAACCTTGGTGGTGGCACAATAGTTTGCATACTGAGCTGTGAGCCAAAAGTTCAAGGATTATAACCTGGAGCAGGAGAGAAATACAGCAGTCAGCTTCCCTGCTTGTGTTACTCTGGATGGACTAGAGAAATGTAGGACACTCGTGTTTAAGAAAGATCTTTAAATCTATTTGATTATAATTATATAATCAAAAAATAGCCCAGGCCAGATCAAGTTCATAAGTCTGTTATTAACCCATATGCCAACTCACGCAACACATGCAATGATGCTGAATACAGGAAAATCACATGACAGTGGGTGGAAAGTTTTGTGGATCCAGTGGTGATGGAAGCATTTCAGCGCTGGTGTGGATCTCCCCATGGCTCCTCCAGCTCCAAGACTCCTATCTGGCAAGAAGGATATGTACCTGACCTCCAGTGGGCTATTTATATCTCTCATGCCTCCAAGTGAGGTCATCAAGCTGAGGTCTGATTGACAGGCTAGACTCCACCCCTTCACTCTGAATAGTCTCACGTTGACACCAGATTATGTAACTATCACACTGCTCCAGTAAAAATTTACATCCTTAGGGAAAAAATGCAGCCTTAGAAACCCTATGAGGCTGAGATAAATTCAATTAATATTGCTTCTTCTAGCCATAATTCCTTATGTGATGTATTATAATTTGGATTCTATGTCTTTAGCTATAATACCATCTTGGAAGGAGTTCTCTGTTATACTAATGGACAGGATTGATGTGTGATTAAGTCCTGAACTTAGTAAAAGGTATGAACCAAGTCACATGCTTTGTTTCTTTGAGGGTATCTTTAGACTCTACTACAGAAGACACCATTGATAATTTCCCTGGAGAGTAGGATCGGCCAGCAGACAAAACCCACAATATCATCAAAGCCATTCCTTTGTGTATAAGAGCCTTGGACAGACCAGTAAAAGAGTGTGTTGCAGGTCTCTCTGAAGTCGCCTGAGGCAACAGAAACTGGCATGGAGATGAGGAGGTGGAATTGCAGACTGGCTTCCCAGCTAGAGAGCCATAGCTGCTGGCTGAGAGATGGTGCCGTGGACCAATAACTGCATCCTTACTGTTTGCTGCTCTTGACTCATGATAACAATATTTTCTCTAATAGATCCCCTTCATTGTGAGTACCGTCTCTGATTTCTGTGTGGCCATTACAGCAAACTATTGAACCCAGGATAGAATGAAGAATGGTTGGTGTCAGAATAGGGTTAAAATGAATGGAGGATGATGGCTGCCTCTGGCAACAGAGACACCAGAAAAGACTGCATATAGCCCCCATGCCTTTACAGCAGGCACCCCTTACTTACTTCCTTCTGTAGAGTTGGCTGTGAGTCAGAAGTGATTAGACGTCTGATTACCTTCTCCATACACTAAGACTTGCACAAGCAGAGATACAAATCTGTAATATATACCCTTCTTGGAGTTGGATTCCTGACTTGGGCCCTTTCTAAGAATTCTAAGGTTACTCATCTCAGCACCACCACCCACACACATATATTTTCTAGCCACATAATCAGTATTTGGTAGTAACCAGTTGTCATCGACCCTGACTCAGATGATTGCATGTGGGTCAGAGCAGAACTAGGTCTACTTTTTAAAAACCATCTTAATAGGGGTTCGTACCATTCATACAATCCATACATACATGCATTGTGTCAAGTACATTTGTACATTTGTTGCCATCATCATTTGAAAGCATTTTCTTTCTACTTGAGCCCTTGGAATCAGCTTCTCATGTTTCCCTTCCCTCCCCCACCCTCCTCCCTCATGAACCTTTGATAATTTATAATTTTTTTCATGTCTTACATGACATCTCCCTTCGCCCCCTTTTCTGTTGTCCAGCTCCCTAAGAGGGGGTTATAAGTAGATCATTGAGATTAGTTCCCCCATCTTTCCCCACCTTCCCCTTACCCTCCTGGTATTGCTACCCTCAATATTGGTCCCCAGGGTTTTATCTGTCCTGGATTCTCTGTGTTTCCAGCTCTTAACTGTACCCATGTACATGCTCTGGTCTAGTCAGATTTGTAAGGTAGAATTGGGGTCATGAGAGTTGGGGGGGAAGAAGCATTAAAGAACTAGAGGAAGGTTGTATGTTCTATTGGTACTATACTGCTCCCTGACTGGCTTGTCTCCTCCCCAAGGCCCCACTGTAAAGAGATAGCCAGTTCCCTACAGACGGGCTTTAGGTCTCCACTCAGCACTCCCTCTCATCCACAGTGATATTATTTTTTGTTCTTTGATACCTAATACCTGATTCTATCGACACCGCATGATCACACAGACTGGTGCGCTTCTTCCATGTGGGCTTTGTTGCTTCTCAGCTAGATGACCGCTTGTTTATCTTCAAGCCTTTAAGACCCCAGATGTTATGTCTTTGGATAGGCGGACACCACCAACTTTCTTCATCATAATTGTTTATGTAGTCACTTTGTCTTCGGTGATCATGTTAAGAGGGTGAGCATCATAGAATGCCAGGTTCTTGCACTGAGGGAAGAACTAGTTTTTCAATGGCTGATTTTTTAAAAATTAGATTGCTAAGAACTTTCTAGTTTCTTAGTCTAGAAGTTCTACTGAGACCTGTCCACTGTGACCCTGCTGGTAGTTAAAATACCAGAGGGCGAACTCCAACCTCTAAACATTTAGTGAACAGTCAAGTAACTTAACCATTTGGACCACGCAGGGAACTCCTAAGTAATAAAGCAACAGAGCTGCATCAAGTTGGGGTGAGGGTTAGGATCAGACTCAGATGTAAATCTTTACTCTCTAAAGAGTATGTGACCTAAAGAAAGTTACATGTCCTCTAAGTTCTTCAATTATACCTCCCCCAACATGAAACACTGAGTATTTTTTAAGTAAGTCCTTACTATGTAATTTATTACATAGATGTAACTTATTACATCTAGTCTATACTCTGTATGTACAATATATAGGAAACCTCCAAAGCTTTAGATTTTTGCTGGATAAAAAAAATGAGAATTAATAATTGTGTAATATTTATTTCAATGAAAATTCTATCTGAAAAACCCACCTGGGACATACAATTGTGTTGGAGGAAAAATCATAGAAAGCCTGTGAAATCTTAGAAATCCTAATTCTTCCCCCCTTGGTATCAAAATGAGTCACCTTCAACAGATTAATCTAATATGAGCTCTAGTTATCTAATCGGGGAAAAGGAGAGAAATAGCCATTTTGCAGCTAACATGAAATGCCATAGGTGCAAAATACACATTATGCACTTAATACAATATTTCCAAACTCTCCTCTAGCTTTCACATTCTGGGCTCTTCAACATCCCTGCAATTAATTCCGTAATATACATAGTCCTAATCTATTACGTACCTAGGTCATATAATCCCACTCTTTGTTCTAAAGTTAAATCTTGTATAAGTTAGTACTGATTGTTATTCTAGCATAAGGTAGGAGGAGCTGGGGAGTTTATTGCGAATTTACTAATTTCATAAAGCTAATATATAGACAAATCAATATTTTAAATGATATAAAATTGAGTATGCTGAGTCAAAGACTAATTAGTGCATAATTTGTAGTAATATGTTAATTATGAAGCATCAATATTAGTGAAGTGCATTAAATGATAGGAAACATTTAATTTCCTTTTAAACAAATATTTGACCTGAAACATTTATAATGTTAGCTCTTTTATAATGCTAGTGTCAAATAACCTATACAGATAATAAAAAGTCACACAACAGGGTTATAGTTTATCTATTCTTATAAATAGAACCTTATCTATCCTTTATATCAGGACCAAAACTAAGTTCAAAAAAATTTGCCATGTCTTCCCATACTTAGCAGCTCCCTAAATATTATCCATCTGATGGCAGAACACACTGATGACAGAATTAAATATAAGGTTAGGATCAAGGGAGATAGAGAGCCACATACAGAGAAGCTTTCAGTTGCTATGAAAACTTCGTCAGAATAATTTTTATGCTTCTGGAAGGAGTCTCAACTTCCACACCTACCAGTGGTCTAGACTTTTTCCCTTGCCAAGTTGTAATATAAGGTAACCTGGGGAGCCTTTCACTTTAATCCTCACCCAGGACTAACAAGGTACCACTGCCCCCTTGCCCCCAGGTGTTGTCGGAGGAGGCCTAGTGGAGAAGTAGGACTTTCACCAGTCATCCCCAGGATGTCTATGGAAGCAATGCGGAAAGTAATAGCAAAACATTCAAGCCAATGTGGTAACAATGGAGGCTTAATTGTTACCAGAACCCCCAGGCAGCAGAAACAAGTATCAGTAGGGGTTAGTTGGGAAATCAAGACTTTCACTCCCACCTGGAAGTGCTCTTGTTTCACCAGCAGTTCAGTGTTAGAGGAGAGCTGCTGATATATAAGACTTAAATAATCCAGTCTCATAATACTCAAATGTGGTGATTTCAATAGAAAATCACTCATGCCAAGAATTAGAATAATCTCTTGTTTCCTAGGGTTGCTGTAACATAGTACCACAAACCAGGTGGGATAAAATGACATTCATTTGTGGTAGTTACATAATCTGGTGCAAATTTGAGATTATCAAAAGTGAAGGGGTGGAAGTTAGCCTGCTTGATGACCTCATTTGGAGGCGCTACGGAGATAAATAACTCCCTGAAGGCAGGGTGCACAGACTCTCTGGTTGTTATTCCTGACGACAAGACACCTGGAGCTACGCTAGAGCCCTGGAGCCCTGGAGCTGGAGGAGCCACATGGAAACCCATGCCAATATCAAGATGTTCACACCATCACTGGATCCACAAGACTTTCTACCCACTAGCCTGTGATCTTTGTGAATTCAGTGTAACGACATGTGTTGCATGAGTCTGAAGAGAACTTTATAGATTGGTATCAGACACAGGAGCTAATATTGGACTTATAAACTTGATCTGAACCCACTAGGTTATTTTCTCAGTATACATTTGCTCTTGTATATAAAGCTCTTTCTTATACACATATGAGTATCAATGAATTTGTTTCTCAAGTCAACCCAGACTAATACATATTTTAGAGGCTAGTTGTCAAAATTCAGGTTGTCCGTAGGGCGATGTTCTCTCTGGACATTCCCAAATAGACTCCCTTGCCTCTTCTAGCTTGTAATGCCCCAGGCTTTCCTTGGGCTGTGGTAACATAAGTCCAATCTCTGCCTCAATTTTACATGGCCATCTTCCTTTTGTGTCTGTATCTGTGTCTTTTCTTCTCTTTTTATAAGAACACCAGTCATAGTGTAATAGAGCCTACCCTACTCTAGTATAACCTTATGTCATACTATATTGTGTTTCAAAATAAAATCACATTCACTAGGAGTTAAGAGTTCAACATATTTTCTTGAACACACAAATAAACCCAGAATTGTCCTCTGTCCCCCCCCAAATTCCATATGCTTCCTACATCCAAATATATATTCACCCCATCCTTAAATCATCCTTAAATCACAGTCTTAAATCATTCTGCAATAACTCTAAATCCCGAATTTTATCCAAACATAAGATATAATATCAACCCCAAAAGTCCCAACTCTCATCATCTAAATTAGGTACAGATGGGACTCTGGATATGTCCACTTTGGAATGAAATTCCTCTCTGTATGTGAATCTGTGAAACCTAGGAAACAAGTGATCTACTTCCAAACTGGGACTAGCATGGAACCAACATTCTCATGTCAAAAGGGAAAAAGTAGGAGTCCAAGCAAAGGATGTGGCCCCAAGCAAATCTAAAACACAATAAGGAGCAAAAATCAACATGATTTTAAGATTTGGGGAGAATTTTCTGTGACTCAATCCCTACCTTACTCTAAGCTGCCAGAGCTGCAAGTCAAACCTTCTTTTTCTTGAAGGATAACACATTATCTCAAGGAGCTTTATGGGCTTATTTCTTACCTGTAGAATCCTAGAAATCGGGCAACTTTCCATCCAATATCTATCCCTTTCATTTTAATCTGGCTGATTTTTTCTGCTGAGATGATTCAATAGATTCATCTCACATGCTTAACCTCCAGCAAATGATTGTCCAATTACACCTTTTGTGTTCTCTCACAAATACACTTTCTCATTCTTTTTTTCACTTTCTCATTTTTATATAACATGGAAAGGCTGAAAATTTTCCAATCTTTGAGTTCTGGCATTTTTCCCCCTTAATACTTCCTTCTTCAATTTATCTTTCTTCTTAAATATAACTATAAGCAACAAGAAAAATTAGACTACACTCCCCATATTCATCTAATTATCCAAGTTCATTACTTATAAATTCTACTTTCTACAAAATATCAAAATGTAATTCAGCAAAGTTCTCTGTACTTTATAACAAAGATCACTTTTCCACAGTTTCCAACAGCCTGTTCCTCATTTCCATGCTCACCCAAAGTTTCTTTAACATTCATGTTTCTATCAGCATTCCGCTCATAACAAAATGTGTATTCTCTAAAAGAAAACATTTTCTTTCTTTTCTAAATCATTTTATTGGGGGTTCTTACAACTCTTGTTGCAAATCATACATCAATTGTATCCAATATGTTCATACATATAGTCCATCATTCTTTTCTTGACATTTTACTTTCCATTAAGCCCTTGGGATCAGCTCCTCATTTTTTCCCTCCCTTCCCTATTTTTCTATAACTCTCCTCTCTTTGTGAAACCTAACAAGATTTGGTTAACATCCATAAGTTTATCACCAGTCTCTTGAAGGTGACTGTGGGGAAGTGAAATTGCTTAATATGTCTCTTCTACCCATGTCTTCGCAACTTTCACCAAATGAATGTACAAATAAGGTGTGCGAAACACTGATAGAAATTAGTCAGTTTTGCCATTCAGCTGAGTGTGAGCCATGGCAGAAGCAGGAGGAGGAATCCCACAAACGAGAACCACTAGTGGATCACTAAAGGGTGAGGTCCCGAGACCAGGCTACGGAGCAGAGGAGCAGCGCAAAGACTGAGGTAGAGGAGTACGTTGGCTTCCAGGCCCTTGGAGTCAGGAGTCAAGGCATCTTGTGGTTGCAAGGCCAAGGACCAGAGCAACATGCCTGCCAACATGTCTAAAAAGAAGTGCTGTACTGTTAGCTTCCCTAATACACCCCCATAATCATAACTATTGTCTGTGAGTTCTGTGTAGCCATTTCAACATATTAATATGAGTGCCCTGGCTTGGGGAATGGGTTGTGTGGTCTCAGGATAGGATAAGGAAGGATGGAGAATGGAGGTATGTCTGACTTCTGCCTTGTGGCAATTGAATTTGGCTGTTGTGAAGTTGGGTTTTTCTCCCCACCTCATATAGCCAGGGCAGGACAGGCATGGCCCCCATAACTTTTCCTCAGCAGTCTAGGCTTTAACTATCAAGTGCATCAAAATTATTCCAGCTTCTAAGCATTAAAACCAATTCCATAAAAAAAAACCAATTCCATATTTGTAGGTATTTGTTATAGAGGATCCCATTTCCTAGTATAGAAATCTGTATTAGTTCCTAAAGGTTATTGTAAGAGCATACTACAGAAACAGCAGAAACTACTTTTTCATCATTCTGAAGGATACTAATTAAGGCATCAATAGAGTTATGCTCCTTTGAATGCTTTAGGGGATGAGCCTTCCTTGACTCTTCTAGCATCTAGTCCAAGGTGTCCCTTGATTTGTGGTAGCATAACTTCAATCTGTACTTCTATCTTCACATGGCTATCTTCTCTGTATGTTTTTGTGTGTCTATCTGTGTCTCTGCTTTACGAGAACACCAGTATATTGGATTAGGGTCCAAGTTACTCCAGTGTGATCTTACAATAGTTTCACTAATCATATTCTGCAAAAATTATTTCCAAATCAGATTACATTCACAGGCACAAGAGCGAATGGAAAAGTTGACACAAACTAACACAAAAGAGACCAGCAATGAAGTGAATCAAATGTTCTAACCACCTGAGGAGGACTTTAAAGCAGCCATCATAAGAATTCCTCAATAAACAATTGAAGCACATGTGTAAAAAATTAAAAAATAGAAAGTCTCAGCAAAGAAGTAAGATGTTTCAGCATTAGAAAACATAAAGTAGAACCAAATGGAAATCTTAGAACTGAAAAACTTCACAACAAAATGAAGGGTATAGAGGAAAGAATCAGTGAAAATGAAGAGCAATTGAAATTAGCCAGCCTAAAACACAAAGCAGGAAAGAAGAAGCAGAGTCTCAGGGGTATGTGGGACTGCACTAAAAGATCAAATGTTTGTCATTAGAATTCCAGAAGGAGAGAAGATAAAGGACAGAAGTGAAAAATAAGTAATGACTGAAAACTTCCCCACATAAGGATTTCTTCCTGAAGCTACTTTTACTTTGAAAATTGTTTTGTTTTGTTTTATGGGCATCACTGCCTCTGGTGGTCGTGGGCGCTACCCAGTGCTGCTCCTGAGAGCCGCCGATGGATTTGAACGGCCAAACCCACAGGCTGCTGTCCCGCACTCAACCACTTACGCCACCGGGGCTCAGCCCTAGAAAATTGTATAAATAAATTCTATACTATAATATGATGAGTGTCATGGACTTTACTCAAAGATCTATGGAAGTTCACAGGGAAAAAAAACACATTTGATTGGAGAGACTAGAGAAGGCTCCTTCCTACAGAATAGAAAACAGACTGGTAAGAGTTGAGGGTGGAGAGGGGGTGTGTGTTCCAAGGATGGTCAGCAACATATCTGCAAAAGCACTGGATCCCAAGAATGTGGAAGTTCTGGCAAATTCAAGAATTTGAATATGGCTTTGAGAAAATGCAAAGTATCAGCAGTTGACTTTGGAGGAATCAATAATGATGTACTAAAGAATTATACCAAAGTTGTAGTGAACAATTAAAGAATTTTAGGCAGAAAAAAATTTTTTTGGCGGAGCAATATTGATGGTGGAGTTGCTGTCAGTGTTGTTGCTATAAACAAGATGTTATTTCACGTAGCTAAGTGTCTGGCACCAACCTCAATGAACATCGGTGATCTCACTCGTGGTTAGCATGACCCTTCACTAAACCAAGGTTCAGAAAAGAATAGCATACAGGTCGAATCCAGATCACTATTTTTGTATTGCCATTTTATCACACAAGAAACTTACAGGAAATTTAAATATCAGTGTCCATAAAGTTTTATTGGAACACAGCCATACTCATTTATTTATGTATTGTCTGTGACTGCTTTCACACTACAGTGCAGTTGAACATTGAGACAGAGACCATATATAGTAGTTGCATCACTTTACAGTGCTGATCAGTGTACTACAAACCTTAGTGATGGTGTTACACTTTGGCAGCATTTTAAATGCACACACATAACACTTATAAAAATTATCAATGTAGCCTATCATGTCTAGACAAAAAAAGGATTTCAAATGTCACACTTTTAGTCACAGTGGAGTAAGGATTATTTCACCAAATTTGAAGGTAAAGCATTTATAACTTTGCTAGAATAATATAGATACACATTGTTAGATGAAGCACTCATCCCAAGAGACCCAAGTGACAGGAACGCAATGGTGAAAAATTTAGAAAATGTAAACAGAATATTTTTCCACAGCAGAATCTCTTCATAAAAATGAAGCTACAACCAAAGTAATTTTTTAAAGTGATTTACTTCTTAGTCAAGCATGGAAAGCTTTTTACTGATGTTGAGTTAATGAAATTTTAATGCTCAAAGAAATATGTCTGAAGGAAATAAACTTGACTCTTAGTCAAGATAGATAATCAAATATTAGACTATTAGATAATCAACCTCCATGAAAATGGCAGCAGTCAAGAAAACAAATGATATATTGCATTAAACAAATTTGCAGCCAAAGACTTCATTAACACATTTAAAAACAAAGATGTCACTTTGAGGATTAAGGTACACTTGACCAAAGTCATGTGTGTTAGTCTGGGTAGACTAGAGAAACATCCAGGGAGCCTCATGTGTGTATAAGAAAGAGTTCTAAGGCTGGGCTTCCTACTCCTAGCAGGTCAATGATGCCACACAAAAAAAGAGTTCTATGCAAAAGAGCAATTGTTTATTAGAAAACATCCCATCACAGTCCAGATCAAGTTCATAAGTCCGATATTAGCCTATATATATGATACCAGTCTATACATTCCTCTTCAGATTCATGCAGCCATGCAATAATGCCGAATGCTGGAAGATCACAGGTTAGTTGGTACAAAGTTTTGTGGATCTAGTGGCAGTGAAAGCATCTCTGTGCTGGCATGGGTCTCTCTTTGGCTCCTCCAGATCCATCAGTGTAGCTCCATGTGTCTTGTCAACAGAAATATCTTGCAAGAAGAGCACGTGTCCCACTTCCATGGAGGAAGACAGGAGTTCCCAGAATCTTTAGGAGAAGGCCATGCCCACACAGAGGCACCATTGATTATGATCTGATTGACAGATTAGACTCCACCCCGTCTCAGTTGGGGGGAGATTTTATAACTGCCGCACTATGGTATTTGCAATGACCGCATAGGCATGTAAAAACCAGACACTGCATAAGGAAAACTGAAGAATTAATTGGTGCTTTAAATTGTGTTGTTGGCAAAGAATGCTAAAAATGCAATGGACTGTCAAAAGAATTAATAAGTGTGTCTTGGAAGAAATACAACTAGAATGCTCCTTAGAAACATGGGTAGTGAGAGTTCATTTTACGTGCTGCCTTCCCCCCACACACACCCCCAACACACACATATTTTGGATATGTTATTAAGAGGAACCGGTCCCTGGAAAAGAACATCACGAAGGTAAAGTAGATTCCAGAGAAGAAGAGGAAGATCCTCAACAAGATGGACTGGCACTGTGGCTTACATTGGCTCAAACTTAGCCATGATTGATGGCATGGGAGGAAGCAGTGTTTTGTTCTGTTGTATGTGAGGTTGCTATGAGTTGGAATTAACTCAATGACACCTATAAATATTCTTTTGACCAAAACAGTCGATTAAAGAGTTGAGGACAATGGGAGCAACATCAAGAGTCGGTTAAAATCAAGACAAAGAATTGAGTCGTTTTCCTTGGATCATGTAGATGTCACTGATACTACTCTGTAGTTGCCTGAGGAGTTAATGACATGTTTAAGCAAATGATGAATTAGCCCCGTCTGCATGCAACAACTACAAATGAAAATATTTTCAGAGAAGTTGAGAAACACTAATTTGGTATACTATGAAGCTGAATCTGCTGTGATGTGTTACAACTGGTGGTGGTAAAAATCAGTGTGGCGTTTCCACTGCAACAGCCCTTGAAGAGCTGCCGTCGTGGTTGTGTGGGCTCTCTATGGCTGTGGGCCTCCACAGCAGCCACGAGGTGACCAAGAATGAAAACAAGCCACAGCACAGTGCCTCAGCAGTCACACCAAGTTTGTACAGGACATGATCTGGGAAGTGTGTGACTTTGTGCCCTACAAGCAGTGCACCTCAAGCTGCTCAAGGTCACCAAGGACAAGCAAATCAAGTTCGTCAAGAACAGGGTGGGACACACATATGCCAAAAAGAAGCTGAAAAAGCTGAGCAATGCTCTGGCTGCATGAGGAGACGGCTGTCCAAGAGGACTGATTGCCCCCAGTATGTCACTGTGCACCCCAGCCAAAAATCCTAAATCCTATTGAGAAATTAAAAAAAAATGTGAAATCAAAAAATGAACAAACTTATAAAATTTGTGAAATGTAGTGTTTAAACCCTCTGATTATTTACTGTGTCATTCCTCAGGAGTTACCTTTGTGGTAATAGTTTAATCAAGCATGTGTTAATGAGCAAGGAAAGTTAATGGTAAACTTCCTTCACTCTGATGAATTTAGCCATCAGCAATTCTGTGAATTTTTTTTTCAGTAGTAGAAACTAACGACTGCACAGCAATTCAGTATGTTAGCTGTGGCAAGGGTTTACTGTTATTTCTTTTAGCTCAAGGTCAAGATTAAAAAAACAAATTTTTTAAAATAGGAACTGCCCTTACTCGTTATTGTCAAACAGTGCTTGGCTTTGGTAGTTAACTTGGGCTTATGGTTTTATAATGTTTTTTAATGAACTTTACCTAAAATTACAAGAAAAATATCACCGGTAAAGCCTGTGAGAGCCAGAACTCTATGGCACTGCCTTGTTTTTCCAGGTATGCAAGCTTTCGACCTTTGACAGGGTGCAGTCTTCCCATTTTTCTATTGCTTTTTCTAGTGGGAAATATTTGAGTTTCCTTTCACTGACATGTTTCCACATTACATAGATTCCAATTTTCACAGGTTAGCTCTACATGAGGTTAATTCTGTAGTAAAGTTATTTTAATGGTGACAAACAGCTTGAATTACAAGTAGTATCAAGTCACTTTGCACACTTCTAGGCTGTTGAAAGCTCAAACAAGGAGCAATTGTGTCCATTCTGATACAAATGTGCAGAAAATATATTTTTTCATACTTAACCTACAGTTGTAAGCAGCATTTTCAGACCTTGAGGTAAATACCAAGGAAACGTCTATATTTCAAAATCCATTAAACTATACAATTTTCCACATAACCATTTTTGAAAGTGATTAATCTGCAATGTAGTGAAAGATATGCCGAAAAGATAATATCAAGAGACTATAATATAATTTATAAATACCTTCTAAGTAATGAATAATCACACTTAAAATCATATGCACATAAATTGTTATCAGTGTTTCCTATGTGTAAAGACATTTCCAAAGTAGAAATAAACTCTTATTATAGATTAGCATTAACAGATGAACATGTGCAATCTAATTTGATGGTGGGGAACACTAATTTTAAACCCCAATTAAACAAAATGTTTTCCCAAAGCTATTTTATTTTTCTCATTAGTAGACTGTATAACCAAAAATTGTACTGAGTTATTATTAGATTTTTAACTTCGTAATAAAATATTTCTGTAAATGTGTCTTATCTTGTTATATAAGTATCTACAAATACCCTTGGTTTTTCTCTCTTGGCCTGCAAAACCTAAAATATTTACTATTTGGTCCTATGCAGAAAATGTTTGCCAAACTTTGCCTGAACTAATTGATTTAGTGTGGGCTTCCAGTTTACTACTTGCTCCCAAATGTACTCTGGTCAAACTTTCTCACAAAAATCCCCTCATATATATAGAAAAAGACAAGATTTCCCAGCATCAAAAATGACAACTGACAGGCAATTCAAGATTTAAATCTGGGTCAAAATTATATTACTTAGTCAAATGGTGTTAAATGGCTGCATTGAGAAAATACCAACCATAGTTTACCCTTGGCTTTCTTTCTTTGTTGATTTTTGTTGTTGTTTTCTTTATCCAGTTTTTTAAAAAATAATTTTACTGGGGGTTCATACAACTCTTTTTTTCTTGTGCTCGTACAACTCTTATCATAATCCAGACATCAGTTGAATCAGGCATGCCTGTACATATGCTGTCCTCATTCTTTTCTAGACATTTATTTTCTATTGTGGCTTCATTTATTTAGACAATGATTTAAGAAGGTAGGAATCTACTTACTTAGTTCCACACCTTTTATTCTGAAGACCCACTGTCTGTTTCCCAACTTAGACTTGGTATCAACAAGAGTTATCCATTTTTCTACCCTTAAAGAATTCTCACAAGAATACTGTCCCCCCACCTCCACAATTCCTAATCCAGTAATTGTCCAGTTGATCCATGTGTGTCAGAATAGAGCTGTGCCACAAAGAGTTTTCAAGGACTAATTTTTCAGAAGTAGATTGTTAGGCCTTTCTTCAGTGACATCTCAGGGAGACTTGAACTTCAAATCTTTCATTAGTGGACAGGCACATTAACTGTCACCAGCCAGGGAATCCCACATTATACACTCCTATTTCCTACTGTTAATCTAGGGAAATACCTAAAACAAATGAGTAGCAAATGGAAAAATTGGGAGCTAGAGAGAGGAAACTTGCATTTTGGAAGATGCAGTCCCCATAACCATGGACAGCTTCATGAGCATGCAACCCATACAATTGTTAAGGGCCTTGTGATTAGAAAGGCTGCATTGTTTGGTTTAATGCTCTGTTGTCACTGTCTTGGGATTATTAATGTTTTAAAACAAATGGGTCAGAAATATCATTATGCACACACTTTCCCCACAAACTATACAGTCCAAGTCATATGGACAGGTCAGTTACTTGAGGTCACTGAAAGAAGTCTGTGCCCGGGAATTATATCTTTTTTATGTACCATGGTAGTAAAACAGAAGTAAAAGGATAAAATTATATTTTGTGTACTTTAATGTATTTTCTAGAAATAGACTTGAGATAGTGATTCTGTCACTATCTCCACAGACAGGTGGGGAGTCTAAGGGTAGGTAAACTGGCTTAATCGATCTGCATATAGACATTGAGCCCAGAGAAAACTTGTTTTATTTGAGATTAAGGAAAATAATGTACACTGAACTAGAGGAAGTGCACAGCATGCAGGAAAATCAGAGGACAGATCAAAGAGAAAAATTTGATACCCTCAGATTTTCAAACAAAACATAGGGAAGGTAGGATTGAGGTGAAAATCCAACAGGGTGCAATAAAAGAGGAAGAGAAACTAAGGGATAAAAATATCAGAACATAAAGTACATATTGGAGACAGTAAAGAGCAGAATTCCATGTGAAGAACAAAGACATAGGTAAGAAATTGAAGAGCAAAGAGCTATAAATCATAATAGCAAAGAGGCTGACAGATGTGGAAAAAGAAAATAGAGAATCTAAAGAGAGAAAATATGGATAATCTGTGCTCTAAAAGAGAAATTAAGGGAAATAGACTAGGAATAGTAAAAATAAAAGAGAACAAAAAAAATTTCCTCTGTTGAAGAACAGATTTAAAAGAGCCCCCCATGTTTTAGTCAAAAGTCCATAAAAGGGACCACATGATTGGATCCATTCTAGCAAATATTTTAAAATGCATTACTGAAAATTCTATAATTATTCAGATAAGAATTGAAATCAGCTTGCCCAGATTAAAACCAAAATGCTGTCCTTAGACTGCTCCATTACAGTATGTGGTAGTCAGATGCTTTTATGTCAACTTGAATTTTTAGGAACGTGTAAGGGTGGAGTCCAACCTGTCAATCAGGTCCCAGACTGAGAGTGCCTCCTTGAAGGGTGTGGCCTTCTGATAAGAAGAAACTGGGAACCTCACTTTCTCTCTGTAACTTTGTCTTTCTCTTTGCTGGGACTTTGCCTGCAGGGGTGACCCCGTGGGAGCTACTCAACTCTGAGAGCAGTCTGCACCCTGGAGTGTTTCCACCGCCTTTGGATCCACATGACTCTGCTCTCACTGGCCTGGGATCTTGCTGTTTCTTGGTTCATATTTTTGCATTAACAGCCTGTGTCTATGTGAATCTGAAGAGAGGCTTATAGACTAACATCAGATTTAAGGACTTCAGTTGGACTGGGCTAGGATGCCTTCTTTATATAGAATTAGTTCTTTATATAAAGTTTTCTTGCTGAGTCCCAGTGGCGTAGTGGTTGAGTGTGGGACTGTGGCCCACTGGCTTGGCGGTTCAAATCTAACAGCAGCAAGGCTGGGTAGCTCCTACGATCCATCATCAGAGGGCAGTGATGCCCCCCCCCCCAAAAAAAAAAAGTTTTCTTATACATATGAGTGTTACTGGATTTGTTTCTCTAGACAACCCAGCTTACCACACAGTGTTAAATGAACTGCAGAGGGGAAATAGATAGCTGTCCGGAGCCATCCAGCCTGGACATGCTTGACCTTGCTACAGTCACTAGTCTGAACTCTGTTACTGTTTGTTGCCTGAGCTTAGTAGTCTATTATCTTTATAACAGTACACAGCCCTGCCTTTTGAAGCTTAACTTGCAGACTTGCTGACCTTCACTTGTCAGTAACTATATGCTAATCACCTAAGACTAGTCTATTATCTTTATAACAATAAACAGCCCTGCCCTTTGAAGCCTGACCTTCAGTAAACAGCCTTGCCTTTTGAAGCCTGACCTTCAGACGGCCCCCTACCCCTGCCCCCTACCGCAAGATGAACTGCGTCAAAGTTACCTTTGCTAACCCCTCCCTCCCTGCTACTTCCTTATTTGCCCTCTGCTTTCAAAGAGACTTACAGAAAAATAAAAAATCAGACCTTGACAAGATTCTGCTTGGTCTCGCTCCTTTTTTCCGCCCGTTTCTCTTTCAGGCTGGATCCTCCTCGCCCCCACGAATAACTGAGTCCCGCGGGACAGGACAGATAGCTGAGTTGTTTTTCAAGTGTAAAGATGCCAGACAATCCTGTGCTATTTAAAAGATCATAAAATATATAACACCTTCTTTCAAAAAATGAGTTTCTAAACTTGCGGCCATCAATGTTGATTCCAACCCATAATGACGCTCTAGGGCAGGTTAGACTTGCGCCTGTGAGTTGCCAATACTGTAACTCTTTATAGGAGTTTATAGCTCACCTTTCTCCTACTGGGGGTTTTGGAGTGCTGATCGCACAGCTAGCAGCCAATTGCAAAACCACCATGCCACAATTGCAAGAAGGGTCTAGGAATAGCAACAGAACCTGTCTAACTTCAGGGGGGCAGTGAAACTGAAGACCAACATTAGCTCAAGGCTGATTCCCATGAGGTGGAGTCAGGCACATCTCCACTCGCCAACCTGTTAACCCATTTTGACACCAGCCATTCATCCCAAGGCACTCTCCACTTCTCTTCTGGGTTTAATAATCTTTTACACATGCTGTACTTACAGTTATGTGGTTTATTAAAGAATAGACCAATTCACGATCAGGATCAATGGACTACAACTCGGGATCGGAATTAGGAAACATGAAGATGGAAATCTCCTTTCTTCATTGAATGACTGCTCTCTCAGCCTCTCTCACGGAGGCCGCCTCACAGCCTTCTCCAGACAGACGCTTCTCAACTCCTCAAGACAAGCTCCTTTTGTCCTTAACACCAAACCCCTCCCAGATCTGTCACCACTGACTGCGGCTCAGGGCACATTTTGGGCTGGTTGCTGTCTTCAATACTACAACCCTTGACCCATATTATAGCTCTTTTAGGACATTCTTCCTTGTCTCCTCTTTCTCTCTCTTCTTTCTGTCTTCTGCTTCTATCTGCCTTCCTTTCTGTCTCTAAAACCTGTGTAAAGTTGGCTGCTTATATGCACAACTCCTTGTTAATTTCAAGGCACGGTCCTTTCCCTTCTCAGTAGGCCACAGACACTTCATTTGCATAGTTGTATACCACTCACCTTATTGCATAGTTTATTGAGCAATCGTTGCAAAGTGACTACTAATCACAGGGCAGCTCGCAGTCTAGGACTGGTCAAAAAGAATCAAGACAAGTTATTGACAACTTACTAAGGAAATATCCATCAACATGGCAAGAGTAGCAGACTCTCTGATTTAGAAAACTAGGGTAAACTAAGCTTAGGTAAAACTCAAGGCTTAGGGGGAAAAAATCTCTCAAAATGTTTGTCAAAAAAACAAACAAACAAGGAAAAGGATCACAGAAAGAAATTGATTTCACTATAATAGTATATTGCAACCAACCAAGAGATGAAGCAACAATAAAAGCTCAAGAATGGAGGAGCCATGGAGGGGAGTAATGTAAAATTAATATTGAGCACACCTAAATAATTGTACTATAACTTAATTATGAAATAAAATCTGAATCTTAATATATATATTTCCCCAAAGTAGATTTTTTACTTTAAGAATATCTAAATTTAAACTCAGGTTACTATCAGCATGGATCAGAATGGGGATTAGTATTGTTAGGTTCTGACTCAGTGACCCAATGTTCAGGAAAATAAAAGAATCCTCAGTCTTCTGCCATCCTCATCATTGCTCCTTTGTTGCAGCCACTGCGTCAGTTCATCTCACTGAAGGTCTTCCTCCTTTTTGCTCTCCACTTTACCAAGTATGATGCCCTTTTCCTGGGACTGATCCCTCCTGATAACATGTCTAAAATACACGAAATAAAGTCTCATCACTCCTGCTTCAAAGGACCAAGACAGATAGGTTTGTTCTTCCGGCAGTATATGTTGTTCTCAATATTTTTTTTGTCAGCACTGTAATTCAAAGGTATCAATTCTTTTTCAGTCTTCTTTCTTTATTCGTACTCCAGATTTTGGTTACATATAAGGCAATAGAATCTACTATGGCTCAGGTCAGCTGTACCTTCGTTTTTAAAAGCAATGTCTTTACTTTTTAACACTTTTAAGAGGTCTTTTGCGGTAGATTTGACCAATGTCACACCTTGTTCGATTTCAGTGGGCTTGATGGTGGATCCAAGTAAAAGTGAAATGCTTGGTAAATTCAGTCTTTTCTTCTTTTATCATGATGTTGTTTATTGGTCTAGTTGGGAGTTTTTCTTTTCTTTATATTAAGATACAGTGCTGAAAGCTGTAGGTTTTGCTCTTCCTCCGTGCTTCAAGTCATCTTGATTTTCAGCATTCAAGTTGTGTCTTCTGCATATCACAGATTGCTAATGAGTCTTCCTCTAATCATGGTGCTGCAGTATTCTTCAGGCAATCCATTTTTCCAAATTATTTGTTCAGCATACAGATCGAATAAGTGTGGTGAAAGGATACAACCTTGATGCACACCTTCCTGATTTCGAAGTATAAAGTAATGAAGGATTCCCTTGTTATGTTCAAATGACTGTCTGCTAGTCCATGTACAGACAGATTCCACATGAGCATAATAAGCACACAGAGATGAAGCAAACCAGTGAATTCTTCACTGGCAGGCTATGCGACACACAGCAAGCTAACTAGCGCTAGAGGGGTAGGGTCTACCCAGCTGGTAGTGCCTGAGGCTGCCAGAATGGAATTGTTCTTTGTTTGTTTGTTTGTTTTGTTTTGTTTTTAACCAGCAAAGCGGGAGCTAGAGGAACAGAGCCCACATATTTATGTGCTCAGTGGTGGTGGCTGCTGCAACCCCCCACTCGATGTCCATGGAAGCTTCCAGTACCCTGGAACTGCTGGGGCTGGCTTGGTTTTTGTTTCTGGGTTTTGTGTGTGTGTGTGTCTATGTGTTTTAAAAATGTCCTCTTCTTTTCTTTAGTTTTGTTTATTTTGATAAAATGCTTGTGGCAAGGGAAAGAATGTAAGAGGGGAAAAATCATCTCTAAATCTCCATTACCCACTCTTGTCCAGAAGAGTCTGCTCTCTACCCTGAACCTGACTGGACCCCTGTGGTACACACCAGAGCTGGATTTTGAAAAGCACACACTGGTGACTAAAAAAGATAAAGCAGCTGCTGACTCAAGCCTGGTTTTTTTGTTGCACCAAATACAAAGATTGTATTTCTAAGGTTCACAAAATTCAAAGATATTGTTGCTTTTTTGCCCCAATAAAATTGTTTATTATAATAAAAAATAAAAATCGATAAATTAAAGAAGATATGTTTGTGCTGAGAAGGTGCCATGAAGATGGAGCCAGAGATTAGAGTGATGTGTCTACAAGCCATTGATGGATGACGACTACCAGAGGGATACTTTTACTCTCAGGGCTTCCAGAGGAGACCAACTCTGCTGACTGACACTTTGATTTTGAATTTTTAGCCTCCTGAATTGTGAGAGAAGAAATTTCTATGTTTTTTAAAGCTATTAAATATTAAATTTATTGATATTATGTTTAGATGATTTGATCAATAGTTTTGTAGATGTTGCTATTATGCTTCATTTTGGTGTTCTTGATCCCAATATCCTCAATTCTTTTTTTTTCATGTTTAATCATTTTATTGGGGGCGCATACATCATTTCTCATAACACATAAATACATATATTGTGCCACGCTTCTTCACATGCCTGCAGCTGTCATCGCTCTCTGAACCTCCACCTTTCCATCTGAGCCTCTGACCTCAGCCTCCCATCACGCCCCCTCCATCCTTGCTCCCCACTCCCCCACCAACTCTCAATACTCCATAAATTATTGTTTTGTCATAATTTACACGGCTCGATGTCTCTCTTTGCCCTCTCCACAAGTGTCTGTCTCCCCCCCCCCCCCCCCCCCCGTAGGGGGTTATAGGCCACAGGCATCAAACAGGAAAAACTGTATCACTGTAAGTGCTCTCACATGAGACAACCACTGAGGACATGTGGGGATTAAGCAAGAGTGGTAAAGATGGCTGATGGTACCTGGCTATCAAAAGATGTGACATCTGAGGTCTTAAAATTTCGAGGCCTTGTTTGTTTTCTTGTGGGATGTTGGTGGCATTTTGCTTTTTGATAGCTGGCTCCTTTGCTTGTTTTATTTGTTTATTTTGCTACTGTAGTTATGTCCTTTCCTCCCTATCATTCCATTGTCACACCATCTGATGAAGACAAATGTTCCCCAATGACCCAACCACTCCTGAACCTTCAACATCTACATCTAGTGGTGAAGGACACAATTTTTTCCAGTATTCACCTGATCAACAAGGAAACACACATACACACACACACAGCACACCATGGTGTCTTGGAGACAACAGAAAATTATAGTTCACACAAAAGATCAAGGCATAATGGCATAAATAAGAGACTCATATATGGAGACAAAGAATTTCCTGAGAAAGATAAGGCACTGAAAATACAAGAAAAGGGATGCAAAAGAATGAGTCATGGGTACTTATAATGAATAGAGGAAAAGAAAGATTGAGAGAGTTACAGGGGGAAAAACACAGAAAAAACTATAGAGGAATTCAGAAAAATACTACACAAGTAATCCTATAAAATAAATGAAAATTAGAACTTTTTTAGTTGTTATTGGGCATCCCTGCCCTGGTGGGAGTAGGAGGCCCAGCCTTGCTCCCAGAGAGCTGCTGTGGATTTGAACCGCCAACCCAGTGGGCCACAGTCCCACACTCCACCACTACGCCACCAGGGCTCAGTCCCGAAAATTAGAACTTTAAAAACAATAAATAGAATTCCAAAATATAATGAAATATTAGAAATAGATAATATGCTGAAAAAGCAAAGTAGTAAAATTGAAGCAGAGGAAGGCCAAATTAGTGAAGTTGAAAAGCAGTCTCTCAATATAAAACTATGAGAATGATCCATAAAAAGAGGGAATAAAAGCTGAAGTAAATCTAAAAATGATGTGAGGCACTATCAAGAAGAAAAACACAGGTACTAGAAATGGCAAAGCAGGAAAACATTTCTTTTTTAAAGCACAGAGATTATTGTCTAAGAGTTATGGGAAGAAAAAGTCCTTAACATCATGAAAGAGGACAAAAATCATTGAAGAAGCTGAAAGAACTCCAAAAAGGATAGACCCTCAAAAGACATACCATAATCAATCTTTCTAGAGTCAATCACAAGAATTTGAATGCAGCACGGGGCGGAGGAGGTGGGGGGAGGAAGAAGAAGTGTAAGAAAATTTACCTACAAAGGGGAGCCAATAAGACTAAGCTCTGATTTTTTTCAGGAGACACCATGCAGACAAGAACACAATGGGACGAAATATATGAAACTCTGAAAGAAAAAAAATGTCAAAGAAAAAATTTCCCTCCTATATGAGGAAGATATCAGGACATTTCCATATAAAGAGAAATTAAAAGAATTTGTGAAAAAAAGACCAACCTTACAAAACTACTAAGGGGGAATTGGGGACAGAAGATCAACAGCAGGCATCAGTTTGAAGTCAACTTACAAAAGAAGTCAATCAAATTATTGCAGCTATCAAAGTGAAACAAACTTATAGGACAGAAAATAGAGAGCCGGATATGTCAAACTACAATGAGGACAATTAGAAAGTAAATAGAGGGAATTGTGTTGCTATAAAACATTCAAATTAAGAGAAAGTCACATGAATTTCAAGAGAGAACAATCCTTTTTTAACTTAGGAAGAAAGTAATAATTAACAACATAAACTCAAAGAAAATGAATAAATATCATCCATGAAAATCATACTCAGTGAACAGAGAAACAATAGCAAAGAGGAAAAAAAGACAAGAAAACTCACAAATAAAATGAACTCAGCTCACAAAATTATGAGGAAAGAAACCAACAGCAACACATACACAGAGCAAAATAGCAGCAATAAATTTATACCTATCAATAATGACTTTGAGTGTAAATGGATTAAATGTGCCAGTCAAGAGACAGAGTAGCAGAATGGATAAAACCATCATGCTGTTTAAAAGAAACATATCTTTATGTTTAAAAGAAACCTAAGGGCTGAGCCCCGGTGGCGTAGTGGTTGTGCGCGGGACTGCGGCCCACTGGGATGGAGGTTCAATTCCAGCAGTGGGGCTGGGCCTCCTACTCCCACCACCGAGAGCAGTGATGCCCCCCCAAAAAACAAAAACAAAAACAAACAAACAAAAAAGAAACATAAATTAGACACGAAGAAAAAATAATACAAAAATCGAAGGTTGGGAAAAAAATCAAGCAAATGGAAAAAAAGAGGAAGTAGCAATATTAATCTCAAACCAGACTTCAAGGCAAAATCTATTATGAGAGATAGAAGCAAGCATTACATAATGATCAAGGTGACAATTGAACAAGCTTTAGTTGTAATAAATATTCATATGCCCAATGAAACACCTTTAAGATACATTAATCAAACTCCTACATTTGAAGGACAACTATACAACATTATAATAATAGCAGGTGACATCAGTGCACTAGTGTCAAGGAAGGATAAAACAACTAGAAAGAAACTTGACAAAACATAAAACTAAATTGCCTACACAATACAATTAATCGACTTGCCTTCTTAGACATATAAAAACACTGCATACAACAGCAGCAGAGTAAACAGACTGTTCTAGCACACATGGAACATTCTGAAAAATATATATTAAGCAACAAAATAAGGCTTTTGGGGGGGCATCACTGCCCTCTGGTGGGAGTAGGTGGCCCACCTTGCTCCTGGAGAGCTGCTGCTGGATTTGAATCACCAGCCCAGTGGACCACAGTCCCGCGCACAACCACTACACCACCGGGGCTCAGCCCCAAGTAAGTCTTAATAAAATTTAAAACACCAAAATATTACAAACTATCTTCTCAGATAACAGCACTATAAAATTAGAATTCAATAATAAAAAGATCAAAGAAAGGAAATCAAATACATGGGAATCGAGCAACACTCTGCTTTAAAAACTGCTAGCTTAAAAAAAAACTGCTAGCTAATTGAAATAAGGAGTGAACATTTAACATTCTTTGAAACAAATAAGAATGAAAATGCGACATACCAAAACCTTTGGGACGCAGCTGAAGTAGTCTCAGAGAGGCATTTATAGGAATAAATGCACATATTAGGATAGAAGAAAGAACTAAAATCAACACCCTAACCCAAACTTTGCAACAACTAGACCAAGAACAGCAAAATAAAACTTCAGTCACCCTAGACTAGAGCATGTGCACTGGAACAGATAGGAATTGGAAACATGGGGAATCCAGGACAGATAATCCCTTCAGGACCAGTGGTGAGAGTAGCGATACCGGGAGGTGGAGTAGAAAGGGGGAACTAGTTATGAGGATTTACATGTAACTTCCTCCCAGGGGTACAGACAACAGGGAAGTGGGTGAGGGGAGACATCGGAGAGTGTACGATATGACAAAATAATAAGAATTTATAAATTATCAAGGGTTCATGAGGAAAGGGAAGTGAGGAGGGAGGGGAAAGATGAGCAGCTAATACCAAGGGCTTACGTAGAAAGAAAATGTTTTGAGAATGATGAGGGCAATAAATGTATGAATTTGTTTTGCATACAATAGATGGATGTGTGGATTGTGGTAAGAGTTGTATTGCCCCCCCCCCAACAAAATGATAAAAACAAACAAATAAGCAAACAACTTCAGCCACCAGAAGATGTAATAAAGATTAGAGCAGAAATATATGAATCAGAAAGCCAAATGAAAGAATCAATACATGAAGTTGGTTCTTTAGAAAGATTTTAAAAATTGACAAAATATTAAATTAACAAAGGAAAAGAAGATATAAATACGATGAATAAGAAATGAAATGGGTAACATCCCCATAGAGCCATCTGAAATAAAAAAGATAATAACACACTATGATGAAGGTATGTACTCCAACAAAATTAGTAACCTATATAAAAAAGACACAATTCTAGAAACACACTGCCTTTCTAAGTTAAACCATCCACCCCCACCCACCCCTGAAAAAGAACACATTTCTAGAAACCTACCTAAGTTAGCCAAGCCTGATGTTGAAAAACTGACAAGACCTATTATAAAAGAAGAAAGTCATCAGGTCATCAAAAACTTCCATCAAAAGAATGTCCTAGGCCAGTGGACTTCACTTGTGAATTCCACAAAAAAAAAAAAAAAAACAAATAAAAATCAGTTGAGCTGATACCAATTCTACTCCAACCATTCCAGAATACAGAAAATGAAAACCAACTTCTGAATTCATTTTATGCACATTACTGAATTATACTCCATTAATATGGCTCTTCCAGTGGAAGAGTCAGTCATAATCCCTATATGATCTGCAATAATTCTGGAATGCATATGCCTGTGGCTGTGGTGCTGTCTTGAAGGGAATTATCTGCTAATAAACAGGATTGGATGAGAACAAATTCTGACCTTAGTGGAGGGTGTGACTCAGACCACACTCTTTGCTTACTGGATATTTTAGTTAATATTACTTTCAATGGATGTAAGAAATGATATACTACGGCTGAGAGAAGCTGGAGTAGCCTGTGGGAAAAATCTGGCTATTAAGATTAGTAGGAGGTCAATGCCTACTGAGGACATCTTTCCTGAGGCCCCAGATCATACATGGTCAAATGAAAAACAGTCCAAGGTAAGGTGACCAGATGTCCTGCTTTTTAACAATTTGTCCCACGCCCCGCAGCGTTTTAAAATTAAATAAATATATAGCAACACTATTTTTGCGTTCTATGAACATTTATGTTGCTTCATATAGACCACATTTTTAATCAAGCCCCACCTTCCACCGGTCAATGGTGTCCCGCTTAAAATCTGGTCACAAAGGCAGAGAATAGATGATTACATTTGAGAGTAATTTGGTTGCATCATGTAACTTCCACCAAAGACCTTTCCCTGCATGAGTCTGGTAAGAAGGTAGGGGAAGATACCTATAGGATTCACCTGTAATTGTGAACAGAATTCTTTGCAATATATAGAACAGTGCTCTGAGAAGCAGAGAGTGTGACCTCACCACAGGAAAGAGCCAGGAATGGCGTGCATCCTGCAGCCCCACTATCTGGCATGACCTTCAGACTCTGTACTGAACTGCACCCACCACCATGTGAGACATTTCCTCACAGTTGTGTGGTTTCTGGGAAACACTGCAGTGATTTACAGGACCCAAAGATGGGAGGAAATATGCTCAAGGGAGGAGTGGAGAAAAGATGGAGCGGAAAGTCTTCTTGTAAGATTTGGACTTTAGAGACTTTTAAAATATCCAACTTCTTGAGACAAGTTTGGTATTCTTATAAAAGAAATGATTACCACAATAACCTTGATACTAAACCAGACAAAAAATATCACCATGTTATTCTGGGTAGACTACAGAAACAAATCCATAGACACTCATATGCGTAGAAGAAAAAGCTTTATATACCAGAGCAGTTGAATATTGAGAAAACATCCCAGCCCAGTCCAGATCAAATCCATATGTTCGATATTAGCCCATATGTCTGATACCAATTTATAAAGTTCTTCACAGACTCATAAAACACATGCAATGACACCAAATGCAGGAAGATCACGGGCCAGTAGGTGGGAAATCTTGTGGCTCCAGCGGCATTGTAAACACCTCAGCATTGGCAGGGATCTCCACGTGGCTTTTCCAGGTAGCAGGGCTGCATCAAGGTAGGGCCACGTGGCTTCCTGTCAGAAATGTCTCACAGGGAGTCAGCCTTGTCAGTAGAGAGTCTCCAAGGGATTGAAAGGAGAGTGTGTGTCTCCTGCCTCCAAGGAGGAGTGCAGAAGCTCCCAGAATGAATCCTCAAGAGAAGGCAATGCCCACACAGATGCCTCATTGGATATATCTTAATTGACAAGCCAGACTCCACCCCTTCACTTGTGTACTATAGACACACATGTATAATATATATGTACATATATACTCCAGTATAAGCCAAGTTTTTCAGCACATTTTTAATGCAGTTTTTCTGGTAAAATTAGTTGCCTCAGCTGATATTCAGGTCAGCTTCTATGCAAGTATATATGGTATATGCACATATAATATATATGTGTGTGTGTATAACTAAAAAATCACTACCAAAAAAAAAATCACTACCATTGAGTCAATTCTGAATAATGGATACCCTATAGGACAGTATAGAACTGCCCCTGTGGGTTTCAGAGATTCTTTATGGGAGCAGAAAATCTCATTTTTCTCCCATGGTATGGCTGGTGATTTCAAACTGCTGACCTTGTGATTAGTAGCCCAACTTGTAACCATATATACATACATACATACATACACACATACACATATATGAAGCCCTGTTGGCATAGTCATTATAAGCTTATATATGTATATGTATATACATATACAAGTGGGATTCATTCCTTGTGTGCAAGAATGGATCAACATTAGAAAAATGGTCAATGTAGTCCATGATATAAATAAAACAAAAGGGAAAAAAACCCTCAATTGAGGGAGAATAGCCATTTGTCAAAATCCAATAACTATTCCGGAGAAAAACTCACCAATATATGAATAGAAAGGAAAGTAGATTCCTCAACAAAATAAAGGACATATATGCAAAACTAATAGTCAACATTTCGCTCAATGGAGAGAAATGGAAAGCATTCTCCTTGAGAATGGGAACCACACAAGAATGACTTTTTATCATCAATCTTATTCAATACTGTAATGGAAATCTTAACCAGAGTTATTAGACAACAAAAATTAATAAAAGGTATTCAAATTGGCAAAGAAAAAGTAAATCTGTATGTTCTGATAATACAATTTTATACATAGAACCGCCCACTAAAAGAATCAGCAAGAACATTTGTTGGAACTAATTGAAACATTCAGCAACTTGGCACAGTGCAAGATCAATATAGAAAAATCGTTTGGATTCCTGTATACTGGTGAAGAGAGTTCTGAAAAGGAAATAAAGAAAATAATATCATTTACAATGGGTACATGCAAAAGCCAAAATACTTAAGAGTAGCCTTAACAAAAACTCCAAAAGCCTTGTAAAAAGAAAACTAGAAAATACAAGAAAACAAGAGACTTAGATAAGTGGAAGAATATACTGTATTTATGGATAGGACTACTTAACATTGTGAAAATGTCAATATAGTACTACCCAAAGTGATCTACAAATATAATGCAATTCCAATCCAGACGCCTGCATTATTCTCAAAGAAATGGAAAAATTATTCACCAACTCTCTATGGAAAGGAAAGGGACCCAGGATAAGTGTGTTAGGTTGGATTGTCTAGAGCAGAGGTCAGCAAACTGCGGTTCACGAGCCATATATGGCTCTGTGTAAATGTGCGGCTCTGAAGTAACATTGAAAACATTTGAAGATTATTATTTCAGATCACGGTGATTTCTTTTGTTTGGGATTTTAAAATCACTTTTGAGTGATTTAAAAGTTGTTAGGAGAGACAGGACTGACTCTTTGGTCTCAAGAGTTTGCTGATCTTTGATGTAGAGAAACAAAACTAGTGACACTCAACTATCAAGAAAGAACTTAAAATCAAGAAGCAACTTTACATCAGAAGACACTCCAGTCCAATCAGACTTAAGTCCATAGGTCCAATACTAGCTGGTCCAATGCTCTCTTCAGACTTATTTTAGCTGCAGGTCAATGATGATGTCCATGGAGACCACAGGCTATTGGGTGCAGAGTCACATGAATCCAAGGTCAGTAAAAACATGGCAGGGTGCTGTCAGTTCTCAGGTTCAGGGGGTCCAAATGGGGCTACCTCTGGAAGCAGATACAGAATCCCAGCAAAGATGAAGGCAAAGAACAAGAGAGAAGTTCCCAGTTTCTCACTTATAAAAAGGACCCCCCGCCACCACCCCAATGTGACGCCTCATCAGGCTGCAACCTGGTTGACAGATTGGACTCAACTACCACCTCCACACATAACCATCAAATTTAGATAAAATCTAGCTACCATAATAAGCATAGCACTACTAAAGAACAGAGTAGAATAGAAGACATTTTACTTTCTTACAGCTAAACCTATTTTTACACAGCCACGGTAGTTGAAACAACCTGGTATTGATACAGTAAGAGATATAGAGACCAATGGAACAGAATACAAAACACAGAAATAAATCCATTCATCTACAGACAACTACTTTTTGAAAACCAGAATACATTAAATGGGAAAGGGGTAGTATCTTCAACAAATGGTACAGGCAGAGTTGAGGTTTTTATTTGTACAAGAATGAAATAGGATCCATGCCTGACTCCAAAACTAAAAATGAATCCAAGATTAGTTAAAGATCTAAATGTAAACTCCAGAACTATACAAATCATCAAGGAAAAAATGGGGACAAATTTAGGGTTCTTAATACATGGCATAAATACATTATCAAGCATAATAGAAAACATGTAGCAGAAGAAAGAATAGATGTCTTGGACTTCTGAAAAACAGGACACTTATGTGCATCAAACAATTTCACCAAGAGTAAAAAGAGAAGCCCCAGAGAGGGGGGAAATTTGGTAATGATAGATAAGATAAAATCAGTAATCCAGGGCTGAGCCCCAGTGGCTTAAGTAGTTGAGAGCGGGTCTGCGACCCGCAGACTTGGCTGTTCGAATCCAGTGGCAGCTCTCAGGAACAGCGCTGGGTAGCTCCCACGACAACCAGAGGGCAGTGATGCCCCCGCCCCCAATAATAATCAGTAATCCAGTTAAAACTGGGCATTGGACATGAACAGAACACTAAAGGCCACCAACAAACATAAAGAGAAATGCTCATGATTGCTACTCATCTGAGAGATGCCAATCAAAAGAATAAGATCCCAACACACTGGCATTGACAGCAAAGGCAAAAAAGCAGAAAATATCAAATACTGAGGAGGATGTAGAGAGTTTGTAATTCTCATACACTGCTGATGGGGCTGTCAAACAACACATTTGCCATAGAAAGTAGTATGGCACCTCCTCAAACAATTGGGACTAGAAATACCAAGTGACTCAGCAATTGAGCTAATTAGCCCATACCCTACAGAAATAAGGGCTATAGCTTGAACAGATATATGCATGCCCATGATCATCACAGTGTTATTCAAAGTAGCAGGAAGATGAAACAACCTAAAGGCCCATTGGTGGGAGATTGGGTAAATAAACTTTGGTACATGCCCACAGTGGAATATTATTCATCGTCGAAGAATAATGATGCCATTTTGAAGCATCTCATCATATATATAACTATGGATGACATTATACTGAGTGAAGTTAGACAATCACAAAAGTATACATATTGTATGAGACCAATGTTATAAAAAGAATCAAGAAAAGGTTATCAAACCAAAAGAAATAGACTTTGATGGTTTCTGGGATGGGGGTGGGGTGGGCAGAAGTGATGAAAAAATAATAGACCAGAAGGTGGTCAAGTACTAATGAAGGTGAAGGGGAAAATAATATTCTACAAGAGGGATAAAGGATAAAAGGATGGAGAGGGGACAGGGAAAGGCATTGGGAGGTTTGATATATTGTATAAGTTGTTGAATACAAAAATGATGATCTCTTATGTAAACCCCCAACTAATACACAATAAAAAGTAAAACAAAGAAACAAAAGTTCAGAATGCAATCAAGCAAGTGAATCACAGAGGACTTTTAACTTGACAAATGCCATGCTTGCTTTATTTCCTCTCCATAGAACCTCTCGGAGAGAGGCTAACTTTAAGGCCAGATTCTGACACTCTTATAAGCCATATTTCAGAAAGTCTTAATACATTTTTGAACAAAATTATGTGAATGAGACCTTGATCACTTTCTTGATGGAAAGAATCTGGCCTGGAATCTGGCCCAGACACCAAAATATTACAGTGACAGTTTTATGTCATATTATTTTTGCTAGGATCCTCAGTAGTTTAGCAGTATGCCTCTCCTCAGTAAAGCCAGGTCACAGTTTGATGTTGTCTCCTTTGGATTGTTTTTCATATGTATAGATAGACTGTGGAGAACTGGCTCTCTCTCTCATCTTCTTCTTGCTTGCCTGGATCCTGCATCTGGAATTTAGGCTGATGGCCAGCTATCTGGCCCCCTAATATTGAATTCACTGGACTCTGCCTTAACCAGTTGGTGGTATTCCAACCTCCAGCCTCATCCTCTTGCCTCCTGGTTTGTCTTCTGGCTTCCTGGTTCCCCACTGCATGCACCTGCCTGAGACAGGAAGGGTTTCCAGCTTGGTCTTTGACCCATTGATTTAAGCTGAATTTGGCCTGCCACTCTGTGGTTGTGTGGGCCACTTTCTTGATAGAAATTTCTTTCTTCATATGAACTTCTTTATTATACATATATGAGTGTCCTTGGTTTTGTTTTTCTAGAAAATCTAGGCTAACACTTCTACCATAAATTTCAGATTTTTGCTGTCTCTTCTTCCCTAATCAAACAAGTCCTAAAATTATCTAACGGTCATCTCCCCCACTTCTCTTATCTCATTAATAGGGGAATGGTAAACATGTAAGAGGAGAAGCAAAGATAGGGTAGATCAGAATGTAAGATTATGTAGTGTCACAGATATTTTTATTGATAACACAAAAGATATGGTGCTAAATCTATTAGTAGAAAAAGGCTTAAAATTTGAAGAACTGTCGAATTTGTGTATATTTTATTTCACAAATTTTCAATTCTGTGCTCA
Organism: Nesogale talazaci; assembly: GCA_004026705.1. Classification (NCBI taxonomy): domain Eukaryota; kingdom Metazoa; phylum Chordata; class Mammalia; order Afrosoricida; family Tenrecidae; genus Nesogale; species Nesogale talazaci. The sequence goes on along the minus strand of PVJH01000833.1, from coordinate 173,660 downwards.
TTTGAAATTAAGATATACAGCCAAGAGAAATATGACTAAAGCCAAACTGATCAAATGTATGCATATTCTGGAAAAACAAACTTGTTATTTAAAAGTTTATATATGTGCAAACACATAAATTATGTCTTCTAATTTTGGATTTTTGTTCCTCTAATACTTAGCTAAATAATTATTATATAAAATTTCTTGTTAAATGTAACAAATGTAATTTCTGTTTTCCTGGGTATACTTTGACTAATGCATATAAGTCAAGAAATTTTAATATCTGGTGCAATTCTTAGTTTTTTAGAGAACTACCAATTTTAATTAAACATAAGGTAAATGCTAGGCATCTGTTATCTTTTTGCCTAAACATTTACAAAACTGTTCAGATAAGACATGTCCCCTATTCTTGTTGTGTGTCTCTTAACTACCAAAACCAAAGTCTTTATTTTTCATGTAAAACTTGCCACAGCTGATTTTCTAAAGACCTTTTAATTGTGAATGGGTGAATGAAGGTTTACAGAGTAGATCATCAGTTTCACAGTCACTAATTCACACGTTTTTTGTCTCAACTCATCCATTGCAGTCCCAACCGTGTACCATCCTTAACTTGTCTGTCAATTTGTTGTACTCTGGTGGTTTTTGTGTTGTTGTGATACTGTAAGTGATGTCACTAGTATTTCAAATGTCAACAGGGTCACTCAAAGTAAACAGGTTTCAGCAGTTTCCAGTCTAAGACTACATAGAAGGAATTGACTGTCTACTTCAAAGGAATTAGCTGTTAAAAACCTCATGCTTAGCATTGATATACCGGCCTAATGATTATTAGCAGAACATTATCAGAGATCATGGCAGAAAATACACCTCTCCCCCTGTCCCCACCCCCCACCCCAGGTCATTAAGGTACTCAAAATATGACTGAGGAAGAATTGACTTCTCAAAGTAAAATCAACCCTAATGATGTGACTGGAGGAAAGCCTGTGATAGTAAAGCCTTTGGTATCTTCATGTACTGCTGGGACATAATTCAAAATTAAGAAGAAAAAGCTTCAAAAATCTACTAGCAATGAGAACTTGGAAAATAGCCTTGTTATAAGGCAAAAAGCAATATAAAGTCAATTATAGCACACATAGTCAGGATAGCATGTAATATCTTTTCGCTTGATCTTTTGGACTCATTTTAAAGTTGTTTAAGTTTTTTTAAAAAGTGAAGGGGCGATACATGTGGATTGAACCTCTGGTGAAACCTCTCTGACCATAGACCAGGAATGTGAATATCCTTGCTATCACGCAGGATACATCGGAAGGAGGATTATTGTAGATGCAGTTAGCTTAAAATCTAACACATTATCATTTGATCTCCTTTTTTGACTCATTTTAAGTTTGCCCCAGTTTTTCATATTTTTACTTTCTTTTCAACTGAAGGTTTTCTCTGTTTTCCTTTGTTATTGTTGATAGGTTTTTTTGTTTTATTTTAAAGTATTTTTCTATATATCAAATCCAGGATAGGTAAATCTATATAGAGAGTGAGGAATTAATGGTTCCTTGGGTACGATCTAGCAGGGGAAGTTGGGAGAAAATGGTGAGCTAATATTTAAAAATACTAGGAGTACTAGAATAAGAGAATGTTTTAAAATTGATTGTGGTGGTGATTGTAAAACTCTTCTAAATATGATTGAACTATTGAATTGTATAGTTTATCTGTTACATGTCAATAGAACTGTCAAAAATTAAATGGAATGCATGAAGATCGATATCCTAGGCTTTAGCGAGCTAAAATGAGCTGGTATTGGCCATATTAAATCAGAAAATTACCTGGTTTGCTATGCTGGAAATGACACAGTCAAGCAGAATAGTGTTGCATTCATGATCCAAAAGGACATTTCAAGATCTATCTTGAAGTACACCTGAGATAGGATTATGTATATTCACATTCAATGAAATCAAATCAGTACAATTATTTGAATTTATCAACCATTGAAGCTAATGATGCAGAAATTAAATAATTCTATCAGTTTCTTCAGTCTGAAATTGATCAAGTATGCAATCAAAATGTGTTGATAATTATTGACAATTGTAATGCAAAAGTTGGAAACAAACAGAAAGGAACATTAGTTGGAAAATACTGCCTTCGTGATAGAAAACAAAAGCCAGAGATTACATGATAGTATTTTTCAAGATCAACACTTTCTTCATCACAAGTACCTTTTTTGAATAATACAAACTCTGAAGATACATGTGGACTTCTCCAGATGGAATACCCAGAACTCAATTGATTACATCTGTGGGAAGGGACAATGAAGAAGCTCAATATCAGCAACCAAAATGAGGTCAGGGGTTAGTTGTGGAAAAAAAACCACCAGTTTCTCCTATGTAGGTTCAAGTTGAAGCTGAAGAAAATTAAAAGAAGTCCACAGGAGCCAAAAGGTGACCTTGAGTATATCCCACTTGAATTTTAAGAACATCTCAAGTACAGATTTGTTGTATGCAACATTAATTATAGAAGAACTGATAATGCATGAGAGGGCATCGAAGTATCATTTACGAAGAAATGAAAGTGTTATTAAAAGAAGAAAATAGGAATGATCAAAATGGATGTCAAGAAGCTCTGAAAATTGTTCTTAATCAGAAAGTATCTCTGGCCAATGGAAGAAATGAAGTCAAAGCTAAATAGAAAATATTAAATGGCAGCTCAAGAATACAAAGCAAAATATTAAAATGAAATTTGGATGACTTAGAAAACCAATTGTGAAGAACATGCTCAGTACCTTAAAGAGAAAGAACCAAGAAAAAAATTCACACCTCTTGTCATACTGAAAGATTCTATGTGCAAAATATTGAGTGATGCAAGAAGCATGAAATGAATATGGAAAGAATACACAGTATCACTCTACCTAAAAGAACTAGCTGAGAATCAATAGGGCTGAAGAAAGAAGTTTAAGCTGCACTGAAAGTATTTATCAAAAGCAAGACTCCAGGAATTGATGAAATATCAATCAAAATGTTTCAACAAGTTGGCAAAGCACTGGAAGCATTCACCAGTCCGAAATATGTCAAGAAATTTGTAACAGCTACTTGACCAAACAACTGGAAGAGATCTATAGTTTTACTAATTCTGAATAAAAGTGATAAAACAGAATTCTTAAATCACAGAGAAATATCATTGATATCACATGCAAGTTAAATTTTGCGGAAGATCATCCAACAGTGGTTAAAGTAGTCAGAGATTTAGGTTCAGGTCGAATTCATTAGAGAACATGAAACAAGATCAATCACTACTGAGGTAAGATGAATCTTAGCTAAGATTAGAGAATGCCAGAAAGATGGGTACATGTGTTCTATTGACTATGCAATGGCATTCAACTCTGTGAATCACGAAAAACTGTGAAGAGCCTTGAGAAGAATGAAAATTCTTAAACATCTAATTGTACTCATGTGGCATCTGTACATGGATCAAGAGGCAGTTGTATGAACAGCACAAGGAAGTACTACATGTTTTAAAATCAGAAAACACTTGTTAATAGTGCATTCTCTTATTTTATTCAATCTGTATGCTGAGAAAGTAATGAAAGAAACTGGATTATATGAAGAAAGACACAGCATCAGGATTATTAACAATCTCTGATATGTTGATGACAAATTCTTCCTTGCTGAAAGTGTGGAGGGCTTAAAGGACCTGATGATGAAGATCAAGGAATACAGTCTTCAGTATGGTTTACAATTCAGTGCTAAGACGACAAAAATCTTCATACTAAACCAGCATATTGAAGTCGTCAAGAATTTTGTCTTTCTTAGATCTGCAATCAATGGTCATGAAAGCAACAGTCAAGAGAAAAAAAAATTACACATTAAATCTGCTTCACGGGCTGAGCCTCGGTGGCGTAGTGGTTGTGTGCGGGACTGCGGCCCACTGGGACGGAGGTTCAATTCCAGCAGTGGGGCTGGGCCTCCTACTCCCACCACTGGAGAGCAGTGATACTAAAAAAAAAAAATCTGCTTCATACGACCTCTTTAAAGAGTTGAAAAGGACCATGGGACTTTCACTGGACTCAGATGTATATGAAAGCTGGACATGGAATAAGAAGACCATAGAATTGATGTATTGCATTATGGTGCTGACAAAGAATATTGAACGTACCATGGAATGCCAAAAGAGCAAAACAAATCTGTCTTTGAAGAAGCATGGCCTGAGTGCTCCTAGAGACAAGGATGGCGAGACGTCGGCTCACTTACTGTGGTCATGTTGTCAGGAAAAATCAGTCCCTGGAGAAGGACATCATGCTTGGTAAAATGGGGGGGCAGCCAACCAGAGGAAGGCCCTCAACCAGATGGATTAACATTGCGACTGTAACCATGGGCTCAAGCATAAGAATAATTTGGAGGATGACGTCACACTGGGTGCTGTTTCTCTCAGTTGTACATAGGTACAGTAAGAGTTAAGACCCACTTGATGGCACCTAACAACCATTACTTATGCTACTTTCCTCCCTGTTCCTATTCCTCTTTCTGTCTTAGTTTTCTTTTTGTCCTTTTGATTGTAAATGATCTTGTTTGACTGTAGTGGTGAGTTCAGTTCGGATGTGAGGGGTTCCTAATGGTTATACTCTCAATAGTCAAATCTGTCTCTGTCCTGGCAATCAACCCTTTTATGATTTTGAGGGCCTTTTCTTCACATATTTCTCCCAGTGTGGCCAAGCCCTTTTCTTTCTTTAGGACCTTCTAATGTAATACTTTCAGAGTCATTGGCCATGGTAGCTGTGGGCCATCTAATTCTTCTAGTCTCTACGGTGATGGAGACGGGCATTTGTGTGGCCCCTTAGTTCATTGTACTAATTGTTCCCACATGTCTTTAGGTTTTCCTGGCTCTTCTTTCCTCTGGATATTAGAGTCCACTGAGTGCCCCTTACATGGCTGCTCTTGAGCTTTTAGGACTCCAGTCACTACTCATGTAGAACATTCATTGTCTTTGTGGACTATGTTAAGTCAATAAACCTGGGTGTTCCCTGAAGCAAAAGTAGTCATCCCCAAGATCCAGCAACTCACCCTCTCATGGAGCTTGGTTTTGTCTAAGAAGTATTAAAACTTTGCTTCCTGTGTATGCCATCACATTCAGGAATATCTTTGATATATTATAATATATAAAAATCCTGCCACAAATGTTAAAAAGTTTCATTTGGGAGCCAAAAGTACAGAATTTAAGACAAACAAACAAAAAACTTCTTAAAAAGTCTATTTGGAGGGCATGTATAAAAAGAATAGCATGGTGAAGGTCAAGTCCCCTATGACTTCACAACAGAGAAGGAATATCACCATCATCAGCATCAACCACCCAAGGTAGATTTTTATGAGACTGATTTCCGAAATTACCTGTTGTCCAACATCCCTACCAATTCTGACACCAACTGTTCTGTCTCATAGTACTCTCTTCTTTTCAGTAGGGTTTCTTATTTATTGGAATGGCCACACAGAACTCACAGGCAATACTTGTGATTATGAGGTTTATTAAGGAAGTTCTTTTAAGGATGTCAATAAATGCCCAAAGGGCACGTTATTCTACCCTAAACCTCAATCTGTAGGCATTCAGCACTAGTTTCAAAGGTCAGTAAACCTAGTCCCCCCAATTATGTGCTTGCAGGCACCTTACTTCATAAACCAGCCTCCTACCTAAAGGCAGTCAGCTTTACTTGTTCGGTGAGCCTAGATGCCCATTGCCTTGTCTCGTGCTCTTTCTCTTGATTCTACTGTTGCTACTCCTATGCCACCCTTTTGCTGCTCTTCTGATGTAATAACTCTCTTCTGGATCAAGAAGTTTCAAAGTATGGGAACCATGGGTCCAAAGAAGGCACTCCACTTCTCTTTTTTTCTTGCTGTTAGTGTACCACTTGCTGTTAGTGTATTCCACTTCCGTGTCTGAGATGACTCATTTTATATCCAGCAGGATGACAATCACGATCCTGTTAACAATCACACACAACTGAATCTTATGTTTCTTTCCCAAACTTTTTCTAACTCAGAACCATAAAGAAAAAGTTGCTTTGTAGCAGTAACCAAGACTATGGCTACAAGAGCCCTTCACTGTAGCATGTCTTTAGCAAATAATAAGCTGCATTATGAAGTTGCTGACACTAGAAAAATAGACCATGTAATAAACAAAAATGAATAAAAATAAACATATACAAAAAGTTGACAAAAAAAGTTTTAATCGATCTTTTAATTCCATTTTCCACGAACGTTTTGAAGCGCCTTGTAAATATTTTTGGTCACATCTTAATAGTTAATAAGACAATTTATGCTATATATCAAATTAATTTGAGCTAGATTGAAGAGTTAGGTGTTTCCTAGTATAATGATACTTGATTGAGGCAAAGATCCTAAATATACATCAATATCATTGGTTCAGGTTTATAGCAGCTTTTTCCATAATTTCCCATAGTTGTAAGCATTCCTAATATCCTTCAGTCGGGGAATGTAAAACAAACTGTCAGTATATCCACACAATGGAATACAACTCAGTCATAGAAAGCAACTACATGAATGATTCTCAAAGACATTATGCTAAGTGAAAGAAACCAGCCTTTAGAATTATATCCTGTATGATTTCTTTGTGTGACATTAAGGAAAAAGAAAAAGATACTGGACTGAGAACAGATCCATGTTTACCAGAGGTTGGGGTGGGACAAGGTTTGACTACAACCTGGAAGCATGACAAAATTTTGTGGAAATGATCAAACTGCTGTGTGTCCTGATTGTGGTTGTGGTTACATGGATCTATAAATTCTAATCCATTGCTATCAAGTCAGTTTTGACTTAAATCAATACAGTAGGACAGAGGAAACTTCCAAAGCTATAATTTTTTTTGGTTGTTTTTTTTTTTTTTTTGGTTTTGTGGGCATCACTGCCCCTGGTGATCATGGGCGCTACCCAGTGCTGCTCCTGAGAGCCGCCGCTGGATTTGAACTGCCAAGCCCGCGGGCCACAGTCCCGCACTCAACCACTTACGCCACCAGGGCTCAGCCCCAAAGCTATAATTTTTTAAAGAGGTACACTACCTCATTTTTTCTACAATGGATACGTGTTGGGACAACCGACTTTTTCTTTAGCAGCCAAATGCTTAATCACTGCATGCCACTAAGGGTCCTTGCATGTAGTCAGACTTAGAACCATATCTGCATAAGAGTTCATTCCATTTTGTTGATTTAGTTTTTTAATTTTAGAGACAAAATATGCATATAAGGGGGTTTCAGAACTTTCGTGGAAAAGCGAAATCGAAAGATAATGGAATTTTCCATTGAACTTTTGGAAGTCCTCAAATGATTTTCTTGGTTCTTAAAGGATGATACTCGAATGGCTAATAAACACATGAGGAAATGCTCCTGTTCACTAGCCATTCAGGAACCACAATTTGAAACAACCATGAGATACCATCTAAAACCCATATCTGTAGCTCAATTTAAAAAAAAGGCTGGAGAGGATCAGGTGAGATTGGGACTCTTATCTACTGTTGGTATACTTTTAAAGATGTGCAGTCACTGTGGAAAGCAATATCGCGATTCCTAAAAGAGATGGCAATTGAAATACCGTATGATCCAGCAATTGTCATTCATCACTGGTTATATACCCCCAAATAAATAAGAAATAGATCATGAACAGACCTTTGCTTCCCCGTGTTCATTGAAGCACAGTTCACAATAGCAAGAAGTTTGAAGCAGCCTAAATCCCCATCAGTAGAAGATTGGATAAAAACCTCTGTTATATGCACACAATGTTATGCTACACATCTCTAAAAAATAGCAATGAAAGTATGAAGCACCTCAAAACATGGTAGTATCAGGAAGACATTATGCTGAGTGAAGTTAGTCAAGCACAAAAGGACAAATACTCTATGAGTCCATTGCTGTAGGAACAAGCAATAGAATAGGCACAAGCTCAGGTTTGTAGGGCATCCCGTCTGCTGGCTAGTGGGGTCAAGATGGCTTGATAGAGAGGCTGATCGATGCAATACACCATCTGCTCTAGGTAAGCATTTTGAAGGTCACTTTGCCAAAGGGCGCCTCATGCTAGCTGGGATCAAATTGTCGAGAGAGGGGAACGGTATATTGTCTACTGAATTTCTGTAATATAAATTTATGATGAGTTCACCCGGACAGGTAGACAGCTTTATCAGAGGGATGAGAGATACTGATGTAAAAAACAAGTCAGGAGAGAAGAAACGGAGAAAACACTCCTGGGGGAACACAAACGTATGTCTACTGGTAGGAAAAGGAGGAGGCCTGAGCTCCAGCTGGGGGTGGGGTGGGATGGTGGAAGAATGATGTAAAATGCCTTTGGAAACCCTCAGGCACATAGTGTCTTTGGTGCTACTCACCGAATGGCCACATTGATCTGGGTTTCTGGGTGCATCCTGGAGACTCAGGGTGGGTGCTGTGGAATACTGGGACACTCAATTCTGAATCTTCAAGCTGCACATCATGCTCCAGAGGCCGCATCAGTGAGATCTAATGCTGAAACCCTATTGGGTGAACTGGTTGCTATCTCAGACACACTTGTAGTCTGAGGGCTTAAGTGGAAAATACATGATGTCTGAAGAAGTAGAAAACAACTGCACCAACATTGCTGAACTGCTGGTAGGTGGACAAATCTGGTCATCTATGCCTTACTATTCTTGCAAACTTGTGACTGACATTTTCAGTGATTATTATTGTAAATTTCCCTGACAACTAACCTCCATTGTTTGTGTAAATAACATCCAGTTACCAAAGGACTGATACTGTACAAGTGAATAATTCAGATACTGTGATAGGGAGTTAGCCTATATTTGCCCAATATCCCTCTCTCAAGAGGTCTTTAAAAAATTAGTACTAGGGGCTAATTAAAGACAATATTAATGAAAAATCCTTATGCCCCAGGCGGATGATCAATAAGATCATAATTAAAAAGGAGATTTTAAAAGGTTTTAATATGCTTCAGGCACATTAAAAACAAACAAAAACACATACCAGTATATTTTAGCATTTTGCAGTAAAGTCTGGAGACACATGACTTGAAAAGGAGTTTGGGAAGATAGAATAAGACCAAATGAACAGGACCTTCAATGAAAACAGTGCCACGGAGCCCTTGGTATTTGGGGATTCAATAATTGTAAATATGCATATGTTTATATATATACATTTGATGGCATGGTTGTTCTTCTACATCATTATTTATGTTTAATGGTGTATATGTTTGTGTTTATGTGTGTGTTCTGCTGTTGAAATTGCTTCACATTAACTTGTTTCTGAGGTAGTACTAAAATTATTAAAATGACTACCATCATATAAAAGGAGGAGCGTAAACCAAAGGCTCAAGTAGAAAATAGTTGAAAATGAATATGGCAACATGTGTGTACAAATATGCTTGATACAAATGATGTATTGAATATCAAGAGCTGTAAGAGACCCCAATAAAATCATTAAAAAATAAAAAAAAACATAGATCCAAGAATTTTGGGCTTGCACTAAATCCTAACTCCAATGTAAGAATAATTCGTTCTTACATCATGGCCCTGCTTGACAGTCACCCTCAGGAAGGGAACACAGAAGATATGGGCGCTATAGCAAAATGTGGCAAAGAAATTAGATGGTTCCTGGCTGTCAGATAAAATAACACCTGGGTTCTTAACGGCTTGTTTCCAAACAAGCAGCCATCTAAATGAGACGTCAACTAAATCCATGCTGGGAGAAGCACACCATCATTAGTCATCAAGGGATTGTAAATCATATAATCTGAAGTTGAAGGAGAGATTTTTATCAGAGCCTAAATTGTGAGAATCCAGTTTGCAGAAGGCTATGGATCATAGTGGGAGCTAAGATATATTTGTGGGAACTCCCTAGGAAATAAGCCTGCAGTGATCGCTCTCTATCCATAATAGAAGGATGGGAGGAAAGTGGTTACTAAACAGAGGGCAGTGGAGAGATGAGTATCGAAGATCAAAGGGGTGAACCTGACTTGAACAGTTGTCAGCTGATCCCTCCCCTTTCATGCATGCTGGACCTGATTTGGTTTTCAACATTTTCTGTATTTTTGTTTGGCTTGGTTAATAGAGTTTATCTCAGAGGTGTTATGTCTTTGGGGGTTACCCCTGGAAGTTTTGTTACATGTTTTCTCTATCTGAAACCCAAGATTGATGAACCAATAGGGACAGCAAGTAGAATAAAGGTTTGGGGTGAGGATATCGGAAGGATATCCGATATAGGATATCGGAAGGTCAGGACTGGTACAGTGGTGGTGGTGGTGGGGGGGGGGGGACTAAAAGGGAGACTATGTCAAGGAGTCCAGGAAGGAAAAAAATGTTTGGAAACAATCATAGCAATTACATAATGCTGCTTAATGTGCTTGAACTATGGAATGATATGTCATTAACTCCCAATAAATAGCAAAATTTAAATCACCTTAAAAGCAAATTTTCACAAGGGAATGCTCTTCTCTTAACCCCCAGTTACTTTCCAGCACTCCCTTTTGTGAAAATTGGAGTGGGAAAGTTTTGAAGAGAAAGAGTATTTGAGTTTTAGTGGGCTGTGAATCCACTGTTCTTTGCCAGTCAGAGCAATTATGGTTTAGTTTGTCTCAGATATGGTTAGTCTGAAAACCTCTGGATTGGAATCATTGGTCTCAAGCCAGGTTCCCACACCACAGTTTGAGTTTGAACCATCCTGGATTCCAGGGCCTATTGTGATGTCCCTTCATTTGTAACTTAACAAGTGTTCCCATGGTTAATGATTCTAAACATGGTGCTTTGGGAAGAGCTTGGTTACAGGTGGATTAAAGTCAATGGGGACATTTGAAAAATCTTCATCCTCTGAGATGATTTCTGGAAAGATCTTAAACCATTAAAAAAAACCCTAAATCATTATGAGTCACAATCCAATCAATGGCAGTGAATGAGTTGTAAATAGTAAAGGGTTGTGCATGCGAGGAAAATGTGATGAGGATGAATATGTTAATGCTTGACCAGCTGGGTCAAAGGGGATCATTAATAACCCAAACTACTATTTATACCTCATTTGCCAAGCCAATTAATTGTTTAATCCTCACTACCACCCTGCGGGAGAAGGGCTGTTATTACTTTTGATAGGTGAGGAAACTGAGCCCTTAAGAGGCTCCAGGCCCTTTCATCAAAGGCTAGGATATCGGAAGGTCAGTTTTACACCTTGCCAATACTGAAAAATAATTAAAAAAAATTATATAGTGGATTGCTGTTTTTAAAAACTATGCATAAACTCAATTTAGAGACTCAGGGTTGGACCACTGTGGTTGAAAGTGGGCTAGAGGTGACCTGAGATTTCCTTGGGTTTCCCAGAGCACAGCTCAAAGTCTCCTTATCCAGAAAATTGGGACAGAGATGCCACAATGCCTAAGCCTCTGGTTTCGAAATCCAAAGAATTAGATGTAATTGTGGGGAACTGCAGGATTGTTGTTGTTGAGCATACTGTATGGGTTGTTGGGCATACTGGGAGGCCCATCAGAACTGGGCACCACCAGTCTTACCCTCCTTTCCTCTCTGGCCAGAGTTCAGCAGCCATAACCATCTATTTACACAGTAAATATTACATCTATTACACATACTCACCATGTATCAGGAAGCGAATTTATTACATGTACTAATTATTTACACTAAGTGCCACACCAACACCTCCCCCCTTCCTTGCATCTGATTTTCTATATCAACAGCTGCAGTACATTCAAATTTAATCTTCGAATTAAAGCATAGGTACGTCTTGCCGGCCTTCTAGGTTCACATCTACTCCATCAGTCGAGCCTCCTCTTTGTAGATGTCGGGGATGAGACCAAGCTCTGAGTGGATCATGTGTACGGTGTTTTTGTTGAAAAGCTTGTATTCATAGAGTATCAGCTGTCCCCAGAACCCATTATTAGGCCTGATGATGGGACGACGAAACTTGGTCCAGCTGTGGGCGTGCACTAGCGGCATGGAGTGGTATTTCATGAGATAAGCTAGGCACAGCGCTGCGGAGCGGCTCACTCCAGCGGCACAATGCAACAGTGTTCGCCCTTCTTTGACTTGAATACCGTGGATGTGATCAGCGACGGGGTCAAAGAAATCATAAAGGATAGAACTGGGCGTGTCACTCACGGGGACTTGCAGGTACTGGATGTCTTCGTAGAATGTATTCACGATCTCCACTGTTGCATTGATAACCGATGTGATGTTATGGCTGGTGAGCAGGATCTTGCTGTTGGCTGCCGCAGCGTTGCTGAGGAACAGACTGTCGGTAATCTGAGAGAGACTCTGGACTGGCAGTGGCAGCAGCTGATGAGAGATGGGACGCTGAGGCTCCATCGTTAAGGTGTCAGATCGCGGGCCTCTCTAGGTTGGTCTGTTGGAGGGCATCACTTCCACGGTGGGCAGGCCAGTTGGTACAGGCTGCTGCTGCCCCGCAAGTCTTCTGCAATAAATAGGGGTGGGGGGAGAGACGCTGACCTGACATCACAATCCACAATGGCTGACGCTCTGGTTTCCATGGCAATGGCTGTTCTGGAAGGGAGCCTCATCCACTACAGTGACATACCAGGTCTTCAGAGAAATCCCCTATCCCTTTTCTTCAAAACAGTTGATTTCTCGGACCCCAAACCTCATTTTTCACAACTTTTAGAAATGTTCATTGGCAAGATATCTATTTTATGCTTTAGTTATTGGGGTACATGGAACTCCGTGGCTTTTAGTGCTTCCATTCCACTGGTATTAAAGACCTTGTGCTTTCTTTCCTTTGTGTAAAGTAATAGTATCATAGAGCATGTTAGGGAACAGCGTTTGCCTCATGTGATATGTTCTTTTTTAGAAAACAGCAAAATATGGGTTTTGACTGATTCTAGTGGGTTGGCCTGATACTTCTTTGTTGATTGTAGCCCTAGAACTATATTCCTACTTGCAAACACATCGAGGCTGGTTTTAAGGGAGAACTGCTACCTGATATGTGGCCCTGTGTCTGTTGTGAAGTTGGCCTGTGGAAGGCAGTTGGGACTAATCTTGCTGTGTCCTAGTCCATTTGTAGCTCTGAACCCAACTGATTTATCTCTTGATTTGACTTTATTACTTAAAAAACCAACAGCTCAAATGTGTACATCTGTCAAAAAAGAATACCTACATGCTTTGAAAGCTACATCCCAATATGTCCACTTTGGGTGGTTTCTTCCCAGTAAAATTAAAAATTTTGAAATAAGGCAATACTATTAAAATTAGTGACCTCAAAAATGTATTTTTAAAGTTTCTACCTGGGATTTGCATTTTTACTCTCATCTAATATTTTTGTAGAATTTGGCTGAAAATTCAAAAGAACTATAAAATTAATATTATTTCACGGAGTTGTCAAGACATATACACTTCATCTCATTCCACCATCATTTTCACTGGCATGCCAAGATATGATAAGCCTAATGAACACAGACGAAATGTCAGCCTGTTTATGCTGGTCAAGGAAATGATAGCCTCAAAGCACCACACACTTTTTTTTTTCTCAGTTGTAGTGATCAGATTGTTTTACATAACTTAAATCGTCTGTCTCTACAAATACATCTGGAAGAAAACAAAACACAAAGCTGTTGAAAATTATTTATTAGAAGTGGAAAATTAACTCAATTGAGTTAAAGAGATTTAAAAGAGTTTATTCTAACAGTTTTGTTTATTTATTTTATTATTTATCATTCATTTCCTCCTGAGTTTTGTTTTGAAAGTTTTCAACATATATGTTTGTTTTTGTTGAATCATTTAGAATTAAATGGAGATGAAGCAACACTTTACCTTTTCAGTACTTATCTCCTAAGAACAACTTCTCCATTTGGCCACAATAACCAAACCCAAACCCACTCCCACCAAGTCCATTTGGATTCATAGTGACCCTATGTGGAGTTTCTGAGACTTATAAGGCTTTGTGAGCGCAGACAGCCTCATCTTTTCCCCTCAGAACAGCTAGCTGATGGACTTAAACCACCAAGCGTTTGGTTTATAGTCCAACACTTATGTAACAATGCCACCATAGCAACAATGCAAAGGCCATGTTCAGGAAATTTAACATTTATCCAATACTATTATCTAATATAAATTGACATTCAAATTTTACTAATCCTTCCCAAAGTGTCAACTTATGAAGTTTTTTTCCTTCTCTCCACCCTTTGATTTAGAATCAAATATAGCAGTACACATTCTATTTAGTTGTCATACTTCCTTAATTAATTTTTAATTGGGTCCAGTTCCTAGCGTTCGTTTTCTTGACATTTGCTTGAACATTGACCTTTTTTATGAGTTTATACCAGTTGTTTCGCAGAGTATCTTTCAATTTGTATTTGTCTGGTTACATTCTCTGGGTTCAATTTTAAGGAAATATTTGACACAGATGCTATCAGAATACATTATTCTCTTTAAATTGGACTCTGAGACATACAATATCTGTTTCTCTCACCGATGATGGCAATTTTGACCACTTTGTTAAAGTGGTATTAGTTGAGTTTCTCTATTGTAAGGTTGATTTTTCCCTTTTACAGTCAGTATATGGTATAAGTCCTAAGTGTTAAATAGGAATTTCCTAAGCAGACAAGGAGACAGGCATATTCTAGAAAGAAAGTGATATACGAGGAAGTTGCCCCCACCCCACCCCACCCCGCAAACCAAACCAAACAAACAGAAAAGTGATCCCCTGGGTGGAGCTTTCATAATATGAATTTTTCCTGCTAGATGAGCATCTAACAACTTGCTCTGAGCTAATGCACCCAATGGTGTTACCAAGGAAGAGTTTCTCTGGTTACAGTGAATTTTTGTCTAAAAACAGTTTTGCTTGTACCTTGCTTTTTGTGATGACCGCTTTAAGAAAGCAGTGTGCATCTGTGAAATGTTGTTCCTGCTCAGGAAAAATGCCTCGGAAACTGTTGTGATGTTGAACAAAAGGGCAGCACTGTGAGTAAAACACAAGTGTATGAGTATTTTTCTCCTTTAAAAAGATGAAATGTTGGGCTGAGCTCCGGTGGCGTAGTGGTTGTGCACGGGACTGCGGCCCACTGGGACGGAGGTTCAATTCCAGCTCCCAGGAGCAAAGGCTGGGCCTCCTACTCCCACCACCTGAGGGCAGTGATGCCTAAAAAAAAAAAAAAGATGAAATGTCAATTGGTGACAAGCCTCATTCTTGACATCTGTCAACTTCCCAAACAGGTATAAAATGTCAAAAATATTGATTTGTTCGTTCCACCAGGTCATTTGGAGTTCGTTCCACCAGGTCAGACTGTTAATCAAGCTTTCTATTTAGAGGTTCTGAAAAGATTATGTAACAGTATGTGACAAAAAAGGCCTGGTTTGTGGCAGATGGAGAATTGGTTTTGCCACCATGACAAAGTACCTGCTCATGCAACCTTCTCAGTGTGCCAGTTTGGCACAAGAAACAGCATGTCTCTCCTGCCCCCATGTACCTGATTAACCTGAAATCACTCTGTACAGCTTCTTTTTGTTTCTGTCTGCAAATGAAGAGATACGTGAAAGGACAGAGATTTGATGGTGTAGTAGAGGTGAAGTAAAAAATGAGGGAGGCACTGTCAGTCATCCAAACAGAGAAGTTTGGAAAATGTTTCCAAGAATGCAATCACAAATTTGTCAAATGTATTAAGTATAACGGAGAGTCCCTTGAAGGTAATAAAGTCGTTATGTAAAAAAAATACAAAGCTTTGAATAAAAATTCCAATTTTGTTGGGGCACCCCTTTACATATACCAAGGCACAGAGTTGTAAAATAGATTGAGGAGGGCAGAGAATACCAGCTCAGAATTCTTAAATCATAAGGAGTGAGGCAGGAGGAATGGCTGGTGGAGGGACGAACTTAGCTGTGTAGCAGAATCCTATATAACATGGTGGCATACTGGAGTATCTTACAAAGGAAAATTACAAAATCAGATTGCGTATTTTGACATCTCATTTGCAGCCATACAGATGAATTGGCAGTGGGGTGGGCACAGGGTGAAGAGAGGAATTACTAGGAGTTAACTATTTCAAAAATAGTCTAGGTGAGGAATGATATAGAAGCTGGATCAAGTGAAAATATATTAATTTCCTGAAGTACGAACAAGGTCTTTAAAATTTTGTGGAAAATTGAAATTAAGAGATAATAGAGTCATGTATACATTGGGCTAGTCCACATATGATAATGGAATATTAAACTTCCAGACCAGGATCATTAGATTTTGATGTCCTTAACAAAGGAAAGGTAAGGCCAGAGGCTGAGGATGTAGGTTACATTTAAATTGAAGGGTGGTGGAGTATAGGGTGAATATGTAAGAGAAATAGATTATTAAAAGAGCTTGCATATTATATTGTTAGATAGGTAAACTGTGAAAGTCTGAACAGAAGACCTTCAGGCAGAAGTGGAAGATAGCTTCCTAGAATGAAGACCACAGAATTGTTCGTTAATTGCATTTCTCTTTGGGGTCAGCTGTATCTCTTTAAATGCACAGCAGGATATTAACTCCTCTGGGAACTATTATTGAGCTCCACCTGGTCCTTGGTTTATGAAAAGTGAGGGAGATGAATGTGAACTGGGGATTCTTTGAGTAACACGCTGGAGCCTACAACACAGATGTGACCAATGATTTTTTAAATCATTTTATTGGAGACTCATACAGTTCCCATCACAATCCAAACATCCATCCATTGTCTGCAATGCACATTTGTAACTTGTTGCCATCATTATTACCAAGACAAAATGATTTTTGTTGATTCTTTATGTGAAAAAAACCCTAAACTCACTAGTATGGAGTTGATTCCAGTTTATTAAAATGTAAGTACGTTTTTATAAAGGAAAATAAGTTGCATGTATATTCATGATATATCATAGATTAAATGTCTACAAATTCTAATTATGGAAATAATCATTCTACTCCTAGGTAAATAAGAAAATTCAATAGCATTAGATATGACGATTATATTTTGAATGACAGTATTAAGGAGGATTTTTCTCTTTTAAGTTGTCTACATTTTTCAAATTTCTAAAATAATTCGCATCTTTTTTTGTTTTTTGGGCATCACTGCTTCTGGTGGTCATGGGCACTACCCAGGGCCACTCCTGTGAGCCGCCACTGGATTTGAACCGCCAAGCCCGCGGGCCGCAGTCCTGCACGCAACCACTTACGCCACTGGGGCTCAGCCCAATTTGCATCATTTTTATAGTTAGAAAAGATAAATAAAATGCATCCCAAATATCAATAATTATATATGCATATATGTATATATGCACAAACATATATATCCAACAAAATTAGGAAAGAAGAAATTTGGTAATCCTAGTGGACACGAACTTAGAGAAATGGCTATTTTGAATCCTACTGGGGCCAGAGGCGGGAAACATCCACACTTGCCAAACTGAACGGTGGTGAGGGTGCAGCCCCATGAAAAGTCTCAAAGTGTCAAGGGATGATAAGATGGTTCTACACACTGAAAAATAGTCAGTAAAAACTGAAGATCTGCATAGCCTATGATCCAGCAATTACACTCCAGGTAGAAATCCTGCTTATATCTACAAGAAGATAGTTATGGAAAGTTTATAACAATATTGACAATTATAATAGTGAAAAAGGGAGGACATTGCAAATGCTCACTGAGAAGAAAATGAAAATTTGATGGTATAATCATATGATGGAATACTACAAACATGACTATGAAAATAAAGTAGAGCTATATGTGTAAACATGGATAAAACTAAAAAATATAGTGCTGAACCCAAAAAAAGCAAGTTGCAGACAGATATTTGCAGCACGAAGTTTAAAAACAAGTAAAACAGTACCATATGTTGTATATACATGCATATACATATATATTTATATGAAGTTTTAAAAAATCTGCACAGGAATGAAAACCATTTTAAAGTAAGGATAATGATTCCTGTGGGGAAAGGCTGAGATCTAGGTTGACTAGAAAGGACATTTTAATATTTTTAAATATATTTTTCATTCAGAAAATAGATTTGAAGCAATATGGCAAAATATTAGTATTTGGCAAACTAGATGCTGAGTATATAGGTATATATTATCATATACAGTGAACTTTTGGAATTGCTTGAAATGTTTTATAATAAAAATGAATGGCAGGGCAGGGCAAACTCTTGAGGATTTGATTAGTAGTTTAGGTTGTTGAAAACAAAATTGATCATCTGAGCCCCCCTCAAATATATAAAATAAATAAAAAAGTTTTATCTGTGAGACAAAAAATTAATCTCACATGGAAGTCTTCACCTAATTTGTAAGAAGTTAAAAAAAGAATTGGGAAAAGTGTACATGCACTAGCAATTTAACTGCTGTAAATTTATTTTAAAGAGCGCTTCAGAAATGTCTGCAGAGATTTATCTACCAATATATTCATTGTAATTAATAGTTACAATACCAAAAAATGTAGAAAACTTAATTGAGTAATGAGGGCTTGTTTAACTAGGTTACAAAACCTATACAGGATAAAATATAATGTAGCTTTTAAGATGATAACCTAGAATATTATATATTGACATGGAGAAAAGTCCATAACCTTTTGTTAATAAAAATACTATTTAAAAAAGCAATGGGTACAAGAAAGTAGAAAATGTTTTCAAGTTGATTGTGTGGGTGATTGCATAGCCCTTCATAATATAATTGAACTATTGAATTGTATGATGTGCTAATTATATACCTCAATAAACTAAAAAAATACTACACAACAGTCATTTGGATGCAAATTTATAAAATGAAATAATACCTATTTGTATATAGGAATTTATGAATAGAGAATTTAAAAACCAAAGTCATATTTATTATCAATGTAGGGTCATGTAAAGGATATACACACAACTATCCCTAATTGTTTTGTTTTATTTAAATCATTTTATTGGGGCTCTTACAGTTCTTATCATAATCCATGTATCCATCCATGTGTCAAGCACATTTGTACATATGTTGCCATCATCGTTTGGAAAATATTTCCTTTCTACTTGAACCCTGGATATTAGCTCATTTACCCCTCCTCTGCCCTCTCTCCCTCCCTTAGGAAACATTGATAATTTATAAATTATTACTTTTTTCATGTCTTCCACCAACCACTGTCTCCCTTCACCCACTTTTCCGTTATTCATCCCGCTGGGAGGGATTTATATGTAGATCATTGAGATCATGGTTTCCCCTTTCTTCTCCTACCTTCCCCTCTTGAAATTTCTACTCTAAAAATAGGTCCTAAGGGGTTTATCTGTCCTGCATTCCCTGTGTTGTGACCTCTTCTCTGTACCAGTGTATATGTTCTAGTCTAGCCATATTTATAAGGTAGATTTAGGGTCATGATAGTGTGTGTAGAGGAAAGCATTAAAAAATTAGAGGAATGTTGTATGTTTCATTGGTGCTGTACTGCACCAGGGCTGGCTTGTCTCTTTTTGTGACCCTTATGTGAGGGGATGTCCAATTGTCTACAGATGGGCTTTGGGTCTCCACTCAGGCCTCCTCCTCATTGACATTGATATAATTTTTTGGTTCTATGTCTTTAATACCTAATACTCCATCCCATCGACATCTCATGATCACACAGGCTGTTGTGCTTGTTTCATGTGGGCTTTGTTGCTTTTCAGCTAGATATCCATTGTTTATCTTCAAGCCTTTAAGAACCCAAATGCTATATCTTTTGATATCCAGGCACCATCAGCTTTCTTTACCACATTTGTTTATGCACCCATTTTGTCTTCAGTGATCATGTCAGAAAGCTGTGTTATTAAAACAAAGTGTTCTTGCATTGAGGGAGTACTTGATTAGTGATCCAATGTCCATCTGCTACCTTAATACTTAACATATAAATATATGTACATAAATATATTTCCCTATTGTTATATAAAAATATATTTACAAATGCATATGCCTGTATTTAGACCTTTATCAATGTACTTTGCTGTCTAGTTCTTCCATTTCCCTTTACTTTCCTCTTGTCCTATTATCAGGTCTCCTTGTGGGGCCGGGCCTCTCTGTGCATTGGCTGCTCTGAGCAGGAATATTGTCCTTTAGGCTTGGTGGACCAGGATGTGTTCTACACTCTCTCTCCTTCCCTCTTCATTTGTTCCTGTGTGTTCTGATCAGACGCACTCCTCTTCCTGAGTTGTAGTTTCAGTGCTGTCCTCTGTAGTGCATTCTACAGAGGGCAGGGAGGGCTGTTCATATAGCTGGGATCTGGTATATTGCATTCACTTCTTGGTGAAGTGATTGATGTCTGCTCCTCTTCCCCCTCTCCTGTGGAGATATAAACAATATCTTCCCCTTGGGTGGGGTTAGTTCCCTGTTTCCTGGATATCCAAGTCTTTTCTCCTCCTCCTCCTGCTCCTCCTTCTTGTTGATCTTCTTGTTGTTGTTCTTGTTTTTGTTCTCCTCCTCCTCCTCCTTGATCTTCTGGTTCTTGTTCTTCTTGTTGCTGTTCTTCTTCTTCATCTCCATCTTAGTTGACTGCCATATGTGTCCCTGGATTGGGTCTGGCCCTTGCCAAAGTACCTGGACCTCAGACCAGAAATGTAGATGTCCCCTTATGCCCCTTTTGTTTTTAAAGCTTACCTCAGTGAACTCATATTGTACTTGCCCTTTTGTGCTTGGCTTATGCAGTAGTTATATAATCTGCTGTCAATTTGAGAGGATTAATAGTGAAGGTGTGGAGTTTAGCCTGTTAATCAGGTTGCAGCTTGATAAATTCCTTTGGAGATGCTAAGGAGATAAATAGCTCACTGAAGGCAGGAGATAGGCTGATAACCTGGGAGACATTGTAACTGACAAGACACATGGAGCTACACTAGTGCCCTGAGCTGGAGGAGCCACATGGAGACCCCTGCCAGCGCTGAGAAGCTTATACTGCCACTGGATCCAGAACACTTCCCACCCACTGGCCTGTGATCTTTCATGTGTTTCATGAGTTTGAAGAGGAATTTATAGATTCGTATAGGTTATATGGGCTAATATCAGACTTATGGACTTTATCTGGACTGGGTTGGGATGCTTTCTTAATGTACAATTACTCTTTATATAAGTCTCCCTGGATTTGTTTAGTCTACCTGAACTAATACAGCTTACTTCGCTTACCATAATTTCCTCCAATTCTTTCCATGTGACGATGGTCTTAGGCATTCGTCACTGCTTTTTTAAATCCATGGGTCCATCGATGGAAATTTGGGTTATTCACAACTCCTTTTGATTGTGAACTGTGCTGTGATGAACATGGGAGCACAGAAGTCCAGCTGTGGTTTGTTCTTGCCTCTTCTGGGTATATTCCCAGTAAGGGGATTACTGGGTTGTATGGTAGCTTGATTTCTGTCTGTTTTAGATATCATCAAATCGATTTCCATAATGGCTGTACATACCTACAGGCCCACCAGCAGTGTACAAGGGTTCCTATTTCCCTATAACCCCTCCAACATTTGTTACTTTCTGATTTTTTTGAAGTGGGCTATCTTTGAGGGTGTTAGGTGGTATCTAATAGTTGGTTTAATTTGCTTTTCTCTTATAGATAGTGATCAGGAACATTTTCTTATAAGTTTATTGGCCATTCAGATTTCTACCCTTGTGAAATTTCTGTTCAGGTCCTTTGTTCACCTCCTCAGTGGGCAATTTTTTATTATTATTGTTAGCTAGCAGAGCATTGTAGATTTTAGTAATAAGACCTTTGTCTGATGTGTCATTGCTAAAGATGTTTTCCCAGTCTGTGGTTTTTTTTATTACTCTTTTTGTGAATTCTTTCAATGTACACAGGTGTTTTATCCTCAGTATATCCCACTTCTCAATTTGTTCCTCCTCTATGTTGTGTCCTTCCCTATTTCCAGTAACCTATGTATTCCCTGTGCCAAAGTTCTCAGGTTTGTCCCAATTCCCTTATTGATGGCCCTAATATTTTAGGATTTTACCTCAAGGTCTGTGATCCACCTGGAGTTTATTCTTGTGAATGGATTGATGTAAGGGTCTTGTTTCATTTTCTTTTTCTTTTAAAGATCATTTAATTTGGGGCTTGTACAGTTCTTATCTCAATACATACATACCACCATTGTGTCAAACACATTTGTACATAAATTGCCATCATCATTTTCAAAATATATTCTTTTTACTTGAGTCCTTGGTATAAGATACTCATTTTTCCCTTCCCTCCTTCATGAACCCTTGATAATTTATAAATTATTATTTTTTCATTTCTTAAGCTGACCGCTATTTCCCTTCACCAACTTTTCTGTTATTTGTTCCCCAGGGCAGCGAATGTACGCTGATCATTGTGATCATGGTTCCCCTTTTATTACCCCCTCCCCTAGCTTCCCCTTACCCTCCTGGCATCACTACTGTCATTACTGGTCCTGAGAGGCTTATCTGTCCTTGATTCCATGTATTTTCAGCACCTATCTGGACCCATGTACATACTCTGGTCTAGCTGGATTTCTAAGGTAAAATTGGGATCATGATAGGGGGGTGGGGATGAAGCATTAAAGAATTAGAGGAAAGTTGTATGTTTCATTGATGCTGTACACACCCTGACTGACTCATGTCTTCCTTGTGATCCTTCTGTGAGGGGATGTCCAATTCTCACTCCCCACATTCACATTGATATGAATTTTTTTTTCTGGGTTTTGATGCCTGATACCTCATCTCATCAATCCCATCAACACCTCATGATCCCATAGGCTGGTGTGCTTCTTACATGTGGACTTGTTGCTTCTCAGCTAAATAGTCACTTGCTTATCTTCAAGTCCTTAAGACCCCAGATGCTATATCTTTTGATAGCCGGGCACCATCAGCTTTCTTCACCACATTTACTTTTGCACCCCTTTTGTTTTCCTTGCTTCGTTTTTCTGCATGTAGATTTCCATTTGTTTCATCATCACTTGTTGAAGAGAGCCTCCGCTTCCCATTTGACATTTTTTTTGGCCCTTATCAAAGATCAGTTCCCTGTATGCTGATGAATTTATTTCTGGGTTTTCAGTTCTTTTCCATTGATATGAGTGTCTGTCATTATACCAATATCACACTGTTTTGAGCACTGTGATTGTATAATAGGTGCTAAAGTCAGATAAAGCAAACCCTCCCACCTTGACCTTTTTATTTTGGAGTTCTCTAATTCTGAGCTTCTTCCCTCTCCATCTGAAGTTGATGATCAGTTTTTCTAATTCTTTGAAGAAATATGACGCTATTTGTATTGGGATAGCATTAACTTATCTAGTGTTGAGGCAGAAATGACATCTGTTCTATATTGAGTCTTCTTTTCCACGAGCATGGGGTTGTTGAGGTTACTCCTGATTTCATTAGAATCCATTGTAATGCCCCTTGTTTCATTCCTCATCCTTGCTTTTGAAATGCGTTCCTTCCTTTCTTTGGTAAAGAGTCAACTTTTAGCTGCATTAATTTTCCCCATAATTTTTTTTGTTTTCCTGCCCATGTATCTCAGCCCTGAGTTATTATTATTTCTTTTCTTTTGTATTAGTAGATTTTCCTGCTGACTGCTCTAATGACTGTAAATTTTGTGCCAACATATCAATCAAAAGTCTCTCTTCTTTTGTCGTGTGTGCATGTATTTCAATCAAACTTCCTCTGATAGCTACCTTTGTTGATACATCATATCCTCATTCTTGTTGGTTCCTAGAAACTTTCTAATTTCATTTCTAACCTGGACCTATGCCCTTGTTTTCTTAATTGTCCTTTTGTTGATTTTCAGTCTTATGGCATAGTGGTCAGAGAGCGAAGTATGTATGATCTCAATGTGTTTGAATTTACACAGATTCAACTTGGGTCCCAACCTGTGGTCTATCTTCGAGTATGTGCCATGTGGACTTGAAAAGAATATGAATTTTTTACATTTGGATAGAAAGCTCAGAAAATATCTATCAGTTCAAGTCGTTTAATTGTGTTGTTTAGATCTGTAGCTTTTTTTTGATAAGTTTTCCCCCTGTGTTCTATCTCAGAGAGCAGAGTATTAAACTCACCTACTATAATTGTTTTACCTACTATAATTGTTGAACCTGTGATTTCTTTTTTCATCTTTTTGAGCGTTTGATTGACAAATTTCATGGGTCTCTCATTTTTGGTCTACTCTTCCCTTGAACATTATATAGTGCACCTCCTTATCTCTTCTTATGGCTCGTACCTTGAGATCAATTTTGTCTGAGTTTAGGATTGTGACCCCTGTTTTTTTGACTTGCCATTTGCTTGGTATATTTTTCTCCAGCCTTTAATTCTCAGTCTATTTTTGTCTGTAATCTTTGAGATGAGCCTTCTGTAGGTAGCAGATCTTCAGGTTGTGTTTTCTAAACTAGTCTGCTAGTCTCAGCCTTTTAATGCCTGAATTCAGTTCATTGATATTCAGGGTTATGATATCACTCTGTGACGTGAACTTGTACCTTTTGTGTTGAGTGTTTTCCTACCTCCCTTTCTTATCGATGCATTGTGCGTGTGGGTTTGTGTGGCTCGTTTTACCTCTTTCCACTGTTGAGTCATGCTCTCTTGGTTGCTGTTTTCTCTTTGTTGCCTCTGGGGGGAATTGTTTCGTGGTTCTTATTTGTGTTCATTGAGCATTGTTCTTCTGCCCATACTGGGTCAGCAAGGATCATTTGCAGGTTTTGGTTTATTTTAATGTAATTATTGAGTTTTTCCTTGTCCTAGAAGACTCTTACTTCTCCATTTATCTTGATAGATAATTTGCCTGGATAGAGTATTCTTGAGTTTGTGTTATTTTCCTTTAATTTTCAGAATATGTTACTCCACTCTCTCCTCTTCTTCATAGTGTCTGCTAAAAGGTATATGGTTGCCTTTACAGATGACTGCTTTTTATCCCCCTCACTGCTCTTATGATTTTCTCCTTTTCCTCGAAGTTGGATAGTTTAATTACTATGTACCTTGGCGACTTCTTTCTGGGATTCAGTCTAGCTGGTGATCTCTCTGCTTCCTGAATGATTGCCTGATCCTTATTCCTTAAGCTGCGGAAGCTTTCTTCCAGGAAACTCTCCATATTTTGCAATTGATTCCTTGGTTTTGTCTTGTTTTTGTAATCCAATCATTCAAATGTTGTCAATCCTTATGGTATCAGAAACTATTCTTAGGGTTCCCCCCCTTCTTTGATTAACTTGTTTGACTGTCTTTTCCATTTGTTGAAGTCTGCTTGGTTGTCCCCTAGGTCACTGGTGTGGTTCTTTGCTTCTTGTAGTCTGTTAATGATGTCTGTTAGCTTATTACTTGCTTTTGTAAACTCGCTCCTTAACTCTTGTATTTCCCTTGGTGAGTGCCCTTTATCTCCTCTATCATTTCATCTTTTTTCTGGCTACTTCCCTCATATCCTGTATTACTCCAAGAAACACTGTGAAGATTTCTTTCTGTGGTATATCAATGTCGTCTTCTATGCATGTCGTTATGTTAAGTTCAGGGCTTCTTCCCACATTGATTTTTCCCTTCTGTTTTGTTGTTGTTGTTTAGATTGTTAGGGCGGGTTGCTGTTTATGTAAAGTGACCAGATTTTAAGGGGGACACCATTGACCGGGGGGAGGGGGGTTCTTGATTAAAAATTTGGTCTATATGGAGCAACAAAAATTTTCATAGAAAGCAAAAATAGTATTGTAATATATTTATTTTAATTTCAAAATGCCACAGGATGTTGTTAAATTGTTAAAAAGCTGGACATTGGGTCACCTTACTAGTGGAAGGGAGGTCCCAGGAGCCCAGCAGTGGTGTGTGAAAAGAAAGAGAGGGCAAAAAAAAATCAACAACCCAGAAATAAACTGAGCCAGCCACAGATCTAGCAGGGAAGTCAGAAGAGAGGGAAAAAAGTAAAGAAAAATGTGAGCCCCAATGTCTGACCCTGATACTGAAGGAGTTAAAATCCTGCGCAAAGATTTTGGCAGCTGTGGTTGTGTTGGAGTAAAGCCCTTGTGTGATCCAAAGTAGCCTGTTACAGGCTGCAGCTGTGGCGGGGCTAAAGCCAAACCCTAGCCAGCCTTCACAATGGTAAACCAAAAGCCCACAGCTCTTCAAAACCTAGCGGGACCCGGTGGCGTAGTGGTTGTGCGTGGGACTGCGGCCCACTGGGGTTCGAGGTTCAAATTCAGCAGCAAAGCTGGGCCTCCTACTCCCACCAGCAGAGGGCAGTGATACAGAAAAAAAAAACCCTAGTGGGTCTGAATCTACTTTCTGGGGAGTCTCTCTGTTGTATGTTATTCGGCTGCTATCTTTCTGGAACTTCTGCCCCTAATTGTTATTTTTAAATTGTTCAAATTTATTTGAATTGTTAAAAAAGCTTTTTTATTTTGTGGGTTTCTAAAAATTTATATAATAGGTACACGATAGTTTTATGATTTAAAGACTATGTACTTTAAAAGGAGAGTGACAAATGTTTTTAATGAAGTAGATTAATATAGATGGAGAAAATGCAGCTGTGGGATAAATGAAAGCGGGCAAAATCAAGAACTATCAAAATGGTATAACTGACTGGATTTTCTAATAGATTTAAAAGGGAGGTTTGAAAGGGGAACACAATTATATTCTGGGCTCTGACTCAGGCAATTGGGGTGCTAATTATTTCATTCTCTGTTGTGGGAAATGCATGCGGAAGATCCGATTCTGTGTGACAGGTGAGTGAGGACAGGTGAGATTGAGAGGCCCTAGGCATTGTAGCAGGAAGTGCAGGGCTTCTCTCCTACATTCAATTAATCTCTTCCACCTCCTAACAGGATTTCTAATGTTCAGGTGCTCATCCCTCTTCACACAACCATATGCTTCCAGGGAAAATACTTCCCTTCTAGTTTCTAAGTTAGTCACACTAATTCTATTCTTTTTTTGCTAGTGACTAGTTTAGGAGTGGGCAACTAACCAAACTGGTATATTATATGCTATGAAAGTTGATGGGGAGTTTCTGGGAAAGATTTCTTGACTCTTAAGAAAGACAATATCAGAATAGCTCCTATCCTTCCAATGGTCACTTCTGAATGTCATATATAGATTTCGAAAGCCATGTGGGCAGCTGTGCCAAGGTATATTCAGCATCTTGAAGATATCCAAGTAGGGAAATGCAGAGAATCTGAGACTTTTTGTGGTTTTGCTAGGAGTCTTTTATCGACCAACTCCAGAGCCCTTCACTAGACTTCTCATTTTTTTGAATCCTAATTTCTCTTGTCATTTAGGCACTTTGATTCCAAAGTTTTTGCCACTTGTAGAATTCATCTGAAACAATATAAACAATCCAGTAGAGATGCCCATTCAAAGAGCAAAGTCTGTTGTTAGGAATACTTAAATTGGCAAGCAGTGGAGTAAGGGCAATTTCAAGCAAGTTGTTTGAGTGGATTAAATTTTTTGAAATTAATAACAGTAGTATAAAATTATATATTTTATTTTACCTGTAAATATTTCAGTGTGTACCACATTATCACTATCACACTTAAAATATCTAAAATGACTCTTTGCTATCTGTCAAATTCTCCCCATATCTGTATTATTCCATTTTGCTTACTTGTTTCTTTTCATGAAAAAGAATATTATATTTATATCTCTGCTCACAGAGACACATTTAAACATGTCTTGTTTGAGATAAATACACACATGGATGAACTGGAACCCTAGTAGCAATACTTTTTGACCCACACATTTGTATGTTTATATTGCTTCAAGCAATGGAGATTTAGCATATTCTTTAAACATTTAATATATTATCTTTGGGATTACATTTATTTTGTAAATTAATCTGGTGGAAATTTAAGTCTTTATGCAGTCACTCCTTTTGGGAACATAGGAGTCCCATGTCTTTCAACAAAGTTTATACATTTCTTCATAAAGGACTTACATATCTATCTGCTGGTGAACTCCAGGTACTTTGTAGGTTTTGTAACTCTTGTAAATTATATCTCTTTTCTATCATTATTGCATAGTTGGATTTTGCTGATGTATAGAAAAACTTTTGAAAATGTGTAGCTGTGATTGTAACCAGGCATTTTTCTGAATTATCTTATTTCCTAGATAGATGCCAGGGTATCTGAAAACAATTACAATTTTCTGTCTTCTGTTACTGATTTAATTGTGTCTTCTCAATTGGTATGTTGAAGTCCTAACACCTGTAATAATGTCTATGACCCTGTTTTGTTGTTGGTTCTGAAATATGTTTACATCGAACTCATATTAAGTCTGAGATTTTTCTATTATGTCATTTTTGCAAGCTGAGAAACAGAATCAAGCCTGGTCACTTATTTCTCTAGCTCCAGGTGGTCTTCTAGCTTTCAGCAGGATGATGTCATACAAGATGCTAAGTGACAGGGCTGTAACACTTGAGGAAGCAACTCCAGTACTTGAGGGCATGATGTAAGGCACATCTATTCTACAAAGGGCAGAAATCTCCCAGTTACATGGTGGCTGGCATTTTGGTGACACAGAACAGGGCTGAGTATGGACTGGTTAGCAGAGATAATGTTTATGAGGTGGCTTCCGTGACCCTGTTTTGGGAATAGGGTTTTCTTTTGTTATGTTTGTTTAGGTCATACTGGAATGGAATGTGACCTCAACCTAGCCCCTTTTGAGTGATTTCTTCACCCCCCAAAAGCAGAAAAGCCACCCGACTCTTGTGGAGTGAAATTTCTTAATATAGCTCTTCTATTCGTGGCTCTAATTCCAAACAAATGGTAGGGTGGGACTATGCAAATAGTGTATAACACTAATAGAAAAGATTCATCAATTTTGTTACATCCCCCACCCCCTGCTGTAAAGACAAGCCTTCTCAACAGGAGGAGCCCTGGAAGTTTAGTGGTTATGTGCTGGGCTGCTAGCAGCAAGGTTGGCAGTTTGAAACCACAAACCACTCCATGGGAGAAAGATGAGGCTTTTCCTTTCCCAGTCTCAGAAACCCACAGGGGCAGTTCTACCCTGTTCAGTCAGGTCTAGAGCAGTGAGTTTGTTTGGTGGTTTTTTGCTTTTTGCTTTGGTTCTCAGTAGGAAGAGAGAAATTGCAGGATCACTGTGCCTTAGTGCAACATGTTCAAGATCCCTGTCTGAAGGAGTGGAGGCCCAATCAGAAATATTAAAACTGTGACACAGAGGTTATGGGACAGAACAGAGAAACTATGCAGAGACATTGAGACTGTGGCACAGAACATTGACCCGTCTTCCCGAACCACAGAAGCGGAGGGCAAGAAAAGCTGAGAAGCTCTGGAGAAAGAATTGGCTCCTGGCTAAGGAAAGGTGTTGTTGTGGGCCAGTGTGGTAGTTACATAATCTGGAGTCAATTTGGGCCTTGAGAGGATTGAGAGTGAAGGGGTGGAGTCTAGTTTGTCAATTGGGTGATAGCCAATGAGGCCTCTGAGTGAGCATGGCTTCTCCTGAAAATTCTGAGAAATCCTGATTTTCCTCCTTGGAGGCATGAGCCATTTTCTTCCTCTGATGACTTCCTGCAAGACATCCCTGAGGAGAAGCCACATTGACCTACCCTGATGCAACCCTGGGAACTGGAGAAGCCACATGGAAACCCTTGCCAGCGCTGAGATGCTTACAACACCACTGGATCCAAAGGCTTTCTACCCACTGGCCTGTGATTGTTCTGCAATCAGCATCACTGCAGATGTTTCATAAGTCTGAAGAGGACTTTATAAATTGGTATTGGACATAGGGACTAATATCGGCCTTATGGGGTTGGACTGGACTGGGTTGGGATGCTTTATTGGGGGGGGGCATCACTATCCTGGTGGGAGTAGGGAGGGATGCTTTATTAATATATAATCATCCTTTATATAAAGACCCTCTTATACACATATGTGTGTCCATGAATTTGTTTCCCTAGTCTATCCCAGACCAACAGTCAGTGAATATATTGTTAATGTTTTCCTGGCATGTGGTAACTTTTTAAAAAAAATAATTTTATTGGGGGCTCTTACAGCTACTAGAACATTCAGTACATCATTTGTATCAAGCACATTTGCACGCATGTTGCCACATACATTTCTAAACATTTTCCACTTGAGCCCTTGGTACAAGCTCCTCTTAATAAAAACTCCCCTTCCCTCCCTCTTTTTTAATGAATCATTTTATTGGGGGCCCATACAATTCCCATCGCAATCCCTAACAACATCAGTTGTATGCAGGCCACTTTTACACACCCATTGCCATCATCACTCTCAAAACATTCTCCCTCTCTCCAGGCCCCCATTATCAGCTCCCTATATTACCCTTCCTCCCCCCCCTTCCCCTTGAACCCTTAGTAATTTATGAATTATTTTTTTTCATCCTGTACACAGTACAATGTGTCCCAACACTCACTTCCCTGTTGTCCGTGTCCCAGAGAGGAGGTTACGTGTAGATCCCTGAAGTTGGTTCTCCCTTTCTATTCCTCCATCCCTCCACCCTCCTGGTATTACCACTCCTATTACTAGGCTTGATGGATCATCTATCTTAAGTTTCCCATGTTTCCAACTTCACTGTACATCTCCTGGCCTAGCTGGATTTATGTGGTAGAATTGGGATCATGATAGTGGGTGGGAGGTAGCATGGGAACTAGAGGAAGGTTGCATATTTCATAGCTTCTACTCTGTATCTTAACTGGCTCATCTCCTCCTTGTAACCCCTCTGCAAGAGGATGTCACCTCACCTATCGATGGGCTTTGGGTCCCCAATCTGTACTCCTCCTCATTAATAATAATATAATTTTAGCTCATTGATGCTTGACACCAGATCCCTTCACCACCTCATGACCACACAGGCTGGTGTGCTTCTTCCGTGTGGGCTTTATTGCTTCTGAGCTGAATGGCCTCTTGTTTACTCAAGCCTTTAAGACCCCAGACGCTATATCTTTTGGTAGCTGGGCACCATCAGCTTTCTTCACCACATTTGCTTATGCACACATTTGTCCTCAGGGATCATATAAGGAAAGTGAGCATGCAATGTTATGCTTTTTAGTTCTTGATGCCTAATATCTCATCCCTTTGACACCTCATGATTCCACAAGCTAGTGTGCTTCTTCTATGTGGGCTTTGTTGCTTCTGAGCTAGATGGCTGCTTGTTTACTTTCAAGCAGTCCCCAGATGCTCCATCTTTTGATAGCCGGGCACCATCAGCTTTCTTCGATGTGGTAACTTTTTAACTCCCCTAATAAACCCTCCTAATTGTGATTCTTGCCTATGAGTTCTGTGTGACCATTGCAATGAGTTATCAAATGCAGCAGAATAGAGTGTTGTGGGGTGGGGGGACAGTTGGTGTCACAATATAATAATGGAGGTTGGAAGCATCTCTAACTTCTGCCTCATAGTGAAGGCAGAAGAGGTCAGAAATTGTCCTCTTTGAGCTGTTTACTATATCAAACAAAATCAAACTCGTGACCATTGAGTTAATTCTGACTTATAGTGACCCTATAGGACAGAGTAGAACTGCCCCTTTGGGTTTCCAAAACTTTAATCTTTATGTGAGCAGACAGTCTCATATTTGTTCTAAGAAGCAACCGGTGGGTTTGAACTGCTGATCTTGTAGTTAGTTGTTAGTAGTTAAGCTCAATGCTTAACTACCATGCCATCAGGGCTCCTCAAACCAAACCCACTGCCCCTGAGTTGGCTTCCATTGAGTTGATTTGGACTGTTAGCAACTCTATAGGGTAGAGTAGATGGACTCCTTAAGGTTTCTGAGATGGTAAATGTTTACGGGATCAGATCCATTCCCTTGGAGCAGCTAGTGAGTTTGAACCTCTGATCTTGTGGTTAGCAACCCAATGTAAACCCACACCGCCACCAAGCCTCTTTAAGCATACACAACCTGACTGTCCTCACCCCATTAAAACTTCAAATCCACTATAATTGAGTCAATTTTGACTGATTGTGACATTATATAGAGTTTCTGAGGCTTTGTAAATGTTTACAGGAGCAGACAACTTCATCTTTCTCCTGAAAGTGGCTAGTGTGTTTGAACTGCTGATTTTGTGGTTAACAGTTGATTATTTATACAACAGGGTCACCAGGGCTCTTTAGACATACACAAACATCTGTGCCAACAAGAGGATTCTAACTCCCAGCAGCCCTATCGGACAGGTAGAACTGCACCTATGGGTATGAAGCTGTCAATCTGTAAGGGATCAGAAAACTTCCATTTTCTCCTGAGGAGTAGCTGGTGTCTTGGAATTGTTGACTTTGTGCTTAGCAGTCCAGTGTGTTCAGTAGACAGCAAGGAGAATAACACAATGTGGGAGTCCTGTATAAGCAGGGGGAGGGGAAGACAAAGATTTGATACTAAAAATTAGGAAAGCGATCCACAGAAGGAATTGATCAACATAGTTGAGATTTTGATTTGGACGGAGGCCTCTAGAACTTTGAGGAATCAATTTCAGTTCTTTCAAGAAATACAGGAATATGTGATATTTCAGCTATAGCAGCACTAGGTAACTAAGACATATTATTTCCTATTTCTGCGTTTTTCTTACTATGTTATTTTGGCTCAGAACTCTAAAAGAATGATAGACAATAGCAATGATAGCAGGCATATCTATTATCTCTGTTCCTTTGCCTAAAATGCTTCTAATATGTCATTATTAACAAAATTGAATGCTCTAGTGGAAATTGTTTATCAAGTTAACCAGATGTTCTTCATTCTTTGCTCACTATATGTTTAATTTTATGAAATTTGTCTATGGAGATGATCCATTCTAAACCAAATCCAAGCTCAGGGTCATTGAGTCAAGTTCCTACTTACAGTGCTCCCATTGTACAGAATAGAACTATTCCACAGGCTTTCTTCGACTATAAGTTGATGGACGCAGACTGCTTCATATGTCTCTGGTGAATGGCAATGGATTTGAACCATTGACCTTTAGATTGGCTTGGTAGACCAATATTTAGCCCACTGTGTCACCTGAGGTCCTTTGATCTATCCAAGTTAATATCAAATTACCCTGTTTTATTTTTAATTTAGTCATTAATGCAACTTGATGTTTGTTTACTTGTTTAGAACTTATTTCCTCCAAATAGAATGTGAGCTGTGTGAAGACAGGCATGTTATCACTCATTTTTGCCACCAAATTCTCTGTGCTCAGACATTGCTTCTAAGGATTGTCCACACATGCTTACGACAGTTGTAGATTTATGATGAGATTTTCCTTTTACTATGTGGTGGTTCTCTTTATATTTAATCATTGTTTGGTTTTGTCTTAAAGACCATTTTCTAAATAATTAAAAAAATACAAATTATGAGGGTGGGAATTAGAATAAAATATAAAGATACAGTGATCATATGTTTTCTACCTGAACTTTGTAACAGCAAAAGAATTTATTTTATGCAAAACAATTAGAAGAGTTTTATGTGAAGTTTTATATCATGCATTCAACAATTGCTGCATAGCAATTGAAATAACACTGTAAACTCATTGAGTTAATCAGATTTGAAGCTGCATGCATTTTTTCATTTCCCAAAACACCTAGTGTAGTGCCTTGTATACATAAATATGTGATCAGCTTTTGAAAAAGGCTGCTTTTACAAGAAAAATCACTTTTTAGGGAAGGACTTTTTATCTAGAGTTTGGCTGATATATTCTATTCTCTCAACTCATTTGTAGAGGAATATGAGTGAAATAAATAATGCTATTGATATTCCCTCTATTTTGAAAAAAATCATTTTATTGGGGGCTCATACAACTCTTATCACAATTCATCCATATGTCCATTGTATGTCAAGCACATCTGTACATCTGTTGCCCTCATCATTCTCAAAACATTTGCTTTCTATTTAAGCCCTTGGCATCAGCCCATTTTTCCCTTTTCCCTTCTCCTCCTCCCTCATGAACGCTTGATAATTTATAAATTACTATTACTTTGCAATATCTTACACTGTCTGATGTCTCTCCCTTCATCCACTTCCCCAGGGAAGAGGTTATATGTAGATCCTTATAATTGGTTCCCCCTTTCTACCCTATCTTCCTTCCACCCTCCCAGTGTCACCACTCTCACCACTGGTCCTGAAGGGATCATCTGTCTTGGATTCCCTATGTTTTTGACTCCTATCTGTACCAGTGTGCATTCTCTGGTCTAGCTGGATCTGTCAGGTAGAATTGAGATCATGACAGTGGGGAGGAGAAAGCATCGAAGAACAAGAGAAAAGTTGTATATTTCATCATTGCTACACTCCACTCTAACTGGTCCATCTCCTCCCTGTGACCTCTTTGTAAGAGGAATTCCATTACCTACAGATGGGCTTTGGGTCCCCAACCTGTGCTCCCCCTCAATTACGATAATATAATTTTTAGTTCTTTGATGCCTGATCCCTGATCCCTTTGACAACTATGGTCACACAGGTTGGTGTATGTGCTTCCTCCATGTGGGCTTTGTTTCTGAGCTAGATGGCTTCTTGTTTACCTTCAAGCCTTTAAGACCCCAGATCAGCTTTCTTCACATTTGCTTATGCTCACATTTGTCTTCAGTGATTGTGTTGGGAAGGTGAGCATCATGGAAAAATTTTCTGTCTTACTATTCAAATTACTTAGGTTACAACAGAAAGGAAAAGATGAACTTAGAGATAAAAATTGAAATCTATATTTATTTGCTATTTGAGCTAGAAATTCATGGCATTGAAGGAGAACATTTTATTATTTTGGCCAAAATATAAACATTAAATATATAATGACTTAGAATATTATTTAGTGTGGTGTTGTAGTTAGATGCCATGAAGTCAGTTATTTTGCTCATTTATTTTTTAAAGATAATTTTATTTGGACTTTGTCCAACTCTTATAACAATCAATTATATCAAGCATATATACATAAATATTTATATTTACCCTCATAGGTATTTTCTTTCTTAAAAATATCATTTTATGGGGACCTCTTACAAATCTTGTGACATTCCATCATTCAATTATATTAAGCACACTTGTTCATATGTTGCCATCAACATTTACAAAACATTTTCTACTTGAACCCTTGGTATCAGCTCCTCTTTTTTCCCCACCATCCCACCCTCATGAATCCTCGAGCAATTATATATTTTTGCTGTTATTTCATGTCTTACATTCCCATTGTCTTCCTTCACTCACATTTCTGCCATTTGTCCCCCTGGGGAGTGGGTTATATACCAATCTTCCCTCTCTCCACCTTCCCCCTCCCTGACTACCCCCTTACCCTCATGATATTGCTACTCCCACTAGTGTTCCTGAGGATTTTTTTTTCATTTTATTGGGGGCTTGTACAAATACTATCACAATCCATTCATACATAGATTTTGTCAAGCATATTTGTACATTTGTTGCCATCATCATTTTCAAAACATTTTCTTTCTACTTGAGTCCTTGGTATCATCTTCTCATTCCCATTCCGCCCGGCTCTCTCCCTTCTTCCCAAACCCTTGATAATTTATAAATTTTTATTATTTTGTCATGTCTTACACTGACTGTTGTCTCCCTTCACCTACTCTTCTGTTGTCTGTCCCCGAGAGGGGGATATATGTAGATAATTGTGAATGGATTCCTGTTTCTCCCCCCACCTTTCCTTTACCCTCCTGGTATCACTATTCTCAATATTGGTCCTGAGGGTTATATCTATCCTGTATCCCAAGTGTTGAGAGGTCTTATCTGTACCAATGTGTGTACTGTGCACTAGATGGATTTGTAAGGTAGAACTGGGTCATGGTGGGGAGGAAGCATTCAGGAATGAAAGGAATGATATGTGTTTCATCAGTGCTATACTGCACTCTGTTGAATTGTCCCCTCATTGTAACCCTTTTGTGGGGGATGTCCAACTGTCTACAGATGGACTTTGGTTCTCCTCTCTAGCCCCCCTCATTCACATTAATATAATTGTTAGCTATGGTTCTTTTGTGTATCTAGCATGTTTTTACATATGTTGCCATAATTATTTTATAAACATTTACTCTTTATTTGACTCATAGACGCATTACTCACAGCAGAATTAATTGCTGCCAGGTCCTGTGCATTCTTAAACCCCTGACTATGTTTGAGCCCATTGTTGTACCCATTGCATCTATTCATCTCATGGAGCATTGAGGACTTTCCATTTTTTTTCTAGGTTGCACTCTACTTTTCCAAGTATGATGTCTTCTCCTTCCTGGTAACATGTCCAAAGTACGTGAGACAAAATCTCACTATCTTTGTTTTTATGGAGGGCCAGGGCTGAAGCTGGGGCAGAAGAGGGAAAGGGGCAGGGTCACTGGATTGTCTCCCCCATTCCCAGAAAGCACCTCTAGTTCCTGAGTCCCACACCCCTTTACCCTGCCCCCCCTCTAAGATTTCATCTCTTGTTCTGCCTCTGGCCCTAGTACGCCTTCATTTGCATCCCTTGACATTTTTTCCATGACACATTCTCAAGTACAGAGAATGTACAGGGCTTGCTGCCCCAACAACAAAGATTTTATATATATATATATATATATATATATATATATATATATTTGCCTTCCATTTCTGTCCCTTCTCAAATCTTGACTTGTTCCATCTAGGACATAGCCTGATTTTTCTCTTTCCCCCTTCCCTCCCCATGGGAAAAGAAGAAAGAAAAAGGAACTTTTTTAAAAGGAGGAGGGGCAAAAAGTGACCAACTCCCAAGGGACAGGCATCAGATGCAGGAAGGGAAAGAATTAGGAGAGCTAGAAAGACACTTGAAGGGAAAGGCTCTCAAACCTGAGGACAGAGCATTACAGAGAGAAGTGGTGAGGTAAGGGCAGTGGCCATTCCTGCCTTTGGCCACCCCTTGCTTACTGTCTAGGGGACTGCAACACAACCCAGGGGACAAACATGTGTGGGGTCAGGTCTGACAGGGAGGAGACCTGCACAGGAGAAGCAAATCATTAAAACCTAGTAAATCCCCCTAAGAAAACAGGTTTTCCTCCTCCTTTCCTTCAGGAGGCTCCTTGATTGGAGAGGGAAGTGGCAGAGAAGAGTGGGAAGGAGGAGAGGGCACCAAGAGCACTCCCTCCACTCCCACCCCCCCCACCGCCAACTGACTTGTAGCTCACCAGGACTGGGAGGGAAGTGGCTGAGAGCTCACAGGCATCCCTTCATGCCCAGAGAATCGCCTTTTTAAAAATTACATTTTTATTGGCAATGAATCCACATATCACATCATTCAATCATCAATAAGAAATATAAAATCATCATCACAATAAATTTTGGAAGCTTTAACCCCCCATGGTTACATTGCCTGTAAAATGAGTTGTGTAATCACAGTCAGTTTTATTCTGCCGCTCCCCTCCTGCTTTCATTATTTACTCCCCCAAACCCCTCCCCTTCCCTTTCCCCCCACCCCTTTCTATCCCTATAAACCCTTGCATCAGTTATTATTTCTATGCATCTACTCCTTTTGTGCTCCACAAACTGGGAAACCCAATAGAAACAATAAAAAACAAAATAGAAATAAAGTGACAAGGATAAACTAATAAAAATATAAATATAGCTGGGTACCATCAGCTTTCTTCGCCACTCTTGCTCATGGCCCCACATGTTCTTAGCATTCATCTCAGAAATGTGAGCACACAGTGATGCTTTTTCCTGTTTGATGTCTGGGCCCTGATCCTTTCAGCACCTTGCAATCCTGACTAGCTGGTGTACTTTTCCCGGGTGAGCTTGGCTACTTCTCATCTGGATGACTGTCTGTTTATCTTCCAGTTTTTAAGACCCCCGATGCTACAGTCATCGATAGCTGGGCTCCATCAACTTTCTTCACTACATTTGCTTATGCACCCATTTGTCTCCAGTGATCATATCAAGCAGGTGAGCATTATGGAATACCAGTTTAATAGAACAAAGTGTTCTTGCATTGAGGGAAGACTTGAAGGTAAACTAGCGTTCATCTAGCCCAGGAGCAACAAAGCCCAATATGGAAGAAACATGTCAGCTTGTGGAAACAGAAGGTGTGGAAGGAATCAGGTATCAGACATCAAAGAATAAAAATCATATCATTATGTACCCACCATCCCAATATGATTGCTGAAGACAAATGAGTGTAGAGGCAAACAGTGTAGGAAGCCGATGGTGGCCAGCTACCAAATGATAAAGTGTCTGGGGTCTTAAAGGCTTGAAGATAAACAAATGGCCATCTAGCGTAGAGGCAGAAAAACTCAGAGAATCCCACAAAGTTCCTTTTTTAAAATTATAGTTCAATCATTCAGTCATATTAAGAGAAATTGTACTTGGAAGAAGCATACTAGCCTGTGTGATCATGAGGGTTCAGGAGGAACAGGTGTCAAGCACCAAAGAACAAGAATCACATCACTATGAATGTTGGGGAGTGCAGGGTGGGGACCCAAGGCTCATTTGTGGGCAACTGGACATCTCCTTATGGAAGGATAGGAGGGAGGAGACAGGTTAGTCAGGATGCAGTGAAGTCATGATCAGACACACAACTTTCCTCTAGTTCTTAAAGGCTTCCTTACCCCAACTATCGTGGTCCCAATTCTACTCTACAGATCCAGCTAGACTGGGAGAGGTACAATGGTACAGACAGGAACTGGTAACACAGGGACCCAAGGTCAGATGAACTCCTCAGAACCATTAGTGAGAGTGGAGACACCGAAAGGGTGGAGGGAGGGTGGGATAGAGAGGAGGGAGTCAATTACAAGGGTGTACACATAACCTCCTACCTGAAGGACAGACAGTGGAGGAGTGGGTGAGGGGAGACATCGGGCAGTGTAAGATATGACAAAATAATGATAATTTATAAAATATCAAAGGGTTGTGGGAAGGGGAGCTGGGTGAGAGGGGTAAAGATGAAAAGCTGATGTCAAAGACTCAGGTGGAAAAGCAAACGGTCTGAGAATGATGAATGCAACAGGCATGCAAAGGTGCTTGGCACAATATATGTATGTATGGATTTTGATAAGCGATGTATGATACCCCAATACAATACTTAATAATTAAAAAGACATTTTTCTTTCTGAAAAAATATAAATATAAAAATGCAAATAATGAATAAGAAAGAAAAGACAACTCTCAATATATATTTTTTAAAGGTGGAGAAATTTTTGTCATGGAACAAGCCAGAGAAACTTGCACCCAGAACAAATTCAGGTTGGTTCAATAGGGAGGTCAACAGACCAAGTATCAAGTATGATGAGCAGAATCAAGCTTGCAGTGATATCTGTCTGATAGTAAGGCTGTTTGAGACCCTATAATGTCTTTTTCATAGCTCTCTACGCTAGCATGCAGGGATCCAATTGATTTCTGGTTATTAATTTGATAGCCTGCTTCATTACCCAATTACTCAATTGTTTCCAGCAGGCTTTTTATGGTGACTTTTGGGTTTTCTGTTCGTAGGATCATATCACCTGCAAATAGGGAGGCTTTTACTTCTTCTTTGCCTATTTGTATTCCCTTGATTGTTTGTATATTGTTTTTAGGTTTGTGTGCTGTTGCTGTTTGTATTTTCACCATAGGACTTCCTTGAGTATTTTTTTTTGTAGTGTTGGTCCTGTTTTTGTGAATTAATTTAGTTTCTTCATGTCTTGGAATACTTTTATTTCTCCACCATATTTGAGTCATCATTTAGTTGGATATAAGATTCTACATTGACATTGTTTGTCCTTCAGTATTCTTTCTATATAACTCCATTGCTTTCTTGCCTGCTTGGTTTTGGTTGAGAAATCTGAGGTTATTCTAATTGCTGACTCTTTGTATGTAATTGATATTTTTTCTCTAACCGCCCTGTGATTTTTTTCCTTGTCGTTTATGTTAGACATATTGACTACAATATGCTAGCGAGGTTTCCTTTTGGGATCTCTCATGGCTGGAGTTCTTTCAGCTTCCTGAATAATTATCTTTCCCTCCTTTTAGGCACTAAGGAAAATTCTCTTGCAATAGCACTTGGACTATGGTTATTCTCTGTGAGGATTGTTTTTCTTCTCCATCTTCTGGGATCCTAATAATGTGCAGCTTTTTCCTCTTAATTTTGACCCATATTGTGCTCAAGCTTTTCTTGGTCTCTTTTGAAAGTTTTTTTAATTTTTCTTCTTTTAGGTTAGAATCTATAGATTTGTCTTCTAACTCATTAATTGGGTTTCCATCTCTCCCATTCTGTTCCTCTGTTCTTCTATAGCATTGTGCCACTCCTTTATAGTGTTATTTAATTCTGCTATTGTAATGTTTGATTTTTGTGTTTCTGCTTTGAGTTTTTACAGTCCGGTTATTAGGGTTTCTATTGTTTCACTTTTTCTCTCAGACGCTTCCTTCAACTGCTGGTCAATCTTTTCGACTTCAGATATTGCATTTAGGTCTGTTTGGTATTTGGATGTCTCTCTCTCTCTCTCTCTCTCTCTCTCTCTCTCTCTCCCCCCGCCACCCCCCATGTCTTCTGTTGTTTTCCTGATATCTTAGAGTTGTTATTAGGGGTGGTAGTGATTAACTCTGTTAGGAGGTACAGTAGAGGGGTGATGAACAGTTTGTATTAAGTATATGGGGTTATGTGATAGATTAGGTGTTAAGGGAACCATCAGAAAGTGGGGGAAGGAAGTGTTACGGGAGGGAGAGCAAAGGAAGTAGTAGGTAAAAATGGGAGGGATCAGGCAGGGTTATTTGGAAGGATGAAGGAATAGAGATTAACCCCCCCACACACACACACACAAATGCCAGATTTGCAGTGACAGAGGAATTTGGTATTAGTATTTGATAGAAAAACTGATTTTAAAAAATCTAATCATAGTATCTATTTTTGGTTTTGTGAGGATGAGAAGGAACAGAAAGGTTTGATGAATAGAAAAGTGAAACTAAAAGATAAGTCAATAGTGTTATGAAGTAAAAATAAGGAGAGGAAAATTAAAAGACAGGGCAAGTGGTGAAAGTTTTAAGAATAATAATAGGCAAAGTAAAATTATTGTAAGAGGAGACCTATTAGCATACATTTGATTAGACTCTAAGCGTTCCTCAAAGGTTCAGTCTCTGTTGGTGCTAGCTTCTAGGTAGATGGTATGTTAAATACTAGAAAATAAACAAGGATTGAGGATGAATTATATGAATAATTCACAACTTTGTAAAGAGGGGAAGGTCATAGCGATCAAAGAACACAGAGCAACAACAATAACAGCAAAAAGAGCTGCTGGATCCCACACCTTGCCCTTGACCTGGGGAGCAGTCAGGACTGTGTGGAACAGAGGTCTTTTACAAAGCCGGGGATAGTATCTGGTAGTGTGATGCTTTACTACTGTGTGATCTTGTAGGGTGTCAGTAGGGTTGAGATTAAGGCTAGTTGAAAGATTTTGGTGTCCAGTGTGGCTTCTTGCTTTTTAAGTTAATTATTTTGAGAGAATAGACCTCTGTGGCGGTCATGTGCTTATGTTAATTTCATGATTGAGATGTGGGGGTGGAGTCTAGCCTGGAGATAGCCATTGAGTAGCTAATGAGGCCTCCGTGTGAGCATGGCTTTCTCCTGAGACTTCTGGGAAATCTCGCAATATTTCCCTCATGGAGATGAGAAGCTATCTCCCCAGTTGTTGGGAGTTAGTTTCAGAGACGATGAATTATGGACAAGACAAGATGGCAGTGTCTGAGGAGCCAAAGGAGCCAGAGAAAAAGCCACATGGCCTTACCTAAATGGAACCAGACCTCCGAAGCTGGTGAAGCCACGTGGAGAACCCTACCAGTGCTGAGTTGCATCTGCCACCACTGGATGCTGTTGCTGGACCCTGATCCCTGAAAATGAGGAGCCCTGGGGAGACCCCTGCCAGCGCCAGGATTATGCACTCACTGGCCTGTGACTTCATGAATTGGAAGGAGACGTTATAGACTGGTATCGGGCATATGGGCTAATATTGGACTTATGACTTTGAACTGGACTGGGTTGGGATGCTTTCTTAATGTCCTATTCCTCTTGTATATAAACCGTACCCTTATATCCATATGTGTGTCTATGAATTTGTTTCTCTAGGCTACCTGGACCAACACAACCTCTGGTAAATAAAGTCAGAGAGGATGGGGTTTGCTTTTTTCTGATGGTGGAGGTGCCCAAGTCAGGGTGGGGGAATGGGGTTGATAACTACTACCTATATATGTGACCGAGGAGGGTGAAATAATATAGTGACTTACTCAGAGGGCAGGTGGCTTATGTAAGAGGATAGCTAGGAAGGTCGGCCTCTGGGTTCTAGGTCTCTGTCTCAAACCTAATTTCCCTGCCTAAA
Source organism: Nesogale talazaci (assembly GCA_004026705.1). Classification (NCBI taxonomy): domain Eukaryota; kingdom Metazoa; phylum Chordata; class Mammalia; order Afrosoricida; family Tenrecidae; genus Nesogale; species Nesogale talazaci. The sequence continues at coordinate 131,597 of PVJH01000833.1, read as the reverse complement.
CTTTTAGAAAGCTGCTTTTGCAAAACATGCTACAGTTTCTCCTTGTGTTGTTATGCTAACACTTTGCTAATGAGTCAGATGTATGATGGCTGCAATCCAGAGAAATTTACAAAGTGAACAAAAAGAAAACCCCAGATTAGCCATGTTTTCTAAGGTCTCAGGTCTTTTGGGCTGTCTTGTGATCTGGGGCTATGCCAAGCTATACCTCAGAGAGGGGGGATTAGATTTGCTGAGTGGAGCTGGAGATCCCTGGATTTGTGCTTTCCTTTTATGCCTCACTTTTGGCTGTGTTATTGACTTAGCCCTGTGAGGTTTCTCAGCTATTGGGGATCTAGGACTGTGGGGCATCCAGCTGTGTTATTCTGACCTGAGCAGAGAGTCAAATCTGTTTATATTTTTATTCATTCCGGGTTGGCTCCTGAGAAGTAAGTTCCTGCAGCTCCACTGTTCCTAAACCCCCAATTGGCACATGCCAGCCCACAATAAGAAATAAAACAAATAGTCCATTGGGGGAGGTGAACAAAATATCTGAACAGATAGTTCACAAGGACAGAAACCGGAATGGCCAACATACATATGAGAAAATGTTCCTGATCATTAATTATTAGGCATAAGGGAAATGCAAACTAAAACAATTATGAGTTCCTACCTAATATATTCAAAGACAGTTCAAAAAATCAGAAAGCAATAAATGTTGGAGGGAGTAGTGAGATATGAACTCTCATTCACTGCTGGAGATCCTGTAGGTATGTGCAGTCACTATGGAAATCCATTTGGTAATACCTAAAATAAATGGAAATTGAGCTACCACATGACCCAGCAATTCCCATGCTGGGCATATACCCAGAAGAAGTATGAAACAGAGTGAGACTAGACATCTGCCCTCAAATAGTCATCATGGTGCAGTTAACAATCTCAAAGAATTAGAAACAAATCAAATTGCCATCAATTGATGAATGGATTAAAAACCTTTGGTATATACACATAGGGGAGTACTATGCATCCCTAAAAAGCAGTGGTGAACACATGAAGCATATTATCTCACGGGAAGAATTGGGGGAAATTATGCTAAGTGAACTTTGCCAAGCACAGAAGGACAAGTACAATATGAGTCCACTAAGGTGAGCTCAAAAAGCAGAATGGGTGAAAAAGAGAAGTTATTTAATGCACAATACATAATTTCCTAGTATAGGTTCACACACTCTGGCAGGGGTCAGACCCAACCCTGGGATGCATACGGAATCTAACTAAAAAAGAGGAGGGGGGAAATGGTAGTGGGAAATAGGCCACTAATCTCCCCATAGGGAGGTTATTGTTTATGTCTGTATAGAAAAGGGAGATAGAGACCAGACCTCATTCTGGTGTACCTAGCCTTGAGGGTAACATTCCAGAATGGAGCAGTGCATTAACAGAAAGGACTGCTGGGTGGCTTCAGTCTGAGCTATGTTGACCTCCACCTCCCTAGAAAAACGTACTACAAAGGACAACACTGAAGATATAGGCTGGGGAGAATGACTGTCCTGTCCTGACCACATAGGAGCAATATAAGAGGGAAAAAGGGAGAGAGAGAGAGAGAGAAAGAGAGAGAGAGAGAGAGAGAGAGAAAATGATGTAGTCCTCGCCCACCAAGCTTTGAGGATGACATTCCTGCTCTGAGCAACAAGCCCAACATGAGAACACAACAGCCCCTCACTGCTGAAAACACTATCAGGGGCAACACTTGAGAGACACAGTGCAGGAAGTATGTCTGGTCTGACCTCCCCACCCAAAAGGGATGAATCACAAAGGGAGCACAACAGAGCAGCAAGGGGAGCAAAGTCATGAAGTCTCTGAGGATTCCTGAAAATAGATTTTGACTCTCAGGACAATACTTGGCACATCATCAGACCTGTTAGGAAGTCATTCATAAAATTCAGCACATAGACCTGGAACTATTTACAGGTCTTTTTAATATTTATTTTATATGTCTATCTACAAAAGATAGGCTGGATAAACAATCCTGAGGAGAAAACAATGGGTCCGTTCATTCCAGGGAGATATGGCAGAGGAGGGGGTAGGGGAAAGGGAGTGGGAAGCCAACAAACTCAATGCAGGGATCTAAAATCAATGGCAAGTAGGTTGCAGAATGCCTGGTGGGGTTTGACCAATTGTAATGTAGCTGAGAGAAATTTCTGAGAGCCAAATGAAAGGTGAACATGATAGTGGGTCAGGAGGAAAGTAAAAGGAAATAGAGGAAAGAACTAGAAGACAAAATCTATATAGAGAGGTATCAATATAGGCATGTATATATGTAAATATAATAGTAAGTAATGATGGGGGCATTGGTCTATGTACAAATATTTTTATGTTACAGTATTAAGGTAGCAGATGGATTTTGGGTCTCTGCTCAAGTACTTCCTCAACATAAGAACACTTTGTTCTATTAAACTGGCATTCTGTGATGCTCACTTTCCTGACAGGATTGCTGAAGACAAAATGGGTGCATAAACAAATACTGTGAAGAAAGCTGGTGATGCCTGGATATTTAATGATATAGTATCTGCTATAGAGAAAGTGTGCTTTGTCTGCCTCATGCACAGCAGAGCGAAATGTAAAGGGAGTGCACCAGGGCAGAAAGGGAAGCAAAGTAACCAAGTTTCTGAGGAATTCTGAAAATAGACTTATGACTTGGGAAACAGGGCATGACACCTCATCAGACTTGATTGGAAAACATACATAAGGGGCAGCGGACAGACCTGGACATATCTACTGTTTTTTTTTCTTGTTTTCTATTTCTTTTTCATCCAATGACTCTTTACATGAGATAGGCAGGACGAACAATCCTGAGGAGAAAACAATGGCCCGACGGTTCTGGGAACACATGGGAGAGGAGGGGGCGGGAAAGAGGAGCCAACAAACTCAGGGATAAGGGAACAGCAAGAGATCTAAAATTGATAGTGAAGAGGGCATATAATGCCTGGTGGGATTTAATTAAGTGCGATATATCCAAGAGGAATTACTGAGAGCTGAATGGAGGGTGAACATGATAGTGGGATAGGAGGAAGGTGAAAGGATATAGTGGAAAAAAATAGGAGGCAAAAGCTATTTATAGAGGTATAGCTATAGGCATGTATATATGTAAATATATTCATTTATAATGAAAGGGATAGAGGTCGATGTACATATATTTATATGTTGAGTATTAAGATAGCAGGTGGACTTTGGATCTCTACTCAAAGCCTCCCTTAACACAAGAACACTTTGTTCTACTAATTTGGCACTCTTTTATACTCACCTTCCCAACATGATTGTTGAAGACAAAATGGCTACATAAGCAAATGTGGTGAAGAGATCAGATGGTGCCTGGCTATCCAAAGATACAGTATTTGAGGTATTACAGACTTGAAGTTAAAAAAGCAGCCATCTAGCATGGAAGCAAATAAGCTCACATGGAAAAAGCACACCAGCATGTGTGATCATGAGGTGTTGATGGGATCAGATATCAGGCATCAAAAGATACAAAATGAACAACTATATCACTGCAGAAGAGTGGCGGGGGGGGGGGGGGGGGGGGGGGGGGGGGGAGATGGGGATGTTGAATTGGAGACCCAAAGCCCATCTGTAGCCTATTGGATATTGTGATGGGCAGGTTTGTTATGCCAACATGGCCACAGAAAATTGGTGGGTCTGTTGTGATGGCATGACCAATGAATACACCGGATGAATTGAAAGGCAGAGATAGGAAGGGCTCAGCGAGTTCCACCCTCTCTCTCTCTTGCTTTCGGATCTTCGGACAAGACAGCTGCTTTGTTCATCCTGTGCCTCGACTTCCAAGCAATACTACCTGTGGGACACTTAATTGTGGACTGTGGAGCTGTGAGTTGTGGTTCCTTCAAGCCCTACTTTGCCACACTCCTGGGATATACATCTCTTGAGCTGGGGACTGTTGGACTCTGTCATCTGGCTGACTGTTGGTGACCTGCTTTGCTGTTTGCTGCCTGTGACCAGATAGCCTGAATTGCTCTACAGAGGACTACTCAGCGACCCTCAAGACTTGAAGGACTGCCAGTCTTCTAGCTGTCTCACACAAGTGAGTTGCACTGAGCAATTTGTACTGCTTTATAGATTACTTAACTGTTTCTTTCTTATCTTATATACTCTTCTTTCTATATAAATATATAAAGAGAATTACTAGTGTCCTAGTTTTATGTCTCTAGAGAACCCTCTCTGACACAAGTGGTACCAGGAGTGCTTCTAGAGAAATAAAATCATAAATATGGGTTTCTTTGATTGGTTCTCCAATCTGACTAGTCTTAAGAGCACTGATGATGCTAATTCTACACCTAAAGTCATGGGTAATTCTGCCATTCCTACTAGTCCATGGTGTGAAATAGCAAAGCTGATAACTAAAGTAGGAGCACCGATGGATGGGGTGCTTGTTGAAGGAGAGGCACTGGGAGATCGTATGCTTGATATTTTCCGGCAGTTTTGTGAAGATGCCAAGTATAGGGAAGCTGGTTGGCTGGTTCTCCTTACAATGGACTATGTGATTAAGGAGAGGGATTGCCTCAGGGCCTCAGAAGCATGCCTTAAGTGCCTACTCACGGACATGAAGGGTTCTGTCTGTGCTACAAAGGAGAGCCTTCTTGCCTGTAGTAAAAGAGCCGATATTGCTGAGACCCAGGTTCAAAGCCTCATTATGCCAGTGGCTGAATTACAATGTCAGCTGAATGGCAGATCTAGAGCAGTGTCCGAAGACAAAGTGAGGGCATTGATAGGAAAAATTGGGATCCTGAAACATGGGATGGGAATATATGGGCTGATGATCCAGAAGAAGAGAATATTGTGCCGCCTCTAGAAACAATTGAACCAGCCCAGTCCATAGATCTACCCCTCCCAGGTGGAGATAATAGTCTACAATCAACAAAACAACCCACACCTGAGCAGATCAACCAACCTACTCAAGGTGAAACACCAGGTGGGGCTGCATATCTACCATTGCCTGAGGGAGATGCCTTACAAGACAGTGCTGAGAACACCCAGGAAACACTCTCACCATTGATAGTTTCTGCTAGACCTGTAACTAAAATTAAGGCAAGGAAAGCTCCTAAGGGTGAGGCCGAGGTGATTGCTCAAGAAGAATCACGCTATACTCACAAAGAACTGCTCGAGCTTTCAAATACGTACAAGCAAAAGCCTGGGGAGTATCCCTGGGAATGGTTACTGAGGGTGTGGGATACTGGTGCAAGAAATGTAATATTAGATCAGTCTGAGTTTCTGGATATGGGACCCCTAAGCACAGACTCTTCTTTCAATGTCTCAGCGAGAGAGGCTAAGAGAGGATACAACTCCTTATTTGGCTGGTTCACTGGGGCATGGGCTGCCAGATAGCCTAGATTAGACCAACTTGAGGTGCCTGACCTACCTTGGTACACTGTAGAAGAAGGCAGCCAAAAACTGAGGGAAATTGGTATGATGGAATGGATCTATCAGGATACTCCCATAGACCCCAAAAGGGGGTGTCCTGAAGACATATTCTTCACTACAACCATAAGGAGTAAGTTTGTGAAGTGGGCCCCAGCATCTTTGAAGACTCCTATAATCGCTACGCTGTGTGCACCAGGATTAACTGTGGGAACTGCCTTAAGTGAACTCCGACATTTGCCCACGATGGGGCTGATTGGACTCCGTGGTAACAGAGGGCAAGTGTCAGCAGTGAATCAACAGAGACTGGGCAGATGTGGTTATAATAGACAACAAGGCTTCTGTAGTAATCAAAGCAGCCTGTCTCGTGTGGAATTATGGCATTGGCTACTTAGTCATGGTGTCCTTAGGAGTGAAATACATGGGAAACTTACTAAATATTTATGTGACCCATATAGGCAGAAGAATGCTAGATCAGGTGAACACTGGGATAGGCAGTAATGATCACTCAACCAATTCTCAGACCTGAGCCAGTTTACAGACCCACAACCACTTGAATGAGGGGAAGGTCGGGTCCTTGGAAGGAGGACCCTGCGACATCACCGAAAGTTTATGCTGTTAGTCTTTCTTCTAGCCTTCCCCAAAGGGACCTGTGGCCTTTCACAAGCGTGACTGTTCATTGGGGAAAAGGAAATAATCAAACTTTTCGGGGATTACTAGACACTGGCTCTGAACTGACACTAAATCCAGGAGATTCCATAGGCCGACTCTTGTTGCTACCATGCCCTGTGATAAAAGGAAATGGTAAATTATAGCAACTCCATCATGACAGGACATCTAATGACCCAGACCCCTCAGGAATGAAGGTCTGGGTCACCCCACTAGGCAAAATACCACAACCAGCTGAAGTGATTGCTGAGGGCAAAGGTAATACAGAATGGATAGTAGAAGATGGTAGTTCTACCTACCAATTACGACCACGTGATCAATTGCAGAAGCAAGGTTTGTGATTGCTCATGTATTTTCTGTTTATGAGCTTATTGAATCTTTTCTTTGCTCATGTATGATATATCAGCTACAATTGGATTCAGTGTGTTCTCATTTATATGTATGATAGATGTTTGATGGTAAGAATAAGTTTGATTTCATCAATGTCTGGAAATTTTATATGGGTAAAGAATTGTGTACAGGTGTCATGTTGGCAAGGGGTGTATTGTGATGGGCAGGTTTGTTATGCTAACATGGCCACAGAAAATTGGTGGGTCTGTTGTGATGGCATGACCAATGAATACACCAGATGAATTGAAGGGCAGAGATAGGAAGGGCTCAGTGAGTTCTGCCCTTTCTCTCTCTTGCTTTCGGATCTTCGGACCAGACAGCTGCTTTGTTCATCCTGTGCCTCGACCTCTAAGCAGCACTACCTGTGGGACACCTAATTGTGGACTGTGGAGCTGTGAGTTGTGGTTCCTTCAAGCCCTACTTTGCCACACTCCTGGGATATACAACTCTTGAGCTGGGCACTGTTGGACTCTGTCATTTGGCTCACTGTTGGTGACCTGTTTTGCTGTTTGCTGCCTGTGACCAGATAGCCTGAATTGCTCTACAGAGGACTACTCAGCGGCCCTCAAGACTTGAAGGACTGCCAGTCTTCTAGCTGTCTCACACAAGTGAGTTGCACTGAGCAATTTGTACTGCTTTATAGATTACTTAACTGTTTCTTTCTTATCTTATATACTCTTCTTTCTATATAAATATATAAAGAAAACTACTAGTGTCCTGGTTTTATTTCTCTAGAGAACCCTCTCTGACACAGATATCCATCCCACAGGAGGGTCATAAGGAACAGATGATTCAACCAAGGTGCACTATAGCACTGACAAAATACACATCATTTCTCTAGTTCCTGAATGTTCCTCCCATTCTCACTTCGATGACCCAGTTCTATCTTATAAATCTTGTTTGACCAGAGAACACATATTAATACAGATAAGAGCTCTCAATATATGGAATTCAGGACAGATACCCCCTTCAGGAACAGTGATGGGAGTAGTGATATCATTAGGGTAGGGAGATGGCTGGGAAGGGGGAATGGGGGAAAAAGGGGAACACATCACTTGGTTGAATATATAGCCCCTCCCTTTGCCCAAAGGGGATGAATAGCAGAAACGTGGGTGAAAGGAGACAATGGACAGTGGAAGATATGGAATCATAATAACAATATATAATGATCAAGGATTCATGAGGGTAGGAGTATAGGGGATGGAGGGGAAAAAGGAACTTATATCAAGGACTCAAATAAAAATATTTTGGATATGATGATGGCAACATATGTACAAATATGCTTGATACAATTGATGTATGGAATGTTGTAAAAGCCACTAATAAAATGATTAAAAAAAAAAGATATAGTGTCTGGGGTCTTAAAGGCTTGAAGTTAAACAAATAGCCATCTAGCAGGGAAGCACCAAAGCCTACAAGGAAGAAGCACTATAACATGTGTGATCACGAGTTGTTGTCCTGATTAGGTATCAGAAGATAAAAAAACAAAAAATTACATCAATGTGAAGGAAAGAGGTCAGAATGAAGACCCAAAGCCCATCTGTAGACAATTGGACATACCCTCACAGAAGGGTGAAATGGAAGGGGAGTTTCACCTAGGATGCGGTAAAGCATTGACAAAGCACACAACACTCCTCTAGTTCTTTGATGCTTCTTCCCCCTACTATTATTAGTCAAGTTCTACTTCACAAATCTGGCTAGACCTGAATATATGTACATTGGTACAGATAAGAGCTTTCAACACACAAAACCCAGAATAGACAAACACCTCAGAAATAGTAATGGGAGTAGCTATACCATGAGGGTACGGGGAGGGTGGGTGTGCAAAGGAAGAAAGGGGGAACTGATAGCATTGATGGATGTATAACTCCCATGCTCAGGGGACAAATAACAGAAATTTCAGTGAAGGAACACAGTGGATGTTGTAAGATATGAAAAAATAATTATAATATATAATATTTTAAGGATTCATAGGGCAGTAGGGTGGGGAGGGAGGGAAAAAGAGGAACTGATATCAAAGGGCTCAAATAAAAAGATAATATTTTGAAAATGATAGTGGCAACATATGTACAAGTTCACTCGATATAATTGATTTTTTTATTGGTATAATGTCTGTAGAGCTCCAAAAGAATGCTTTCTTAATAATAGAAATAATTGTTTTTAGAGGAGGGTTATGATTAATTACAGAATTCATTCATAAAGCTATGGTTTACATCTAGCGCTGATTTATCAGAGACATCATTACTATTTTATGATAGAATTATCAATTATCCCCATGGACATAAGGTAAATCTATTGATAGCATCATTAATTTAGCTAATGGAATAGAATTTAAAATAATACTGAGAAAAGAAATTATACATGAATTATACAGATTAAAAACTTAAGTTATTGAAAACTACCTACATGAACAATGAAGGTTAAAGATCGGGAGAAACTTTCAGGAGCATAGTCACAAAGGCAAAACCATTTCTGCAATACTAATATATGTCCTAAAAAGAAAAGAGCATTAAAGTAGTAAATATATAGTAGTTCCAGACCACCATTCATTGGGCACCTTCAAAGCAAGAGATCCAAACCAAAGTTCAAAGAACATGAATTTCATACCTTGTGATTGCAGCTTTCGATTTCTCACATTATTTTCAACCTTAAGTCCAAGGGAATATGCTAGTTTCTTATATTTGTTACTGGTGAGTTTAAAGTAGATATTTGTTTACTTAGCGGGGTTTCCACATTGAATTCTTCTGGTGTGGTCTATGAAGCATGGTGTGTGCCTCAGAGTCTAAGGTCCCAGTAGTCTATAGCACATGACTCGAATCGCCTGGATACAAAGTAGGCCAAAAGTATCTAATTAGGATCATAGTCCCAGGCATATTCTCCCCCTGAGATTCTATATTAAGTTTGATAAGCATTTTTCCACAATAAGCAATTGCTCCATCTGGTTTAGCCACCAACAGAAGTATAACTGCCTTCTTGAAAAAAAAAATGGTCCCCATCCTCCTGTTTTGACTTTAATTTCCAGTTATATTCAATTAGCACTCGTAAGAGGGTCTGTTGATTTGGGGTGATGCTAGAACAATGCTGTATGACAGCAACTTATTGTTCTTCTCCTTCCCCCATTTTGAGAAACTGACCCCAGAGAGGCGAAACCTCCACTATCAAAGTGGTTTTTAAGATGAACATATAAAGGGGTTGATATAGGGCTTCTGACACTCAGCAGGCTTGCCACTCCATTTCTTGGAGACTGACCAGTCAAATCCATTTTTGGGATGTGCCTGAAATTCAAGTGGGGATATACTATGGTCATTATTTGACTCAGTGGACTTGTTTTAATTTTTTTTAACTTCAACCTGAAATTACATATGAGCAATTGGTTCCAAACTAATTACTTAGCCTCATTTTAGCTGTGGATGCTGAGTTTCTCCATTGTCTTTTTCACAGATGTCATCAACTTGATTTCTGTATAATTCCATCTGGAGAAGTCCCTGTATATAGTTGCTATTTGTATTGTTGAGACAAGGTACTCATGATGCATTTCGGATGCAAAATTCTATTTTGTGTTCTCCATTTCTGTTTCTGCAATAGGTAGGTTTGTTGTGCCACCATGGCCAATGAAGATAGGTTGGTTTGTTGTGACAACATGGCTAGTGAACATGTGAGATTAATTCAAGGTCGGAGACACAAATGGCTCTGAGAGTCTTGCCTTTTCTCTCTTGCTCTTGGGTCTTCGGACCAGTGAGCAGCCACCCACCCTGCTTGTTCTGTGCCTCGATTTGTAAGTTACACTTCCCGTGGGACACCTAATCCATGGACTGTGTCGCTGTAATTTGAGGTTCCTTTTAGCCCTGCTTCACCACACTACTGGAATATACATTTTTTTGAGCGGGGGACTACTCATACCCTGTCATCTGGCTGACTGTTGGTGACTTGCCTTACTGTTTTCTGCCAGTGGCCAGATAGCCTAAATAGCTCCATAGAGAATAACCCGGTGGCTCTCAAGACTTGAAATATTGCCAGTGTATTAGTTGTCTCACACAAGTGAGTTATATCGAGTCATTCATACTGCTTTATAGATTAACTTTAGTTCTTATGTTAGATATACATCTATCTATCATCTATCTAACTATTAGTGTCTTGGTTTTGCTTCTCTAGAGAACCTTATCTAATGTATTTGCTTTTTTGTTTGTTTTTTAAAAATTTATTTTATCTTTAATTTTTAAAATCATTTTATCAGGGACATATACAACTCTTATCATAATCTATACATCCATCCATTGTATACCAAGCACATTTGTACATTTGCTGCCATCATTTTCAAAACATTTGCTTTCTACTTAAGCCCTTGGTATTAGCTCCTCATTTTCCCCTCCCTCTCCACTCCCCCTCCCTCATGAATCCTTGATAATTTATAAATTATTATTATTATGTACATTGTATGATGTCTCCCTTTACCCACTTCCCCAAAAGATATAGCATCTGGGATCTTAAAGACTTGAAAGTAAACAAGCGGCCATCTAGTTCAGAAGCAGCAAAACCCACATCAGCCTGTTTGACCATGCAATGTCAAAGGGATCAGTTACCAGGCAGCAAAGAACAAAAAATTATGTAGTTGCATGCCTACATTCATTTTTATCTCTATCACCAAGATCATATTTTCTAACTATTGTTCCTTCCTCCTATTTGCTAGGCATGTAGAACTAATAGAATTTGTAACAAGGTCTGGAGAATTTTATTCCTAAAGAAATCTACACAACATCTACTATCCCATCTACTTCTCTTACTTACAACATGATGTTATATTCTCACCATTGCGGAATGCAGTCTCTGTCTCCTGCTCTTGAAATTAGTCTAGTTTTCACGAATGCTTTGACCAGCAGAAGACAGCAGAGGTAGGATCTTCCATTCTTAGTTTTTTGACGTGATGCTAACTTCTATTTGTGATACCGCAATACTGTCTCTTGAGGAACAACAAATGTTCCAAAATTGGTGGTGAGGGGGTAGACAGCATGGTAGGACTTGATTAAGGGTAATGTAACTGAGAGGAGTTACTGAAACTCAAACGAAAGCTGAGTGTGATAGTGGGACAAGGGGACAGTAAAAGGAAATAGAGGAATGAAGTAGGAGGCAAAGGGCATTTATAGAAGTCTAAATAAAGGTATGTACATATGTAAATATAGTTTTATGATGATGGGGAAATAGGCCTATGTGCACATATTTATAGGTTTAGTATTAAGGCAGAAGATGGACATTGGGCTTCCAACTCAAGCAATCCCTCAATGCAAGAATACTTTGTTCTATTAAACTGACATTCCATGATGCTTACCTGCCCAACATGATTGTTGAAGACAAAACGGGTGCATAAGCAAATGTGATGAAGAAAGCTGACAGTGCCCGGTGATCAAAAGATATAGCATCTGGAATTTTAAAGGCTTGAAGATAAACAAGCAGCCATCTAGCTGAGAAGAAATAAAACCCATATAGGAGAAGCACCCCAGCTTATGTGATCACAAGATACCGAAGTGAACAGATATCAGGCATCAAAGAACAAAAAAATCATATCATTTTGTGTTCACCTTCCTGATATGATCGCTGAAGACAAATGGGTACATAAACAAATGTGATGAAGAAAGCTGAGGGTGCCTGGCTATCAAAAGATATAGTGTCTGGGGTCCTAAAGGCATCAAAGAACAAAAATCAGATCATTGTGAATGAGGGGGTGTGCAGGTTGGGGACGTAAGACCCATCTGTAGACAACTGGACATTCCCTTACAGAAGGGTCGCGGGGAGGAGCTGAGTCAGGGTGCAGTGTAGCAATGATGAAGCATAAAAATTTCTTCTAGTTCCTAAATGTATCTTCTTCCCCCACTATCAGGATCCCAATTCTACCTTACAAATCCAGATAGACCAGAGGATGTACACTGGTACAGATAGGAACTGAAAGCACAGGGAATCCAGGAAAGACGATCCCTTGAGGACCAGTGCTGAGAGTGGCAGTACTGGGAGGCTGAAGGGAGGGTGAAGTAGAAAGGGGGAACTGATTACAAGGATCTATATACCATCCTCTCTGGGGGATCATCAACAGACAAGTTGTAAAGGCAGATGTTGGACAGTGTAAGATGTGACAAAATAATAATAATTTATAAATTATCAGGGGTTCGTGAGGGAGGTGGGAGTGGGAAAGGAGGGAAAAATGAGGATCTGATACCAAGGGCTCAAGTAGAAAGCAAATGTTTTGAGAATGATGATGACAACAAATGTACAAATGTGCTTGACACAATGGATGTATTTGTATGGATTATGATAAGAATTGTATGAGCTCCTAATTAAAAAAGCATTAAACAAAGAAAAGATTCAAACAAAAAAGAAATCAAGAAAATGATGATGACAACATATGTACAAGTGAGTTTGACACAATGGATGTATGTATGGATTGTGATATGAGCTTTAAGAGCCCCCAATTAAATGATTAAATCACACACACAGGCACAAAACAAACAAAAAATACTATCTCTTGAAACTGCAAAACCAAAACTCATTGCCATCAAGCTAATTCTTATTCATTGTAACTCTATGTAGAGTTTCCAAGATGTAACTTTGGGAACAGATAGCCTCAACTTTCTTTCAAGGTGGGTTTGATCTGCCGACCTGTGATTAGCAATCTAATGTTTATCAGATAACACCATCAAGGGCTCCTTCTTGAAACTTCCAACAGTCATTCAAACAGTCTGACTAGTTTGAGGCTGACAGGCTGTGAGGAAACCAAATGAGCCCACAGAGAGACTATATGGAGAGAGACGTCACAAAGAGAGATGCTGATACTTCCTGAAGAGAGACATTTTGTTAGCCCAGTTGTCCCAGCATCAGCAACAATTTGCAAATATGTGAAGACTTTCATGTTAGAACCTTCTAGACAAGTCTTTCCCAGATTCCTAAACAACAAAAAATCCATCCGAAATAATAACATTGTTGAAATTGTTGTTTCAAGACCTTAAAGTTGAGATGATGTGCCACAGTATGTAATTGAAGCAGCAAGTACTGTTTTTTTTCTCTCTCTAACATATGGTTCCCATTCTCTGGACCTGAATGATGTCTTAAGTTCCTTACAGTGCTAACTCTTTTATCATATCAACTTTATGCCCCTTCTTGACTAGCTATGAAGTAAAATTCTACCAGTAGCCAATTGAGGCTCATCAATTTCATCAGCATGCTTTTAAAAGCCTATGTTATCTCTGTACCCTACATTTGCAATTTCTTTTAACTTTTTATTATTTCATTTAATTCTCCCAGCAGACATCTAAGGTGAGCAGGGTGGCTATCAATGAATGAAAAATTGAAAAATGAGAGAGCTTCCAGTAGTCTAGATATTTGAAGAATGGACTGGCAGAATTATAAAGAACCTCAATGATAATTCCATTTGAAAGATAAGCAGAATGAGGCATGGAAACTTTTAGTAACTTGAACACATTCAAATAGGTAATGGAAAATTAGAATTACAGTTATCTTGGTTTAAAATCACAAACTTTCACTCACTTTTGCTTTAGATTAATGTCCTGATTATGTCTACATTTATTTTACACTAAGACATGCTAAGTTGTATAGAAGTTGACAGAAGCTTGCTGTTCTTATGGTAATCAAAAATTTTGTCTTTCTTCTTATTATTTGCTGTCTTTAAAACTTTGTTAGTGTCTAAAAACATTTCACCAAAGTGTTTTATTTCAGTGTTAACTCAGACACAAGTGATGATAATTATGTTCCAAAGTTTAGAAAATTATGCACAAATTATCAATTAAGCAAATGCTTCAGCAGTTAGATGCCTCATCAAGAGAAATTATGCAAACTCTGGAAGAATGACAACTTTACACAAGATGCTTTTATTTATTACTTTCCCTAAATTGTTGTGGATAATTTCCAATAACTTTATCAAAATATTATACTATTTACAATCCAGATGAAAATTTATGATCAGAGATATTTCTGAAAGTTATTATAAGTATGATATCCTGCTGTTGGGAAAACATTGGGCTGCTAGCCACAATACCAATAGTTTAAGTCTTCAACCTCTATGAGAGATAAAGTTGAGACTCTCTGCGCCTGTAAATATTTACAAGCACTTGTAAACCCTATAGAGAGTCAATATGTATCATAATTGACTTGATGGCTGTAGATTTGGTATTGGGGTCATGTCAGTCTGGACACCATCCTGTTCTGCTACACACAGTGCCGTTATGAGGCAGAACTGACTCTATGACCCCTACAGCATCAACAACAGCATGCCAATCCAAAGCCATGATATGAAGTACAAAAAAATTGTCAATGGTGTATTGACTGTTAAATGAGCTGTAAGAGCCCCGATCAAATTATTGGAAAAAATGAAGAAGAAATATTATCATGGTGTATTGCTTTACAGCAGCATTGTCAATAAAATTTTCTCTGAGGAGGATATTTTCAGAATGGTGATGGCAACAAATGTACAAATGTGGTCTGCATACAATTGTCGTATGCATTGATGGTGATAAGAGTTGTAAGAGCCCCCAATAAAATGATTTAAAAAGTTGTTGAACTCTTAAACTGAGTTAGAAACTTTATAATTAATTCTAGTATTTTATTCTTCTTTGCATCCTATTCCCACCATATATAATGTCACCAAATCCCACTGACTCTGTAAATATCTCCTAAATCTGTCTTTTCCATATTTTCATTAAAATTGAAGTTCTATAATCTGATAATATTAAAGAAACACAATGGCCTTAAGAGTTTGGACGCTATCAGGATTGGTGGGAGTCATAGCTATGGGCAATAAATTTCAAGGCCAATGCCTATATAAGGTCAATAGGAGTTGGAATTGACTCGATGGCAGTGAGTTTATTATTATTACCACTATCATGTCTTCTAGCAAACTACCCACTCCCACTTCTGTTATTGAGTCGATTCTGACTCATAGCATTCCTTTACAGGCTTCTGAAGCTGTAAATCTTTGCTGAAGTGAGTAGTTTCAACTTTTTTCCCCTGGAGCGGCTGGTGGGTTTGACCCACAGACAATCAAACAATTCTATTAACAATCCACAGATTACCCGAAAATATCACCAGAGTACCTTTACCATTATAGTCATTTATTTGATTCTAACTCATAGTGACCCTACAGGACATGGTAGAACTCCTCTGTGGGTTTCTGAGACTGTACATCTTTATGGGAGCAACAAACCTTCTTTCACCCTTGGAGTGGCTGGTGTTTTGGAACTGCTGACTTTGCAGTTAAATAGCTCAACTGATAGCCAACTACCCACCAGGGCTGCTTTTGTAATTTATAAATCAAAACTGCTCCGACCCGCGGATCAGTCAACGTGGGTTCCTGAAAGGGGGACTGGGAATGGAGAGGGCAAGAGACGTGAGAAATGGAGACAAGACAGGATTCTGATCAAGTCTCGTTTATTGAGCCAAGAGGCAGGGTTAATATAGGCTAGCTGAGGAAGGGAAGGTACAGCTTATGGAAATGAGGGGTAGGGATAATCAGCCAATCATACACATAGCTTCAAAGAAACGGCAGGGGAAAAAAAATGGCGGGAAGCAGTTCTCAAACAGGTCCGCATGCTAATTAGGTGGGCTCAACAGGTCTGCATGCTAATTAGGTGAACTCAACAGGTCCTCAAGCCGTTATAATACAAAAGGTCAATAAAGGCGTCACTGAGGGATGGGAACAGCATGTGGCTTCCCACAAAAAAACCACTGCCATAGAGCAGACTCTGGCTCATAGCAATGCTATATGATAAAGAGCTTCCCCTTTGAATTTCCAAGACTTCAAATCCCTAAGCAAGCAGGCAGCTTCATCTTTCTCTGGGGGAGAACCAAGCGAGCATATGCTGGGTATAGTCCTAGGAAATGAGGAGGCCAAAGACCAGTTTGGGGGCCTGGACTCTAATAAGAACTCGGAAACACTATTATAAAACTTGATTTTTATATTGGTAAACTTGGCTATTGGATAATGTCAATTAATGATAAGAATGTCAAAAAATAGTCTAAGGGATGGAAGCCAGCTGGAAACCCACTATACAAAAGAGGCTGAAAACCTAAATCCTCCAAACAGATCAAGAAATTTAAGGCCAAGAGTGATGAGCTATAAATCAATAACTCAACAAAGACTTTATTGTAAGTAGTAAATTTTTTGAAATGAGTTAAAAGACACAGATTCTAAGAAAAGAATGAAATGGTTTTTATTTCGATGTGTATATAATTATTAATAAAATAAACAGATAGGAAACAAATATAGGTAGATATTAAAAATAATAAATTATACAGTTAAAACACAGAAGAGTAATTTAATTTTTAAGCAATTCATGTCTGTACCTCAATGTTCCCTGAAGTGCTTTTCACAATAATTAAAAGGTGGAAACGACCTAAATATCCACATGCACATGAAAGGATAAACAAAGTAATGTACGTTATTATTACTCAGCCATCAAGAAAAATGAAGTGCTAATGTATACCACAACATGAATGAAACTTGAAAACATGAAATGGTGTGAAATAAGTCAGTTTAAAAAAGGGCAGATATTGTGTTGTCTTATTGAGCAAAGAAAATGCATAGTAACCAACAATTATTAGTGGTTTCCAGGGATAGGAACAGGAAGGGGGAGATTTTGCTTTCAAAACCCAAACTCATTGCCATCAAATTGATTCTGACTCAGTTACCTCTAACACAGGGTAGGCTCTGTGGGTTTCTAAGACTATAACCCCTTACAGGAGTAGAAAGTCTTGTCTTTCTCCCAAGGAAGGTTGGTGTTTCAAAAACTGCTCATCTTACAGTTAGCAGCCCAATACATAACCATTAGTTACTGGGACTCCTAGAATTTGCTTAAGGTGCATTGAATTTATGTTCATGGTGGTGGAACATTTGGAGGATACTGATAATGGTTGCACAACACAAAGAATATAACCAATGTACTTGAATTATGCAATTAGACATTTTTAAATTGGTGAATATTTAGTTATGTATATTTTCACTACAATAAAAACATCTAACAGTGCTATTGGGATATAATTCACCTATCAGTCATAGTAAGAGGAGTTGTATATCACCATAATCAATTTTAGAACATTTTCTTCTTTATTGTACTCATTGTTATTAACTCCTTATCCCCCTCCCAATCTTCCCCTGCCATACCCCTAAGGAACTATTAATTCAGTTACTGTCTCCATAGGTTTACCTATCCTGGATTTCTTATACAGAAAAACATACAAAAGACCAACAGCGATGGCATAATAAAAGAGAGAAAACCCCCAATTGAAGAGCAAGCAGAAGATATTTAAAAACTAGAATACATTTAAAGTGGGTCAAAAGAGATCAAATGATAAGGTGTTAAATTTTAACATAACACCATCTTTTATAATCCAGTTCCCCATGCACTCTGCATGATAGCAAGGTTATTCACATCCTTGGTCTATGGTCACAGGAAATTCATCAGTGACTTAATCTGTTTTCTTAAATTAGAACAACTTTTAAATGTATCTTAAGGGAGATAAAATGATAAGATATTAACTACATCTGCCATAATTGACAGTACAATGCTCTCTGTTTGATAATAAGACTATTCACATCCTTTAGCTATGGTCAGAGGGGAATTCATGGAAAGCTTAATCCATGTGGGGACTCTGCAAATGGACTTTGGGCTTCCATTGTTATGCATAGTTTTCTGCAAAACATTTTCACAACTTAAACTCTGATACTACTCCCTAGTGTGGATTTGGATTTTCTTATTTACCACTCTTGGATCACATGGTGTGCTTCTTGCATATGAACTTAGTTGATACCTTAATTAGGCTTCCTTGAAAATAAACCTTTAAGACTGTAGGTGCTATTCTTTCTGATAGTGGGCACCATTTAGTTTCTTCACTACACATTGCTATAGCACCCATATCTTCAGTGATTACTTCATGACGATGAGCATAAACCAAGGCCTGATTATAATTATGTCATAAGAACTAATTATTTTTTGACTGGTGCTAGAATGACATGGAAGCCCCAATACACTCATATATCTATGATTTATATATGTCTCATGTTCATTTTAGAGAGAGTGTTACCCTTTTATATTAAAGAATATTATCAATCATCCTCCTGGGCCATACGGTAATTTTATTGATAGTGTCATTAATTTAGCCAGTGATATTGGATTGAAAACCCTGTTGAGAAAAGAAAATTATATAAATATAGACCAGCTACCAATAAATTATTGGTAGCTCAATAAATTGATTGCTGATTTGTACAGAGAAAACTCTTAAGCGACTGGACATTACTTACACAAACAATGAGGGTTAGCGATAGAGTAACATTTTCAACAATAATCATTCACAAAGGCAGAGCCACACTTAGCAGATTAATACATATCATGATACAGCAAGGAGGGTGTTAAAATATTAGGTATGGTAACCCCAGATCACCTTTCATTGGGTACCCTCAAGGCAGGTGAACCCATCCAAAGTCCAAAGACTGTCATTTCTGTATACTTGGGGTAGCATTCAGTTTCAGACTTAGGTCCAAAGATTACAGATGAGTTTGAGGTAAGGCTCAGCTCATTTAGTGGAGTTTCTTAGATTTGAGTCCTTCTGGTGTGGCTATGAAAAATATTGTGCACCTTGAATAAACAGAGTCTAAAGTCCCAGTCGTCTATAGCACACAGCCTGGATCACCAAAGGCTGGATAGAAAAAGTAGTCAAAAGTGTCCAGTCAGGGACAAAGTGCCAGGCATATTTTCCTCCTCCTCCCCATTTACCTACCAGCAGATATATAATTGCATTCTTTAAAACATATATGCACCCCCCTCCACCTCCATCTTGATTTGAATTTCCAGTAATATTTCCTTATTATCCTGGTAGGAGTGTGTGTTGATTTGACATGACTTAGTACAATTTTGTATGTCAGAAATGAAATGATCTTCTCCCTCTCCCACTATCTTGTAAAACTGACCCCAGAACAAGTGAACTCTCCTCTCTGGAAGTGGTTTTTAAGATGTACATATGCATGGCTTATAAACGCTAGAAAGGCTTACTGCCTTCTTGATTGAGAGACTGAATTAGAAAGTTACCTTATAAGGGAGCAGAACCCTGTCTCTTCTTGGCGTTTATCCTTATAGTAGGGGATTCATAAAATATTTCTCCTTTTGGAATTGATTAACCCTAGTCGGCATAATGTTTTTCATTGTCATTAGGTGTTTCAAAGTTTCATTGGCGTTTTTTAGTGATGCATAGCATTCCATTGTGTGTCTGTGCCAGAGGGTTTTTTTACCCACTCTTCTATTAATAGACATTTGGGCTGTTTTCAGCTTCTTGCTATTGTGAACTGTGCTGCAATGAACTTTGGAGAGCATATATGTATTAATCTTCTATCTCATATATTTCTTTGGAATATATGCCAGTAGTGGTATTGCTTGGTTTTATGGCTGTACATGATCACAAACTCAACAGCAGTGTATAATAGTTTTGTTCTGTTTGCACCCTCTTATTTTTGTCTGTTTTTTTTAATTGGTATATTTTGTGGGTATAAGATGATATCTCATCATCAACTTGATTTTTGCATCTTCCAGGTAGCTAGTAATTGTGAGCTTATCCTTATGTGTTTGCTAGTCATTCAAATGACATCGCGGTGAAATTTGCATTCATGTTCTTTGCTCACATTTTAACTTGATTACCTGTTTTTTTTTCTTCTTGAAGTATTGCAGAACTATATAGATTTTAGTGATTAGTCTGTTTTCCATTGTGACATTGCTAAACATTCTTTTAAACCCCTGGGTTTAAATCATTTTACTCTTTTAACAAAGTCTTTGATGTGCATAAATGTTGTATTTTTAATAAATTCCAGTCATTTGTTTTGTGTTTCACTGTGTGTACTTCCTTTGTTATATTTGGTAGTCCCGTGTATATCTTGCAACAGGGGCCTTAAGTTTATAGCAATTTTCTCATTGATGATGCTGAAAGCTCTGGGGTTTGCATTTAGGCTTCTCATCTAGGTTGAGTTCATTGTTGTGCACAGGATGAGGTATGGGTCCCTCTTCATGCTTCTGCAGATGAAGATTTAATTTTTCCATTACCCTTTGTTGAAAATGGTGTCCTTTTCCGATTTAATATTTTTTGATCCTTTGTTTAAAACCCATTGTTTCTATTTGGGTGCTTTTACTTCTTTGTTTTCTATCTTTTCCATTGTTCTATGTATTTATAATTATACCAGAACCAGGCCGTTTTACTACTGTGTGTATTAGGTTTTCAAGTGGAGTAGTGCAAGGCCTCCTACTTTATTCATTTTTTGAGAACTTCTTTGGAATTCATGTGTAGTTCCCATTTCTCCATATGACGTTGGTAATTTTTTTTCCATTTCTTTAAAGAACAAGGTTGGGATTTGGATCAGAATTGTGTTGTATTTATAGATTGTTTTATATGTTATTGACTTTCACAATATTAACTCTTCTTAGCCATGAACATTGGGTATTCTTCTATTTGTGTAGGTCTCTTGGTTTCTTGTAATAATATTCTGTAGTTTTCTTTGGGCCAGTCTTTTGTTTCTTTGGTTAGGCTTTTTTCTAGGGATTTCATCTTTCGTGTGGTCAGTGTAAATGGCATTATTTTATTTGGTGTGTTTTTCAGAGCTCTTATTGTTGGTATATAGGCATCTGATTGCTTTTTGCTTTTTAATTTTATATTCTGTTACTTCACCAGATTCCCCAATTGTTTACAATAGTCTTTTTTCTGTAATCCTTGGGGGTTCTCTCTGTATATAATCATATCATCTGAAAATAGTGAGAATTTCAGTTCCTCTTTTCCCAATTGTATTCTCTTGACTTCTTTTTGTTTTCTAGTAATTCCGGATAGGAATTCCAGCACAATGTTGATTAAGGATGGTGATAAAGGGAATCCATGTGTAGTTCCCATTTTCAAGGGAATGTTTTTCAGTTTTTCCCCAATATGTTTGACATTAGCCCTTGGTTTTGGTTTTTCATATATGGCCTTTATTTTTTGAGGAGTTTCCCTATCTTATTGAGTGTTTTTTTTTTTGTAATTGGTGTTGAATATTTTCAAGTGATTTCTCTGCACCTATTGATATGATCATGTGGTTCTTATTTTTTATCTTGTTTATGTGGTGGATTACATTGATTGTTTTTCAGATATTGTACCATACTTGCATTCTTGGTATAAATTTCACTTGGCCATGATGAGTTATTAGGTATGTTGTTGGAGTCTATTGGTGAAAATTTTGTTGGGAAATTTCGCATCTTTGAAGCAGTATCATGAGGCTAGTGGGATGCTTTGGGAATGGGAAGGGGAAGAAAGGAGAATCCATCACAAGGTTGGATATATAAGCCCCTCCCCGTGAAGGGGCCAAATAGCAGAAATGTGGGAGAAGGGAGGCAATGGACAGTGTATGATACAAAATAATAATAATAATATATAATTGATCAAAGATTCATGAGTGTGGGTGGTGGGTGGGGAGGGTGTGGGTATAGAAAGGAGCTTATACCAAGGACTCAAGTAGAAAGAAAATGTTTTGGAAATAATGGTGGTAATATATGTACGAATATGCTTGATACAATTGATGTACAGAAAGTTATAAGAGCTGTAAGAGCCTCCAATAAACTGATTTTAAAAATAAAGAAATGCATACACAAATGATAAAAGAACAAGAATTTCAGTCTGTAGTTTTCTGTCTTTGTGGAATCTTTGCCTGGTTTTAAAATTAGGACTCATAGAATGAGTTAGGGAGTTTGCTGTCCTTTTTTATATTTTGGAAGGGTTTGTGTAGACAGTTCTTTCTTGAATACTTGGTAGAATTCTCCTGTGAAGCCGTCTGGCCCTGGGATTTTGTTGGTTAGAAGTTTCTTGATGACCTTCTGTATTTCTTCTTTTGTAATGGGTCTGTTCAGGCTTTCTATATTCATCAGCATTAGTTTGGGTAGATTATGGATATTTTTAGGTATTTTCCCATTTCTTCTAGCTTCTCAAATTTGGAGCATAGTATGTCATAGTACTGTTATTCTTTCTTTTTCATTTGGAAATGTTGTGATCCTATCACTTTTATATCTGATTCTAGATATTTTCATCTTCTCTTTCTATTCTTTTTTAAGTTTGCCAGTGGTTTCTCAAGTTTATAAATTAAAAAATCCCACAAAACCCAACTTCTTGTCTTGTGAATTTTTGACATTGTTTTTCTGTTTTCCAGTCATTTACTTCTGCACTACTCTCTATAGCTTATTATTTTCTTCTGTTGTTGGAGGGTAAATGTTGTTGTCCTTCTTCTAGTAGTTGGAGGCATTTTGTTAAGGTACTGATTTTGGATTTTTCTTCTTTTTCATAGGTACATTGATTGCTATACATTGCTTTTTGATAACTGCTCTTGCTAGGTCACAAATATCCTGGTATGATATGCTATTGCTATCCTCTGTTTCAAGAAATTTCTAAATTTCATCCCTTACTTGATACATTACCCAGTTGTTTTTAAGTAATATATTGTTCAGTCTCCAGGAATTTGTCAGTATGTTCCTGTTCTTTCTATTGTTGATTTCCAGTTTTACAGCATTGTGATTGAAGAAGATAGATTCAAGGAGCTATATGATTTTGTGATGTATATTAGAGTAGGTACAGTGTGCACTGGTGAAGAATTTATGTTGCGTTGTTGTTGAGTGGAGTGCTCTGTGTATATCTAGGAGGTCAAACTAGTTGATTGTGTGTGTTGTTTAGCTCTTTTGTTTCATTATTGAATTTCTTCCCTGTTGATCCGTCTTTCCTTGAAAGTGGTGTTTTGAGGTGACCTATAATTATTGTCAAGCTATTTATTTATCTTTTCAACTTTGTAAGCATTT
The DNA here is from genome assembly GCA_004026705.1 of Nesogale talazaci. Taxonomy (NCBI): domain Eukaryota; kingdom Metazoa; phylum Chordata; class Mammalia; order Afrosoricida; family Tenrecidae; genus Nesogale; species Nesogale talazaci. Next base: position 108,294 of record PVJH01000833.1, on the reverse strand, counting down.
GATAGAGCTATTTTGAGGGTCTTTCATTGGATGTATATATGTCTATCAAGGTTATATGTTCTTGGTGTACTGTTCCTTGATCATTATCTATAGTGTCTGTTCTGGTCTCTTATTATGTTATTCACTTTGAAGTCTATTTTATCTAAGATTAATATGAGTACTCTTGTCTTTTTATGATTGCCATTGGCGTATTAGATTTTTTTCACCATTCTTTGAATTTTAGCCTATTTTTGTCTTTGAGTTTAAGATTTAACTTTTTTCTTCACAAATTGGTCTTTATTTTCCATTAACCTTATTTCTGTTTTTCAGAAGCCTGTCGAAGAATAGCTTAAGACCACTCAGTGGTTGTTCCCACCCACTTATTGGCCTGAACAGTGGGCAGTGATGACCAGTCTTCAGTTGCAGGCTGAGTGCTCCAGTCACTGGGGAACTGCTGAATTGGCACTTAGATCACCTACACACCTTCAGTCCCGTCTACACCCTCATACTGCGCAGCAGTAAATTTAGGAGCGGGAGCATCCCATGCACCCTGAAACTCTTCCTTGTTCATAGCTTTTCGAGCAGTGGCCTGCTCTTCCTTTTCAATCTTGTCTTCGTCTCTATAGAAGATCAGTCAGAAACTCCCATGGGTATTTCCTGGAGATGATCTCCCACATGTGCAGAATTTTCAGGGCCAGCATCTACCACCAATTTCTGTTTTGCTATGCCAATGTGACTGTGGGCATATTAGTGTACTCAGAGAAGAAACTGAATGCCTTTTTTTTGGGGGGGGGGGTGAGAGTCCCAGAATCTATAGGATTGTCTGTTTTTGCCTGGTGATTGTGGTGGTGGTGTAGATGAATAATCTAAGGAGAGCAGGACCAAACTGGAAGAAGGTCCTGGAATGAGAAGTGGTAACGAACTTCAAAAAAATAATGAGTACACTTTAATAGAACAAAAGTACAAAATTTGAATTGAAAAAAAAAACAGAAAAAATGCAGAAATTGAAGAAAATCCTATTAAGTAAAAATAAAACTGTCTTTAGATCAGCTAAAAAGAAAACTTTTGATTAGGCGAATTAACAGAGTGACAACAATTGACTCAAACATGGCAATTAGACTTTCACAGAATGGAATGATCAAAATGGACTAGCAAGCTGGTTCATGAATAACAAGAAGTATAAATTGAGGCACAGGGGGTTAATATTGTTTCAAAGATTCAGGAAAGAGGGGAAAGTGATCTAGGGCTTGAAAATTCCAACAACCAGGATTCATCTGACATCAGCAATGATATCCCTTGTTCCAAGTGCTCTTCTGAATCCAGCCTCAGCCTCTAGCAGCTCTCTGTCAGTGTACTGCTGCAACCTTTGTTAGATGATCTTCAGCAAAATAGTACTTGCATGTGCTGTTAATGATATTGTTATATAACTTGAGCATTCTGTTTGGTTATTCTTTTTGGAGTGGTACAAATATAGTGCTGATGTGGAATATTAAATTTTGAGAAAATTGAAAGCATTAAATTTATCATGAACTGACAGTAAAAACAAACAAATATGTCTTGTAAAAATAAAATAAAAAAGCTTCCATGTGGGTGGAGATTTTTACTCTTTGGTAGTGTTATTTTGTTTACATATGAGTTGAAAGGGAGGTGTGGACATTGGAGAGCAAAGTGGGAAGGAAGGGGGAAGAGAAAATAAAGGTGAAAAATTAAGTTCGGTATTGATTGTGTCTTCACCAAGTTGCTCATGCAGAACTGTCTTCCAGAGGTCAGCTAGGTAAGAGATGTGCCTCAGGGGCCAGGACAGATCAGGGGTAATGAAAAATCACCAGGGCCAGACAGGAACAGGACTCACAGAAGAGGCTGTGTCTCTAATCAATGGCATAGGGGCCTTTGCTAGTAGGATTCATTGCTTTCCCACTTTAAGAAACTTGGGCCTACTTATCTTTAAATTTAAATGATCACTGTCATGAAATGCAGAGTATTCCTCTTAGTGGAACTTCTCTGATAGTTGCTGAATAGATATCCCTGTGCTTGTTATCTGGATGCCATTTTCTCAGTCTCTAGTATTCTTTTTTTGGGGGGATATCACTGCCCTCTGGTGGGAGTAGGAGGCCCAGCCTTTGCTCCTGGAGACCTACTGCTGGATTTGAACCGCCAACCCAGTGAGCCACAATCCCGCACACAACCACTACGTCACCAGGGATCAGCCCTCTAGTATTCTTTAGTTTAAAAAAAAGACTTCACAAAAGGGATAAACTTCAAAGGGACAATTAGCAAACTGAAGCATAGTTGTGTCGAACTCCTCTGAAATAGTACACAAGGAGACAATAAGATACAGGAAAAATCTGAAAAAGACATACAGGATAAAAAGTATCTTAAAATAATTCCAAAGGAAGAGAGTTGTGAGATAGACCAGAAGTACTATTTCCAGAATCAAAGAAATGAGTCTTCAGGACAAAAGTGATACCTGGATACCAAGTAGTACAAAGGAATGTATGGCTGGATACCAAAACAGAAAACAAGATGGAATTGAGGATTCTTTGATTTGATTACATTTTAATTAAATGCTAAACTAAGAAATATTGGTGAAATGATTAATTGGGGTTGGCATAGTGTGCTAATATTTTACATGTGGGAGTGACACGAATTTAGGGAGAAACTAGAGAGAAGACTTTTTAATTGAATTATGTTCTCAAAAGAGATATATCCAAATCCTAGTGCCCAGTACCTATGAATTTGACCTTATTTGGAAATTAAGTCTTTGCAGATGTAATTACTTAACATTATATCAAACTGTATCAATTGTAATGAGTGAAGGTCAAGTAAAAGCTATATGCTCAGTCCCATTTTTTGGAAACAGGCGATTTATATTGATCAATTTGTTTACTTTGTATAAATAATATCATTTCAAAGAAATCATTTTCTACTTGAAGTGAAACATCAAACTCAAGTGTGACAAAAGATGATAACTCATTCTCCTTTCAAATGTGGGGTAGCAAGAGGTAGTTGTAGGGATGGGAACCAGCAAGTTTAAAACTTGTTTTAGAAGGGATAGCCTCTACTTAAATTCTACTAAGTGTTGCCTTCCGGGAATGCTTTCCTGTTATTGTCAAATAGTTTCGTTTTTCAAGAAAAGTCAGAAATCTGGCATAATCTGGGATAAAAGCCTTTAACTTTACGAATAATGACTAATTGAAGTTTTGATTCTAAAGTGTACTAAATAAAATTCACATTTAATCTGGATTCAGCGATAGGGCCGTCAGTTTGAGACCATGTACTAAATATTCTAGGCTGACATTATTTTTGAGAGGTCAGTGTTCACTGTGGAAGCCTGACAGCATAGTGGAGTAGACGACAAGTGCTATTAGGCGGCTAGCTACAGTCAGCATCTAGAGATCCACCAACCACGCCATAAGAACAAATGAGGCTTTCTGCTCCTGTAAAGATGTATGTCTTCAGAAATGCAATGGAGCGGTTCTACTCCGTCCTATATGGCCATTCTGAATTTCAGTTGTAGAATTTCTTTTGAACCATCATTCAGTTGTTCTACATCAACTCATCCTATGCAGACATACCATTTAAGGACCAAAGGAGTGCTTTTATCACTTTAGTAACCATTTCATGAATTTATAAGTAGGTATAATAATCTTTAAAAATTCTGAAGCATTAAGTTAAGCTTGCCTTGGGCAAATGAGGATGGCACATTTAGAGCCATCCCCTGCCATATGCTTTGCTGAAACTTAATGCTAAAGGAAACTGTCCGTGGAGGAGAGAGAGTATGTGATAGTAAAAAAATGACCAGAAAGATCTGATTCACATATAACCTCTGAAATGTATTTTTTAATTGAGAAGACAAAGTAAAATATAATAGCTGACCTGGGAAGCATAAGAAAGCAGTGTATTGAGGCAGGATGAGATGGGGGTGAGCCCTCACTTTCTTACTGTGCTAAGAGGACTAGATTCTATTATGGAATTTAGACATGAGCCTTTGGGAAATTAACTCTTGTATAATAATCACAAAATAATGAACTTTAGCAATTTGGGAATGAGAACCTGTATAGTGGAAGAGACTTTGCAAGTAGATTTTTAAATGTGCCACAAGATCTGTTTTTATTTTCTTTTCTAAGATATCTAGGCTAGGAGATTCTAAAAACAGTAAAATGGTGGACATTATTATTATTTTTGTTATTTTCATTGTGGTGAATCCTACCTGTCCTGTCATAAACTGTTATACCTACACCTCCTTGCACCAATTAGCAAAGAGATTAAATCCATTTTCCCCACAATTGTGGTCTTAGATCTGTAGACATTTGGAATGAGAATCAGTTGAAGTCGTTTAGAAAAAAATATTTCTGGGCCTAGACCTGCAGAGTCCTTGAGTGTGACAGATCTGCCCACTTCAGCTGCTTTGTGTACTACCTAAGTTTTTAAGATCCACTAAGCTAGGTGGATCTGAGAGCCATTTCTTCTAATAGGAGTTCTTTCCAAGGTAAGTTCACCAGTTATACGAATATTCACCTCTCCTTTTCTCCAGCTTCCCACTTCTGGTAATATATTAGAATGCAAATTCTTAATACCATATTTGTGAAAGGCTTTGGTTTACAGAGGGAGTTCTAAGTCCATTTTGAATCTCTGCATACATTCAGTTTCCATTGAGTTCTTTATGAAAATTAACCAGTGTTGTAAAAGACTTTGCTCTCAGAGTGTGTTTGAAAGTAGACTGCTTCAATATTCTTTATGAGACCAGGGAGGGGAAATCTTGCCTTTAGGAAGTTGCCTGGGTATGATCTTGACAGAAATTTGGGTATTAGGGTAGCCTAATTCATAATTCCAGATCACCGTAGTCAGAAGCTCCCACAATCAATTCTATGCATTTTTCTAATTTACAGTAGTATACCCACACTGTTTATGATTCCTTTCTCAACTCTCCATTCTGTGTCAGCTACCAAACAGCTCAGTATAGAACTGCCCTTCTGGGTTTCCAAGACTGTAAATGGGAAAAGAAAATTCTTTCTTTCACAGGGATTGGTGAAATGCGTTTCGAAAATGCAGACCTTGAGGTTAGCAACACAAAGTCTAATTACTATGCCACCAGGATTCCTATTGCAGAACAAATTTATTTCAGAAGTTTTGTCAAGCTTCTATTTAACTTGAAGATGTTTTACTATCATTTGGTTAAGTAACTATTGAAGTCTTGTCTTTTGGTGACCTAACCCTCATGGTGAAGTGGTTATGCAGCGGGCTATGATCCGAATAGTCAGCAGTTCGAAACCACCAACAGGAGAAAGAAGGCTTTCTACTCTCATTAGCAGTAGCACTCAGTGGACTTGCGGGCAGATGGTGACTGACTAGCATAGGGAATGACAGAGGGAAATTCAACACTGCCAGGTTGCAGGAAGAGCATCACAAAGACAAGTAGTCACAGATCCACATGGTTTTGAGGGCCAGGGGCTTTTTGGCTTACCACCGTGGAGGAACACGGGGCTTCGACCTGCCCACCACTGTCTCTGCCAGAGCCCGGATCATTTGGAGCTGATGCAGGGGCTGAATCTCAACACAGCCACAGATTACCACCCCCTCAGGGCAGGGATTAAACCCTTCCAGCCCTAGGGTCATGCATCAGGGCTGAGCTATTTTGTTACTTTTGTTTTCCTTTCTTCTCTCTATCCCCCTGCAGTCTAAGCAGGCTTAGATCCCCCCCTCCCTTTTTCTCTTCCCTTATCTCTCACACACCACTGCTGAGTTCCAGAGGACTCCCCTTAGCCTAGGGCATTCACGCCTGCCCTCTACCTAGCTGGAGGAGCTCCTCTCTCTGCAGGGTAACCTGCCCGCCCTCCATCAGGAGATATTCCATGCAATATCTTCCCTGGGAAATCCTAACTGTGTGGTTGTGAAAGCGCCCATCTGTCCTCTGTGGTCCCACATGACTGAAGGAACTTCCTCCTGCCTGCTGTAGTGTCTCACATTACCTAAGGCAGCTTGGCCAACACTTGCCATGCTGCTGTGGGAACCTCAGCCCAACCTCCACAACAATCTATCAGACCAGGGCAAATACACCCACCTTTGCTGTGCTCCACACCAAAGCGAGCCACCCACCAGCCTTCTGTGGCACACCTGTTACAGCAGACACTCCCAACTTTGCATGGTGAAAATATAGGCTACCAGAAATAGGGAAGGATACAAATACGGATGAGTCACAAAATGAAAAGTGGAATCTAATGAATATAAAACACTTGTACACATTGAAATCATTCACAGAGAGAGTAATAAGAGAAACCATGGACTGGGAAAACAACTTTTGCAATCACACGTAAGACAAAGGCCTTATTACTAAAATCTAAAATGCTCTGTTAGCTTCCAAAAAGAAAAAAGCTAATTGTCCACTGAGGAGGTGGGCAAAGGACCTGAATAGAAATTTCATAGGGACAGAAACCCAAATGGCCAATAAACATATGAGAAAATGTTCCCGATCATTAGCCATAAGAGAAATGCAAATTAAAATAGCAATGTGATACCAACTAACAATTTCAAAGATAACGCAATTAAAAAAAATCAGGAAACAGCAAGAGTTGGAAGGACAGTGGTGTGATAGGAATTCTCACTCACTGCTGGTGGACCTATAGGTATGTACAGCCCCTATGGAAATCAATTTGGCAATTTCTAAAATAGATGGAAATTGAGCTACCATATGACCCCTACTGGAAATATACATCCCTCACTGACCCATAGCTCTAGAGGGGACAACACTGGAGTCAGAAGGGAATTGTGCCCAATCTGACCCTACCACACAGAGGCAAACACTAAGGGCATGCAGCAGAGCTGTGGGGGGAACAGACCATGGAGGTTCCCAAGGAGTGCCAAAGCTAGACTTTGGGACTAGGGCATGGGACCACATTGGACTTGGCTGGAGGTCATACTCAGAGGTCAACAAACAGATCTTGAACTATTTACAGGTTTTTCATTATATATATATATATATTTTTTTTTTTTTCAGGACGTTGTTTTTTTCTTGTTGTAGTTGTGGTTTTGTTTTCATTTGTTGCCTCATCTTGCTATGTCTTGTGCTTTTTGTGCATGTTCTTATATCTGCAAGTCTATCTAGATAAGATAGGCTGGAAGATCAGTCTTCAGGAGAATACGACAGGACCAATGGCTCCTGGGAGGGGGGTATGGGAGAGGGGGAGGTGGGGGAAAGGAGGGTTTTTTGACCAATTCAGGGACAAGGGAAAAACAAATGATCTAAAATAAGTGGCAAGGAGGTTGTGAGAAGCCTGGTAGGGATTGATCAAGGGTAAGGTAAATGAGAGAAATTACTGCAACCCAAATGAAGGCTGAACATGATAATGGGACAAGAAGAAAGTGAAAGGAAGGAAAGGAAAGAATAAGGAGACAAAGGGCATTTATAGAAGTCTAAATGCAGCCATGCACATAGGTAAATTATATTTATATATGATGATGGGGAAATAGATCCATGCACATATATTTATAAGTTCAGTATTAAGGCTGCAGGTGGACATTGGGACTCCACTCAAGTATTTCCTCAATGCAAGAACACTTCGTTCTATTGAATTGGCATTCCATGAAGCTCACCTTCCCGACACAATCGCTCATGACAAATGTGTGCATAAGCAAATATGGTGAAGAAAATTGATGGTGCCCGGCTATCAAAAGATTTGGAGTCTGGTTTATTAAAGGCTTGAAGGTAAACAAACAGCCATCTGGTTCAGAAGCAACAATGCTCACATGTAAGAACACCAGCCTGTGTGACCATGAAGTATCAAAACGATCAGGAATCAGAGAACATAAAATCATATCATTGTGTGCCCATCTTGCATTATAATCACTGGAGACAAATGTATGCATAAGCAAATGTGGTGAAGAAAGCTGATGGTGCCCACATATCAGAGATGTAGCATCTGGGGTCTTAAAGGCTTGAAGGAAAACAAGCATCCATCCAGCTCAGAAAAAACATAGCCCACATGGAAGAACACCAGCCTGTCTGACCACAAGGTATGAGGTATCAGGCATCAAAGAACTAAAAATTACATTATTGTAAATGAGGGGAGAGCACAGGTTGGGGACACAATGTCCATCTGTAGGTAATGGACTTCCCCTTACAGAGGGGTCCCACAGAGGAGAGGAACCAGTTAGGTTGCATTATAGCAATGATGAAACATACAACTTTGCTCTAGTTTTTCAATGTTTCCTCCTCCCTACTACCATGGTCCCAATTCTGCCTTACAAATCTGGTTAGAGCAGAGGATGTACACTGGTACAAGTAGGAACCAGAATCATAAGGAATCCAGGACAGATGATTCCTTCAAGACCAGTAGTGAGAGTGGCAACACCTGGAGTGTGGAGGGAAGGTAGGGTAGAAAAGGGGCACCAATTATAAGGATCTACATATAACCCTTTTGCTGGGGTACGGACAATGGGGAAGTAGGTGAAGTGTGGCATTGCACAATGTAAGATAGGAGAAAGTAGTAATAATTTGTAAATCATGAACAGTTCATGATAGAGGGGGAGCGGGGAGGGAGGGGAAAAATGAGGAGCCGATGTCAAGGGCTTAAATAGAAAACAAATGTTTTGAGAACGATAAGGGCAACAAATGTATAGATGTGCTTGACATAGAAGGACATATGTATGGATTGTGGTAAGTGTTGTATGAACCCCCAATAAAATTATTTTAAAAAAGACATTGCTTAGATCAGGGGTGGGAATTTTTTTCCTTCCCAGCACCATTTGGATATTTATAGTATCATTCATGAATGGAATGATTAACGCAAACAAGCAAACAAAAATGCAAAAGGGGCATAGGGGAAAAGCTACCATATATAAACATTCGTGGGGTGAGGTCGAGGTAGTATGGCATGGGTCAAACCAACTTCAGGGATACATATGGTAGCCAACTAAAAAGAAGGGCGGGGAGAAAGGAAAGAAAAAAAAAGAAGTGGGTAGAGGGAGAACAGAGAGGGTAATGTTGATATCTCCAAAGGGAAAGAGGGCCCAGACTTCAACTCGTGCTCCAAGGTGTGAATGCTACATACTGGCATGAAGCATGAAGCAAATAGAGAGGTCTAAGGGGCCGGCCCCAATCCTAGCTTCATGGACAACTTCAAAAGAATTTACTTCAGAAGACCACACTGTAGCTGCAGCTCAGGGAGAGGGACATGTTTGATTACAGAACATGGGGAGGGGGAGGAACAGAGTGGAGCACATCCCGTCCCACCAAGCCTTGAGGAAGATATCCCCTCTCAGAGCAGTCAATGCACAGAGAAGATCACATGGCCGGCCCCACTATGAGACACGACTTCCCTCACTGATCCATAACTGCAGGGGACAACACTGGAGACACAGTGGGAATTGTACGCAATCTGATCCCATGGAAGTGAGGCAAAACACTCAGGGAGTGCAACAGAACATCAAGGGGAGCAGAGAAAGTAATTCCAGAAGAAGTACCAAAAATAGACCTTGGGGCCAGGGAATGATATCCCATCAGACTTGACCAGAAATATCTCCTAAAGATCAACAAACAGACCTTGAGCTGCTATAAGCTTTTCTTTTTTTCATGTCATTTGTTTGTTGTTGTTTAGTTTTCTTTTGTTGTTTTATTTTGCTCTGACTGACTTGTTTTTGTGCATATTATTATTTCTGCAGGTCTATTTAGATAAATTAGCTTGGATAAACAACCTGGAGGAGAAAGCAACGGGACTGATGATTTTGTAGAGGCATGGGAGAGGGGAAGGTGGGGGAAAGGAAGTGGTGTTAACAAACCCAGTGACAAGGGAATAACAAATGACCTAAAATTGGTGGTGAGAAGGGGGTAGGAGACCTGGTAGGGCTTGACCAATGGTAATGTAACTGAGAGGAATTACTAAAACCCAAACAAAGGCTGAATATGATAGTGGGATGAGAGGAAAGTAAAAGCAGTTAGAGTAAAAAATTAGGAGGCAAAGGGTATATATAGAGGTCTAGCTAAATGCAGGCATGTGCACAGGTAAATATACTTATATATGACGATGGGGAAATAGATCCACGTGCATATATTTATAAGTTCAGTATTAAGGTAGGAGATGGACATTGGGCCTCCACTCTATTTCCACTGAATCAGACCTTCCAGTCTGATGCTTCATCTTTCTATGCTTGCCCCTTTTCTGAGAATTTCCAAGTTCTGCTACTTGATTTGTCTTTTTATCTCTTATGTGTCCTTTTGTGATTGATGAGCTACACCCAGCATTCAGCATAATAGTCTCAAGTTCTATCCATGTCATGAGCTGTTTAGTGGCTTCATTATTGTTTTTAATGAATGCATCGTATTCCATTGTATATATGTTTAAAATTTTATTAGCAGGAAGATCACAGACTGGTGGGCGAAAAGTATTGGTCAAATTCCCTGTTGGAGCTATATGGTGCTGAACTTTTTTTGATTGCAAGTTTTTTTTTTGGATGTTTTTTAGTGACCTGATCTAATTCTTCTTTTACTATGGGTTTCTTGAGATTTTTTTTATATCATTCTACATTCATTTAAGTAGATGGTGTGTTTCTAGACATCTGTGCATTTCATGGAGGTATAGAAATTTGTTTGAGAACAGTTTCTTGTAGTGTGTTATTATTCTTTTCATTTCATTGTTTCTACTGTGATGTTACCCCTTTCCTCTCTTATTCTTGATGTTCGTTCATCTCTTTCTTTTCCTTTAAGTTTGCTGGTGGTTTGTTAATTAACTTTTGTTAATCCTGTCAAAGAAACAATTTCTTGATTTTTTTCCTATTGTTTTTCTGTTTTCCAACTCATTTATTTCTGCTCTAATCTTTATGTTTTCTTTTATACTGGCAGGTGAAAGTCTATTTTGTTGCTCATGCTCTAATTGTTGAAGATGCTTGTTTAAGGCACTGCTTTCGATTTTCCCCTCTTCTTCTTTTTTTAAATCATTTTATTGGGGGCTCATAATTTCCTCTTTATTTCATGTGTGATTGCTATAAATTGTGCTCTAATAACTTTTTGCTATGCCCTAAAATTTTGGTATGTTTTGTATTTTGCTTTCAATTTTCAAGGAATTTAAAATTTTCATCCCTTATTTAATCTATTAATTGATCATTTTATTTATTTTTTTTCCGCATCATTGCTCTGGTGTGTGTAGGAAGCCCAGCCTTGCTCCTGGAGAGCTGCTGCTGGATTTGAACCGCCAACTCTGTGGGCTGCAGTCCCGCACACAACCACTGTGCCATCGGGGCTCAGCTTTAATCAGTCATTTTAAAGTAATATCTTGTTCAGCTTCCACACATTTGATTGTGTGCACTTGTTCTTTCTATTGTTGATTTCTAGTTTTGAGGTCTTGTTGTCTGAGAAAGGGTGTGAAGAATCTCAGTACTTTTTAATTTATTAAGGCTTGCTGTGTAGTCTCACACATGATCTTATTCTACAGTGCTACATGTGCACTGGAAGTGAATGTATACTCTGCTGATGTTTGATTGAGTGTTCTGTATGTGTCTATAAGGTTGATTTTGTTAATAGTGTTGTTTAGTTCTTCTGAGTTTTGATTTAGTTTCTTTCTTGATGATGTGTTTTTCTTCTAGAGTGATGTATTCAAGTCTCCTACTATTATTGCTGCATTGTCCATTTCTTTCTTTAATTCTAAGAGTGTGATTAATGTATTTTGTAGGTCTTTCATTGGGTGCATATATTTCTTATGGTTATGTGTTTTTGCTCATTGTTCCTTGAATTATTAGTAGTGTCTTTTTTTGTCTCATGATATATTTTACCTTGAAGTCTATTTTTATCAGGGTCTATATTGTCCCTCCTGCTTTTATTTGATTGCCATTAGCTTGGTAAAAGTCTCTCTTTTTAATTTTATGGCAATGGCTGTGACCTTCCTGGATGGGTTGTGAGATTGGGGCCCACCTTGCCAGTAGGTATGCTGAGGGCTTCCCTGCTAGGTCACAGAAAGGTTCTTTCCTTGTATGGGATGGTGAGAGCTTTCCTTTAATTTATTATATATTCTTCCACATATACTTCATACAAAAGCAAGTATTTTTATGCAAACTATTAAATTGTATTTATGAATTAATTATGCTTTTCTTTCTCCTGAACAATATATTAGAGATTATGAATTATTAATGTCTAAATAGCTATTCACTTCACTTTGAAGATTATGTTGTCTTCCATGGTGAGCTCTTATCCTAATTTCTTAGTGATGGCATTTAGGTTGTTTGCAAACATTTCCTATTACAAACAATGCTGCACACAACTTTTGTGCATGTGTGAATTTATATGTAATTTAGTTCTAGTAGTACAATTGTTAAGTGCTTAGATCCTTACCAAAAGTCCAGTGTACAGAATCAACCAGTGGCTCTTGGGAATAAATGAACTGGCAGTCTGCTCTCATAAAAATTATAGCTGAGGAACTCTATGGGACACTTCTACTCTGTTATATAAGTTCTTAATGAATCAGAGTTGACTGGATGGACTCATCAACAAATTAATCAAAGTGAAATTGCTGGGTACATTGATCATTTTGTTAGTCAGTACCATACCATTCTCCAAATCTGCAGTGTTTGAGACAACCCATTTCACTACATCCTTCCCAAGTACTGGATTTTCATTTTTTTTTGAGTTTTAGATAGGTTAAAAAAGGATTATCACTGTACACACCTACACTCGCTGCCATTGAGTCTATAAGACAGAGGAGAACTGCTCCTGTGTGCTTCTGAGGCTGAATATCTTACAGGAGCAGCACGTCTCATCTTTCTATCTTGGAATGGCTGGTGGGTTCAAATTGCTGATCTTGCAGTTAGCAGCCCAATTAATTGCTATGTTACTAGGGTTCCTTGATTATTAACCTAGTTTTCTTTATTTCTCTTTTTATGAATGTAGTTTAAAATCTTTCTATGAATTAAAGTGTTGCTTGTATTTCGTCTGTGTGAATTGCCTAGTTTTCTTTTAGGTTGATTGTATTTTATTTTTGAATTGCAAAAACATTTAATATATGTCCTTTGAGTTGAAATCGTTTTTTACTTTCTAATTTTCTGTTTGCCTTTGTGTGTGGTGTTGTTTGCCATACAAAGATGTTTAATTTTTAGTAGTTTATATGAATAATTTCTTTTGTAGCTTTGAGTCCTTGTATGTTTCCTACTAAGGAGTCCTAATAGCACAATGATTAAGTGCTTGGCTGCAAACCAAAAAAATCCACAGTTCAAACACATGAGAACTCAGCATGAGAAAAATCTTGGTTATTTGTTCCCATAAAGATTGCAATTTAGGAAAATTATATGGGACAATAAAAGTTGCTATGAATTGGAATCCACACCATGGCACACTATATCTACGATTCTGTCTAGTTAGTACTTTTATAGGTTCACTTTTTTATGTAAATCTTGTATCTATTTGTAATAGACAAGTGTCTATTCTGTATAGTTAGTACTTTTATAGTTTCACTTTTTTATGTAAATCTTGTATCTATTTGTAATAGACAAGTGGCATGGAGCTATCATATGGTCACAAGTGGTCCAAATATTGAAATTGAATAGTCAGTTTTTATACTTCTTCAACATGTCATTTTTTGGGTGCATCTTAACTTTCTTAGGGTAACTGTGTCCATTTCTGGATGACTTTTTAATCTGTTGGGGTGATCTGTCTAATTTACATACCAACATCGTATGGTGTTACAAATAGATAGTAAATTTTATTCTTTTGTAACTCTACCATTATCAGTCAAGTTGACCTCATGTAAGTCAGGTAACCCCACGTGCATCAAAGTAATATTGTGCTCCACAAGGTTTCATTGGCTTATTTTAAACCATTGGCTTGAAGCTAAACCATCAGACTTTCCTTTCATTTGTACATGCATTTACCCCTTATTTATCTCCTTTAAGAAAATTCATGTCTACTTTAAAAAATGCTTTTCAACTGAACTGTGTAAGTAAAAATTTTGCTTTTGAAAAGAAATGCCAGTTTTTCTGGGAGGACGCTCATATTGTTTATGAATTAATTTATGGGAAATTAACCATTAATTAACCATTAACCATAATTGACCATAATTAACCATTAATGTTGATTACTCAAATCAAAAAATACTATCATTTCGCATCTAATTCTATTTATTTAGCAAAACATTCTATTTTGATTTGAGTGAAAAGTTCCAGAGAAAGTTGGGTTCTCATTAAGCAATTCATCCACCTATTTCATAACATTGATTTGCAGTACCCACAAAATAACATCACTATTCTCACTTTCTTCCAGTATTTACCTTTTAAGTTCTTACTTCTTCCTGATCCCTTTCTCACTTCTAGGCTTTCTCATTGGGAACACACTGCCCAGTGGTTGATCTAAGGAGTGTGGTATCGTTCATCCTCTAAACTGATGGTCATCGAGTAGTTCTGACTCACGATGACTCTATAGCACAGAGCAGAATGGAGTCTGTGAATTTCTGAGACGTCACTCTTTACAGGAGTAGGAAACCTCATCTTTCTCCTGAGCAGTGTCTGGGGTTTCCACTGCGGACCTTGAGGAGAGCAGCCCAATGCATAACCTACAATACCAAAGGGTTCACTCATGTACCCTGTGGGTTTCTCTATGATTTGGTTGAAAGTTGAACCATGGAGACGAGTTCGGTTCCAGCTTTGAATATTGACAAAAGGTCATACTCGGGAGTTCTATCCATCTCCATCAAACCAAGTCTATCCTTTTTTTTTTTTTAACAATTTTGTCTTGTTTTGCATTTTTCTTCCACTCTATAGCTCTGTATTTGTGATTCCTTTCACAGTGGTCAGTAGTGATAGCTGAATGCAATCTTGTTCTTCTGGTCCCAGGATCCGGGTTTCCGTGTGTTTTATTATGAATAATCCATCAATTCTTTAAACTTGGGAAAGCAAAATCTGCGTTTTCTTCCAAGAGAGCATTTCAGCTTAAAGTTCAAGGAATCCTCATGTGCCTTTCAAGGAAAATAGGTGGCTTCTATCAAGCTTTCCCTTAAGATTTAGGAAGATGGTACCATGAAAGTTCTGACCAACTAGTTGAAACTGCAGCATTGCATGTTGTGAAATGAGAGAAAGAATGAAACCTCTTAACTTTGGACTCCGGTTGGGGTTGGTCATTTTTAAGAACTTTAATCTTTGGTTAAGCTATTGTTAAATTTGAAACAATCTTTAAGACATTTATCAATCACCATGGGGCAAATAGCAGGCAAAGCGACTGAGGGAAGAGGGTATAAGAGTAATTAGGACATGGTGACCTTTTCCAGTAAGATCATGGTGCCACCTGCCACCAGTTTCTCGAAAGGAGCAGTTGCTTGACAGCAACACAGAGACCAGAAGAAAACAAACAAACAAACAAACAAACAAACAAACAAAAGTAGGTAGAGGAGACAGCACAGCAGGTTTATTGAGCAGTAAAGTTAAGATATATTGGGGACTGACCCCCAGCGGGTCTACATTACCGGAACGGCAAACATAGTGAGACACCGCCCAGAGTTGGTAGACCTTTCTATGTCTGGCAGGGGTTGTTGAGCTCAGGACTGTTTTTTTGTTTTGTTTTGTTTTGTTTTAAATTAAAGGCAGTTGCCCCTAGTTGGCTGGGACTCTGGTGGGCACTGGTTGGCAGGTGCCAACTATGCCCTTATTAGGCAGGGTACTGGGTGTTCCGACTGATGACCTCCCGCTTGCCCATATCAGTCAGGCCAGCTTTCCCTGTTGTTACAGTAATGCTTAAACTCTTTGTTAAAAGTGCGCCTCCCCCACCCCCATCCTCGCCCGGAAAAAAAGCAGCTTTGGGTTTTTTTTCATTTTATTTTTACTAAACCAAACAAGTAGGTTCTATACAGCAGTCAACACTCCATGCAGCACATTAAGGAAGATATCAGACATACACAGTATTCGACAATAGGTCAGACACTGTAACAGCCTCACCGACACCACATTTATTTGAGTAGCTGCCATCAAGAATAGGCACTCGAGTTAGTTCAGTTTTGCAAGAGATAGAATAATTTTAAACTGCATTCCACTTATAGCTTTATCCTTTATTGCCACCTCACATGTAGTAAAGGAAAAAGAATGGCTTGGTTCAAGGTGATGAACACATGGTATGATAAACAATCAAGTTTTCTGGTGACAGCAAACAAGGTGGTATAAGAATGTCAGCACTGTGAGTTCAAAGAGCCTGCTGTGGCTGTCATCTTTTTATTTCTCCATCTTCTTTATTTTTCTTTATTTATTGAAAATCATTTTATTGGGGGTTCATATAGATCTTATCACAATGCATATGTACATATATTGTATGAAGCACATTTGTATATTTGTTGCCATCATCATTTTCAAAACATTTTCTTTCTACTTGAGTCCTTGGTATCAGCTCCTCATGTTCACCCTCCTCCCCCAACCACCCTCTGTCATGAACCCTAGATAATTTAAAAATTATTATTTTTTTTCATGTCTTACACTGACAAGATGTCTCCTCTCACCCACTTTTTTGTTGTCTGTCTCCCCAGGGAAGGGGTTATATGTAGATTATTGTGATTGGTTCCCCTTTTCTCCCCCCACCTTCCCCTTGCTACTCTCATTGGTCCTGAGGGATTTATCTGTTCTGGATTCCCTGTTTTTCCAGCTCTTATGTACATGCTCTGGTTTAGCCAGATTTGTAAGGTAGAATTGGGGTAATGATAGTGGGAGGTCAGGGGAATGAGGAGAGAAAGCATTAAAGACCTAGAGGGACGTTGTATGTTTCATCGGCGCTGTACTGCACCCTGATTGGCTCAGCTCTTCCTTGTGACCCTTCTGTAAGGGGATGTCCAATTATCTACAAATGGGCTTGGGTCTCCACTCTGCACTCCCCCTCATAGATAAGATTTTTTTCTCAGTCTTTTGATGCCTGATACCATGGCCCCCATCTTAAGCCCAGCTAAAGACCAGGCTAATGATCAGTGTGCTGTCTTCAACCTCTGATCAAGAGGAATAAATGTGTCAGTGTCAGAAGCCAAAAGGCACTTGTTCTACAGAATTCTGCAGCCTGCATCCAGAGCCCTTTCTCTATCCTATGTCTCGGGGCAGTCCAAAAGCTATCTTCAGTACTCTATGTACACATATATTTCTTTTTCCCCCACTCATTTTACTGGGGGCTCTTATAGCGCTTATGACACTTCATAAATCAATTATATCAAGCATATTTGTACATATGTTGCCATCATTTCCAAAACATTTTTTACTTGAACTCTCACTATAAGCTTAAAAAAAAATCATTTTATCGGGGGCTCATACAACTCCGATCATGATCAATACATACATCAATTTTATGCAGACCACATTTTTGCAGTTGTTGCCATGATCATTCTCAAAACATCCTCCTTCTACCTAGGCCCCAGTACCAGCTCCCTATATTTCTCCTTCCTTTCATCGCCCCCTCCCCCATGAACCCTTAACAGTTTACAAATTGTCATTATTTTGTCATCATACACTGTCTGTTCTACACACATATTTCTAACCACAAAACTACACTATTGGCCAGGACACATCCTATAAAGGGCAGAGAGGAATAGTATGCTTTCAAAAAGAGAGAGATGCAAACAGATACAGACAGACAGACAGATACACACACACACACACACACACACGAGGAAGTATGGCCTAAAAGTGTCCGTAGAGCCACAACATGTAGGAAAAGGAGCTATTATTCTTATTCCTTTCATTTCAACCTGTTGGCCCAATCAAACCCTTCCTGACTATTTTTATAATAAAAAGTATTTATTTATTTGATTTAAAAAATCACTTTATTGGGGATTCATATAACTCTTATCACGATCAATACATACATCAATTGTATGCAGACCACATTTGTACATTTGTTGCCAACATCATTCTTGAAACATCCTCCTTCTACTTAGGCCCTTGGTATCAGCTCCCCGTATTTCCCTTCCCTCTCCACTTGCCCTCTCTCATGAACCCTTAATAATTCATGAATTATCATTATTTTGTCATATCGTACATTGTTCTATGTGTCCCTTCACCCATGTCCCTGTTGTCTGTACCCCAGGAAGGAGGTTATATGTAGATCTTCGTAAATGGTTCCCCCTTTTTACTTCACCTTCCCTCTAACCCCCTGGTATCACCACTCTCACCACTGGTCCTGAAGGGATCATCTCTCCTGAATTTCCTATGTTTCCGCCTCCAGTGTACATCCCCTGGCATAGCTGGATTTGTAAGGTAGAATTGGGATCATGATGTGGGGGGGGGGGGAAGAAACATTTAAGAACTAGAGGTTGCATTATTTCATTGTTGCCACACTGTACTTTGACTGGCTCGTCTCCTCCCTGAGACTCCTCTGTAATGAGATGTCTCTTCATCTTCTGATGACTTTTGGGTCCCCAATCTGTACTCCCCCTCATTTATAATGATATAGTTTTTAGTTCTTTGTTGCCTGATACATGCATGATCCCTTCGACACTTTGTAGTCACACAGGCTGGCGTCCTTCTTGCATGTGGGATTTGTTGCTTCTGAGCTAGATGGCCACTTGTTTACTTTCAAGCTCTAAGACCCATTTTCAAGCCTTTTAAATGAAGAATCTTTAAGTATGAAGTAGAAGATGGAGAAACTTGTGGTTGCTTTTTTAGTCTTGTTTTTAAACAAGAATAGCATTGATGGATGCCAATATATTCCTCACCTCTCTTTTCTTTTGTCCCATTATTATTAAGAATTTCCTCTAGGACAACATTTCTGTGTCACTGTTGGTGAAATTTTCTGAAACAATAGACCAAGCCAATCCTCTGGAAACCCAGACTGCAGATCATGAATAAGTTTAGATCTATGAATGATTCACAGCTCCAAGTCAAGCATCTTGACCTTAAAAAGTATGCTGCACTTAATAGAGAATTGATTAGGAGAAGTTTCTACAAGGTAGGGTGTGGTAGTTGCATAATCTGGTGTCAAATTGAGGATTCAGAGTGAAGGGGTGGAGTATAGCCTGTCAATCAGGTGGTAGCTTAAAGACCTTATTTGAAGGTGCTAAGAAGATAAATAGCTAGCTGGAGGAGGGACACATGCTCATTCCCTGGGAGACATCCCTGTGGAGAAGAAACTTGAAGAGAAGCTGATGGTGGGAGATCTCTGGATCCAGATAAGCCACGTGAAGACCCTTGCCAGTGCTGAGATGCTTATAACACCACTGGATCCACAAGACTTCCCACTCACCGGCCTTTAATCTTAATGCATTTGGTGGCATTCCATATGGTTCATGAATCTCAAGAGGACTTTATAGATTGATATCAGACATATGGGCTGATATTGGATTTATGGACTTTCCCCCCAGACTTATGGACTTGATCTGGACTAGACTGGGATGTTTTCTCAGTATTCAACTGCTCTTGTATATAAAACTCTTTTTTACACACATAAAAGTATCTATGGATTTGTTTCTTTAGTCTACCAAGGCTAACACAGGGTTATGATCATCTGTGCCTGATATAAGCAGGAAGGAGCTACAGATGGAGAGATCTCTTCCCCTGAACCCATAAAGAATTATATGTATAAGATTTTCCAATCGGCCCGAGGAAGAGTAGGAATGAAGCAGCAAGGACTTAAAGGTGGAAAATTGGACTGAACATGTGCAGAGTCTGGGGACAATATCTTGGACTTATATTTCCCAAAACCCACTGCTACCCATGGAGGAAGTTCCTGAGAATCTTGTGTGATAGATAATTTTATGACAACCTGAAGACATATGAAAAAACCTATGGCATAATCTAGTCTGTGGGGATGAGAGTTGTTTAAAATTTGTGGAGAGGCCTGTGGTCAAGAAACAAGGCAGTCAATGTGAGGTTAAGCAAGATGGCCTATCTTTAGTTGGCCAGAACCCAACCAAATGAAGATTTTTGTGCCTGTGAGCTGGTGCATATTGTTGGTAACTTTGATGGACAGCCTGTCTTGATTTGATTTTGCTAATGGATGCAGACTCACATGATTCTAATTGGAATGAAGATTCTTTATGTCAAAGAACATGATTACCCCCTCAGAACACGAGGTTGATAGAAATGGGCAGTATAGGAACTGGAAACCCCAAACGGGGGAAGAATAAAGCATGGAATAGTTGGATTTCAAGCCCCAAAACGGGGGAAGAATAAAGCATGGAATAGTTGGATTTCAAGCTTTCATAGGTGGCAGAAGATGTTGATAGGATTAAGTTGTAAGGATTAAGTTTTCATTTAACTGCAATTGTTAAGCACAGAGTATTTTTGTCTTCTTCACTTATAGGCTATAAAGTTTAAGTGGGGCTGATGGTTTCAGTTGTATGTGTGTTAGTTTTATCCTGCTAGGCACAACCATGATTTTAATATTGTTTTTGTTTAAAAATTATATATGGCTAAAGAGTTGTGAAAAGGTGTCAAGTTGACAAGAGGTGGTTTGTGATAGATTCTTTATGTCAGTGTGAAAATATATGAAAGTGTAGGGGTGGGAATCCAATCTGTTAATCAGGTCACACTTTCCATCATCTTTGGATTTATGTTACTTTGCACTCACTGGCCGATGATCTTCCGGCATCACCACATTGTGTTCTATGATTCTGAAGAGGGACTTAAGACTTAAGGACTTGAGTTGGAATGGGCTGGGATGCTCTCTTGATACATAGTTACCTTTAGACATAAAGTTATTTCTTTTACAAATGTGTCACTGGATTTGTTTCTCTAGTTAACCAGGACTAACACATCTTTCAACTGCTTAGTATGGCTGTGCAAGACAAGAAATACTGAGATCAGCCATGCTGACTGGGTAGGATTTCTTCCTCCTAGGAGTTGTTTAATAAAATCTTCTTGCAATGTCCTATGTCTTCTAAAACTAAACCTTTCTCTTGGTAAGACAGGAATATTAATTTGGGTAACAGTACATGTCAATCTCTTCCTCAACACTGTAACTCAAATGCATCCATTCTTTTGTGGTTTTCCTTACTCATTTGGCTTTCACACACACAATGCGTCAATTGAAATTGGTCAGCCATACCTTAGTTCTCAAAGTGACAGCTTTGCTTTTTAACGTTTCAAAGAAGTCCTGTGCAGAAATTTTGCTCAATACTATGAATTTCTCCATGACCCTCGGATCTCTCTCCCATGTGGTAATTGTGAAACTTGGATTCCAAGTACATACTAAACTCCTCGAAGTCAATCTTGCATCAGCTATCATTCTGTGCCACAATAACTAATTTTAGGAAGCATGAGATGTAAATAATGGGAGGGCATTACCTCATTTTTGAAAAGGCATAATCAGTAGAAACCTAAGATTCATCAATTATACTTTTGTTTGGAGAAAAATGGTAACCAGGCACCATCGTTGATTCTGATGCTTGTGTGCAGAGTAAAACCATTTCCCAGGGTTTTCAAGGCTGTCACTTCCCAGAATCAGATACCAGACTTGTGTTCCCAGGCACTTCTAGGTGTATTCAAACCACCAACCTTTCAGCTCCTAAACTTTCAGTTAGTAGTTGAGCATTTAACCATTTGTGCCATGCAGGGAGGCATGATGTGAGGACCTCAGTAAATTCTTGAAAGCAAAGTGATCCTGGAAAGGAAGTAAGGAAGAAAAAGAAAAAAAATCAGCTACACTAAATGCTGTAAGTGTCCCAAATATAATTTCAAAGGACTAGCACCACAACAGAAAGGAAAACTGTCTCTTGAATTTTACTTAACTATTCCCAACACCTAAAATGCTTTCCCACAAGATCTTTGCCTGAGAAAGTCCTCATCACTCAAGTTTCTAAGGCATTAAAATCTTTTCACGTTAGTGATTGTAACTGAACCTTCTCTGTGGGAACCATTGTCCTAGCTGCCTGAAGATTTAGAAAGAAGCAATGCAAAGTCCCTGTTCTAGGGTATTTCCATTGTAGTGGGTGTATGTGAGGTGGTGGTGGTGGTGGTGGTGGTAGTGGCGGAGGGGGAGAAAGACAACAGCAAGTAAGTAAATAAATTCCTATAGGCTGGGGTCCATGGAAAGTTGACTCTGATAGGTGTCAAAGACACAATTAAGTCTGACAGAATAAATAAGTAAATAAAGGCTGTTTATTTAAAAAACTGACAGCAAAAGAATTCTTCCGATACTGCCCTCATTTCTATCTGGATTAAAAAGTAAGAGAAAAGGAAGTTCTTCTTCTTCTTCTTTTTATTGTGAATTGGGGCAAAGCTTTTAGAGTAGGTCAGTTTTCCATCCAGCAATTCATACACATTTTATTCCATCTAATTCACTACCATCCCTATAATGTACCATCACTTATTCCACTTTCTCCCTGTTTCCTGTTGCCAGCCTCCCCCCCCCTCCCGCTATCCCTTCTGAACTTTGTCCTTGGCTAAATGCTGCCCTTCTGAACTCAAATTGGCAAACAGAGTGTACCTCAAATAGGGTATATCTCTTTAGTGCTATTGTTCTTCTAATAGATTTTTCTTTGGCTAAAAATTGAGCTATGGTGGTGAACTCATTTCCAGGTCTGACAGGTCATAATGTCAGGCTTTTGACTAGTCTATATCTATTCAGGAACCCTGGCCTTTCTTTTTATTATTTTCAGTTTTGTTCCACAATTTTTGCCCTCTTTCTCCAGGACTTTCTAATGTATGCCTTTCAGAGCAGTTGGTAGTGAGAAACAGGTACCATCTAGTTTTTCTGGATTCGGGAACATGGATACTGATGTTTGTATGGTCCATTAGGCTATTTGCTTTAACTGTTCCCATGTCTATTTGATTTTCTTCAGTCTTTTTTTCAAATTGAGAGAGAAATAGTTGGACTTTTCATGGCTGTTGATGAACTTTTAAGGCCCCAGTCTCTACTCACCAAAGAAGGGTGTAGAGAATTATCTTTGTGGACTATGTTATGCCAATTGATCTTGGTGTCCCCCAAGACTATGGTCCTGAGCTCCCAGACCCAGTGATTCATTCCCTCAAGGTGTTTGGTTATGTCTAAAATCTTTACATAACTTGCCCCCTGTATCACAGTCATGGATATTTTTGCAGCATAGGTAAATATACATGTAAAAATATCCTCTGTCATATATATATTATATACACACATATACATATGCCAATGTCTTTCCTTGCCTCCACAATTTTTTGTTGATTTCCTTATTGTTTATTGCCTTCCCCTTTATAGTAAAATGAGTAAATACAGAGTTAATGCATCTGATTGGCAAACCTTCTAGTGCAGTAGGATTTTTGAAAGCGGGGAGATTTTCCTATTTATCATCTGGTGCATTTGGCAGTCCTTATTTGGTTGCCAGGGGGTTAGTGAGTAGTTTCAGGATATTAAAAAAGAGGAAGGATTGTTCAATGCTTAGACTTTTTTGGTGGTAAGCCATTTCCTGTAACAAGTGAGGGTTATGGGTGCTTTTTTTTTTTGCAGTCAAACTGTCAGTATGACTATTATGGAGGGATTGCGTGGCAGGTGGTTTCTCAAGTTGACGGAAGGGAAGAAGAACAAGGAAGCATGGCAGAGGGAAATTAGAGCTTCTCTGTAGACAAACGAAGTCTTTGGACAACCCTGTCAGGCCTCTCCATTTAGAATTGTCCTGGGTTGGGAAAAGATGCCAGGGTATTCATTCCATTGCTGTGGGTTCAGTGTTGACACATGGTGACCTCCTGCCTTTCAAAGTTAAACTGCGCTCCATAGGATTTGATCTTTTTTCCCATATATATGTATATATATATATATATATATATATATATATAGTCATTTTATTGGGGACTCGTACTTTGTATTTTCATAATACATACTTACATATACCATGCTAAGCACAGAGAAGCATATATCAAGGACTCGAGTGGAAAAGTGGATATTTGGAGAATGTTAAGGAAAGCAGGCATGTGAAGATGCTTGGCTATGATCTTTTTGAAGTGCACTGGTAAGCCTTTCTTCCAGGGTTCCGCCTGGGGGATTTTGAACTTCTGACCTTTCAGTTAGTGGAACTTTTGCACCACCCAATAAAATCTAATCAAACTCACTGCCACGAGACTCCATACCAACCCGAAGTGACCCTATTGACCTGGGTGGAACTGTCCTTTTAAATTGTGGAGACTGTCACTGTTACAGGAGTCGAAAGTTCTGTCTTTCTCTAGAGGAGCAGCTGATGGTTTTGAACTGTTCCCTTGTCAGATCTCAGTCCAACATGTAACCAAGCCACCATCACCGGATGTGGCTAAATCAAGTTGGGTTTTTAGAAAGAAATTAAAATGTTCATTTTTCTGCTGTTATCTTCTTATATGCAAATGTAGAAAAGTCTTCATATATGACAGCAAACCAAAAATTATTGTTACAAAATCATATAAACCTTTATTAAAAATATAAAGTTGTGAAGATATTGTTTATCAACATATTCTTGATCTAGGTCACTTTTTATTTTTTCTAATAGTTTTACTGATATATAGTTAATGTAGCACACAATTCAATAGTTAAATCACATCAAGAAGAGTTGCACAATTATAATTAGAACATTTTCTTCATTCTTGCACTCATTGTTATTAGCTCCCCATTTCCACCCTACCTCTACTGCTATACCCTCAAAGAACCATTAATCCAGTTACTGTCTCTGTACATTTGTCTATCCTGAATTTCATATACAGAAAGAAAAATTTAAAAACTAACAAAAATAAGGTAACACAGATATAAACCTCAAGAGAAAGGAAAGCAGAAGTAGTTAAAAACTAGAACAAATTTAAGTGGCTCACAAGGAAGAGCAAATGACGGAGTGCTAAATTTTAGTCTAACCGCATCTGCAACCACCCACTTTCCAATGCATTCTACATGTTAACAAGGCTACTCACATCTCTGGTCGACAATCAGAGGGGCTTCACCAGGAGCTAATCCACATGTATTCCTCCTTCACTTTAAAAAACAAAAACAAAAACACCCCAAACTAAAACTTTAAAATGGGTCAAAGGGAGATCAAATGATAAGATATAGCATTGTGACCAAACTAGGTCTGCCAAAATCGACTTTTAAACGCTCCCTGTCTGATAATAGGGTTATTCAACTATGATTGAGGTTTAATCTATGTGTGAACCTTGCAAATGGATTTTGGGCTCCCACTCTCATCATAGCCTTCTGAAAAACAGGCATTCACAATTTAAGCCCTGATGTCATTTCCTTCTTTAGACTTGGATATGATTTACAATCCTTGGATCACACAGGCTGATGGTGTGTTTCTTCCAGGTGGACTTAGTCAATGATGCCTCACTTAGATAACTGCTTGCTTGAGAACAAGCCTTTAAATAGGTTTGCACACTTAACTTTGTTTTTAAAGTTAGGGTTAGGGACAGGCCTGTATTCTGGTTGTTAGGTCTAGGGTTAGTTTTAGGATTAGAATTTAGGCTATGACTAGGGTTAGGTTTAGCATTAGAGTTACTAAGTCTAGGGCTAGGACGAGAATTAAAGTTAGTTTAATATTCGAGTTATGGCTAAGTTTGTGGTTAGGATTAGGCCTAGGTCTAAATTCAGTGCTGTTAGAGTTTTAATCTGCTTTAGGTTTAGGCTTAGAGATTGGTTATAGTTAAGACTAGGGTTAGTCGTAGGGGTAACGTTAGAGTTATGATTCGATTTTGGTTAAAGTAAAGAGAAGGTCGTGGGTTAGGGTTTGAGGTTGGGTAAGGGTTACAGAAAGATTTTGTTTCAGGAATGAAGATATAATTGGAGATATAGATTGAAAGATTCAGATTAGCTTTAAAACTAGAGTTATGTATACTTTATGTCTAAGATTACGGTTGGAGGAGTCACATTGGCTGCAAAATCAGCAGTTCAAAACCTCCAGTGACTCTGAAGGAGAAGGATGAGGCTTTTTACCTCTGTGAGGAGTTACCGTCTTAGAAAACCATAGAAACAATTTTCCTTGGTCTCATATGGTCATGAGTTGTGCTTGTTTTGAGGCAGTGAGCTTGGTGTTGTTTGGTTTTAAAATTAGTGTTTAGGGTTAGTTTAGAATGATTGTTAATTGTAGGAGTAGGGTAAGGTATAATGAGTGAGTTAGTGTTAAGGCTTTGCAAAAATAGTTTTATTGGCATGTCCTATACATATACAACTTAATTGTTCAATTATATTAAGGAGATCTTCATAATCATCACCACAGTCAAGTTCACAACTCCGTCTGTGCACTTGAAGCCAGTGTTTCTCTCTAACCTTTTCTCAAAGAATTCTGCACTCTTCTTCAATTTATACCATACCCATAAGGCAATGTTAGCCTTCCTAAGAGTGTCAAATTGTGCTCCATTTAAATATTCTTTGAATTTTCGGAATAAAATGAAATTTAAAGGAGTAAAGTAAGTAGTGTAGGGTGAATGGAGTAAGGTTTCCTAATGAAATTCTATCAGGGCTACTCTTACTACCATTGAAAACTGTGAACAGGTACATTGTGATGCACCCCATAATTGTCTAGTGTCTGTTTAGAAAACTGCAGAATTCCATAAAACAATGCTCTAACTTTCTGAGCTGTCTTTTCTGCCTTGAATTTAACTAGTCAAACAAATCACCTTCCAAAGACACCTTAATGAAACGGTGAAATGAGAAGTGTATTGCTGAGATAATTTGTCTACAACCATCTACTGATTGCAGAAACATGTGTTATTTGGGATAAACCTGTGCATGTGTGTACTGAAATCCTGAAAGCAATACTTTTTTACATAGATATGCCATATATTTACAAGGACATGATCTTACACATTTTAAAGGCACCATTCTATATCACATAGGCATACAATTTACTTTTGCATATTGATCTTGTAACAAACCACATTGTTCATTTTGTTTATTATAATTGCTTAACTACATTCTTTTGTTTTTTTACATACAAAATCTCATTATACTATGGGAAGTGTTCATTGACTAGAAGAATAAATCAGAAATTTTCTAAAAATAAATAAAATAAAAGACAAAGCATTGATACACAAAAATTACAAATGTGATCAAAATAAAGATTTAAATAAATGGGAGAATGTACCTTATTCATAATTTGTAAGTCTCAATGTCATTAAAATGTCAAATTTCTTCAAATGCATTTACAGGATCAATAAAATCCCATTCAAAATTCACCCCCCCAAAGCCTTCTGACTGCAGCAGTGTAGATGATCACTTGTAGGGGTTCAAGGACGGAAATAGGAGAAGAATTATAAAATTAGTCAAAAGGACCTGAGACTAGGAACTTGAACCAGGGGAAGAAATAGGAAGATTGAATTATGATATATATGAGGGAGTACCTCTAAATACCAGAAAAAGCTCCACCCCTTGGAGCTTTCATAGTACGTATTTTTCCCACTAGGCAAGCATCTGGCAACTTGCTCTGAGTCAGTGCACTCAGTGGCATTGCCTTGCAAGGTTCTCTCTGGTCACTGTGAATTTTTTCATAAAAGCAGTTTCACTCAAACCTCATTTTTTGTGGTGTCCGATTTAAGAGAACAGCATGCAGCTGTGAAATTTTGTTTCCCGTGTGTGAAAAATACTGCTGAAACTATTGTGATACTGAACACAGCTTACAAGGACATCGCTGTGGGAAAAGCTGCAGTGTATGAATGGTTTTCTCATTTTAAGAAAGGTGAAATGTCAATTGATAACACACCTCATTCTGGGT
Organism: Nesogale talazaci; assembly: GCA_004026705.1. NCBI lineage: Eukaryota > Metazoa > Chordata > Mammalia > Afrosoricida > Tenrecidae > Nesogale > Nesogale talazaci. Next base: position 80,752 of record PVJH01000833.1, on the reverse strand, counting down.
GTCCATCAACTTTCTTGAGCAGACTAAAATGTGGGCAAAATCTGTGCACTTATGCTCAAAGACCAACGACAGTGGACCATGGGGAAGTTATCTGGACTATCTTGAAGCTTGGTTCAGTGAATTTTAACAAAATATTTGGGAATGAGAAGGGCTGCTGTGAAATTTGTGGCTCAGATTCTGACTGATGAGTAAAGAGAGCATAGAGTGGAAACATGTGGTGCTTTGAAAGAACCGCTCGAAAGCGGCCCAGGCTTCTTCCCCCTGCCCCCTACCCTCAAGGCCATTACGGATGGTGAGGCATGGCGCTACTCTTAGGACTCTGAAAGGAAACATCCATTAAGCCAGTGGAAGATGCCACCATCACCTCATGCGTCGCCCCCCCCCCCAAAAAAAAAAAAACTCGTCAAGATGGGAGCATGCACATAGTTATAGGCAAGAACTAAAGCACACTACACACAGAACCAAGGAACAGGAATGGGAATAGCAGTACCAAAAGGGTAGGGGGAAGTGGGGAGAGGTGGGGAGGAAGTGGGTACTAATCACAATGAAGGGCACATAACCACACTCCCCGCTCCCCCCATCCACGGGGAAGAGCAAGGGAAACCCAAGGGGAAGGAAGACAGCGAGAGGTGTGAGATATGAAAATACTAGCAATCTATAATCTATCAAGGGGCTACCAGGGTGGGGGGAAGAGAAAGAAGAGGAACTGATCCCAAGGGTTCAATAGAAGCTAAATGTCTAGAAAAGAATGATGGCCATGTATGGACTAATATGTGAGCTACAATTGATGTATGATTTTTATCAAGAGTTGTAAGAACCCCCAATAAAGTGATCTAGAAAAAAAGAGAAGCTCTCCAAGTGAAATAAAAAAATCAAGACAAATCTCATTTGTTGTTTTTTTGTTGTTGTTGTGAGGGGATGGTGCATTTATAGTTCATTCCACCAGGTCAGACTGTTAATCGAGCTTTCCATTTAGGGGTTCTGAAAAGATTGTGAACTGTGTGTAACAAACAAGGCCTGATTTGGCCCAGAGGGAGGGCCAGAGAGTCATGGAGGAACGTCAGCAACTGTTAGGCTCCGAAGCCAGCTGCGCCCTTCCCTGGGTTTTCAGGGCTCTTCAGAAAGCAAGGTTTGGTTGCCTCAGGGCCTGTAAGATTCAGTGAGCCAGCAAGATGCCCCTCTCGGACTTAATTCTGACCCTGAAGGACAATCCCTACTTTGGGGCTGGATTTGGGCTGGTGGATGTGGGCACAGCCCTTGTGCCGGCACGGAAGGGTGGCCACATGGGCATGGTGGTCTTCCGATGCCACTGCATGAGCACTTGACAGGAGCTACGCTTGGTTGCTGAGCTGACTCACCCGCACAGCACGCAAGCGCAGCACCTCAGTGTGGACACTTTGGACCTTCAGCACGACAGTGGCCGCATCTCTACCAAGTTTGAGTTTGTGCCCAGCCCTGGGAACCATTTCATCTGGTATCAGGGGAAATGGATCCGGGTGGAGCCCAGCCAGGAGATGCAGATGATCGACCTGTAGACGGACACTCCTTGGGAACCGTTACCTTCCCAGGCCTGGGCACTGACCGCAAGGTTTACTTCATTATTCTAGAAGAAACTCGAGAGCTAGCCTTGTAGCAGGAGGAGGGGAAGATGGTGATGCACACAGATGTGGGCTCCGAATGGCGCCGCTTTGGCTATCCACGGCACCGGCGCCCCCTGACTTTAGTGGTTCTGCAGCAGGGTCTGGCAGATCGAATTGTCAATAATGTTTGGGAGTTCATTGATAACCCCAAGTGGAATAGTGACCGAGGCATTCCCTATAGACGTGGCTACCTGCTGTGTGGGCCCCCTAGCTGTGGAAAGAGCAGTTTGATCACAGCCCTGGCTGGTGAGCTAGAGCACAGCATCAGCCTGCTGAACCTCACGGACTCCAGCCTCTCAGAAGACCGGCTCAACCACCTGCTGAGCGTGACCTCGCTGCAGAGCCTGGTGCTCCCGCAGGACGTGGATACGGCTTTCCTCAGTTGAGATCTGGTGATGGAGAACCCAGTCAAGTACCAAGGTCTAGGCCGCCTCACCTTCAGTGGTCTCCTCAATGCTTTGGATGGCGTAGCTTCCACTGAGGCCCGCATTGTGTTCATGGCCACCAACCATGTCGACAGGTAGGGAGACCCCACCCTCCCTCTGTGCTCCGGGCAGACCTGGGGACTTGGCGGGGGTTGAGGGGGGATGAGCATCTTTGGCATGCCAGTGGGAATGGTGCCCACCACTCTGCCTTCCCTGTCTCCTCCTCACAGGCTGGAACCTGCCCTGGTCCATCCTGGGCGAGCAGACTTCAAGGAATACGAAGGCTACTGCTCCCATTGGCAGCTGACCCAGATGTTCCAGAGGTTCTACCCAGGGCAGGCACCTTCCATGGCTGAGACCTTTGCAGAACGTGTCCTGCAAACGACAACCCAGCTCAGTCCGCCCCAGGTGCAGGACTACTTCATGTTGTTTAAGAACTACCCCGAGGGGGCACTCCGCAACACTGAGACCTTGAAGAGGTGACCAGACGTCTGGGCAGCTCTCCCAGCTAGGAAACCAATAAATACCTGCTGCGCTCCTCTGGGGAAAAAAGAAGCCTGATTTGTGGCAGATGGGGGACTGGTTTTGCCACCATGACAATTCACCTGTTCCTGCAGCCATCTCATTGGGTCAGTTTTTTTTTTTTTGCAAAAAACCAGCATGCCTGTTCTGTCCCACACACCTTACTCATCTGAACTCACTCCATGCAACATTTTTTTTGTTTCCATAAATGAAGAAGACATGAAATGATAGTAATTAGATAAAATAGAAGAGCTGTGGCAGTCATGTACTCTGGTGTCGATTTCATGATTGGGAGTGTAGGTTGGAATCTAGGTGTCAATCTGGAGATAGCCAATGAGACTCTCTGTGGGCATGCCTTTCTCCTGAGAATTCTGGGAAATCTCTCAGTACTTCCTGATTGGAGATGAGAGACTTACAACTCGGTCTCTTGGAGCCATTCTACAGACAAGGCATTCTACATGACAGCATGGTGATAGACCCCAAGTCCTGGAAACTGGAGGAGCCAGAGGAGAAGCCCCATTGGCTCATCTGATGGAACCAGACTTCTGAAGCCAGAAAAGCCACAGAGAGGCCCCTTCCAGCGCTGAGATGCTTCTGCCAACAATGGATACACAGCACTCTGCACCTACTCGCCATTGATTGTCCTAGTGTCATTGCATGTGCCTCATGAATCTGAAGAAGACTTTATAGACTGATATCGGACATATGGGCTAATATCAAGTTTGTGGGCTTGAACTGGGTTGGGTTAGGATAATTTCTCAATGTTCCTTTCCTCTTGTATGCAAACCTCTCCCTTATATACTTATGATTGTTTATGACTTTGTTTCTCTAGTCTACCTGGACTCACACAAGGGGTGAAGAAAAAAAAGAAGGAGTTGCTGTCAGCCATTCAAATAGATGTGTTTGAAAAATGTTTCCAAGAATGGAATTGCAGATTTGACAAATGTATTAAGTATAATGGAGAGTACTTTGGAGTTGATAACGTTGTTCATAAAAAAATTTAAGTAAGAAGTATTGAAAAAAATTGTGTTTTTTTTGTATCCCTTGTAGTCTACTTAATGGATATATTTCAAAGAAAGAGTCAATGGGATATACTAGTAAATTAAATGCTGGGAATGAGAGGAAGAGAAAAACTATGATGACGTTAATGTTTTTGGTCCTAGTTTAAAGTACAGTTGCTCATTCTCCTAAGAAAACTACTGAAAGGAGCACATTTGAGATTGAAAGGGAACCAACATTTTAGTTCAAGCTATAATGACTTTGACATGGCTAGTAGATGTTACTGGAAACTCCCGGGGGCAGTTCTGCCCTGTTTTATAGGGTTTCTATGAGGAGTCCAACTTGAGGACTATGAGTTGTTGTTTAGTAGATATTCAGATGGAGATTTTTAATAGGCAGGTGGATATTTTAGGTCTGGGGTTAGAGAAGTGATAGGCCTTGACATTGAATTAAATGGAATTAGGGAGGTGCTGTTGGTAAATCTTGATTCTTTTTCATTAGTAATCAGTTATCAAAATAAGGAGCTCCGTAGTATTATTTAACGCAAACCAGTGGAGTATTTTACATATACTATCATGAACTCATGAATTTAAATATACCCCTATCACACAATATTAATTCTTAACTATGTCCATGAATTTAAATGGTTGCATACTACGCAATTATAATTTTTAAAGAAAATATTTTATGGGCGGATTGTACAACTCATCACAATCCATACATCGATTGATTCAGGCATGTTTGTACGTATGCTGCCTTCATTCTTTTCTAGACTTTCTTTTATAAAAAGGTACTTTTACTGGGGGCTCTAGCATATCTTATCACAATCCACACATTTCTCCACTATATCAAGCACATTTGCTCACATGCTGCCATCATCATTTTCAAGCATTCTCTTCTTACTTGAGGCCCTGATATCAGCTACACATTTCTGCCCCCCTTTCCCCCACCCTCATGAACCCATGTTAAGTTATAGATTGTTTTTTCCATATCATACATAGTCCTCCATTGCCCGTCACCCACTTTCCTGTTATTCATCCCTCTGGGAAGGGGTTCTAGTTTGATCCTTTTGATTGATTCTCCCTTTGTCCCCTGACCCTTTCCTAATCCTCCTGGTATCTCTACTGTCCTTGATGACCCTGAAGGGGTTATCTTTCCTGGGTTCCTTGTGTTGTGGACTCTTGTCTGTAGCAGGGTGCATGCTCTGGAAGAATCTGATTTGTAAGGTAGAATTGAAGTCATGAAAGTGGCGTGAAGGAAGCACCAAAGAGCTAGAGGAAAGTTGTGTGTTTCATCGGTGCTATACTGCACCCTGACTGGCTCATCTCTTCCCTGTGTTTTGCCTAAAATTTTGACCAGAGAGAGTGCCTGTAAATGGGTACCAGAATTTTTTTTGACTCATTCCAAGTAGTTTGGTAAAGCTTCGATTTATAGTATAACAAGATAGTTCTTTTCCTCCCACAGACATGGGACAGACCATTTCTTCAAGTGCCCTGGCCTTTTAAAGTGTGAAATAGTATTGACATACCACTTCCCAGGAAACATTACTTAATATTTCTAAGCCTGTTCAGTATTAGAGTTTGGAAAGAGAATTTTTTCACCTTTAACAATGAAATAAATAATAAAATTCATATATCATATTTTTAATTCAAATTCTACACCATAAAATGTTTTGGTAATCCTTTATATATAAAATCTGTAGCTTGATTCTCCCATAATGAAATCTTTGTTTATAACTTCAACAACATATTAGATCAAATAGTATCAGAATACTAAAACCAATACTACCACTAACATTATTGCTAAAAATGTTTAAGATATTTTAGAATTTCCTTTATTCTTTAGAGTATATGTCATTAGGGATATGTAGACAAAGTATTGTATTAAATGTAGCTAACAATAATTATTCCTGTGTGATTACTCTGCTAGTTTACTAGAGAAATTGTTAAATTATTTCATGAAATTTTCAGTCTTTAGGGGTTGCTTTTTTAAATTAAAACTTTAAAAGTATCTAAAATAGATGGGTTCAAAGTCAGGTACACAAAACAAAGTTTAATGCAGAAGCTTAGTTTGCTTGCTGAGCTTCCATTCTGTTCTCCATGTGTCTACACGTAACTTTTAATTTTTATACATCTTTTAAAAATTGTGGTGAAAATGTCAAATGAAACATTAGCCAGTTCAACACTTTGTATATTCATAATTCAGTGGCATTACATTTTTTATCCTATAGAACTGTTGATACTATCCTTTTCCTAGTTATTTTATCACCATTATCATAAACATAATGCCCACTAAGAAAAAAACATCCTTTTCCCCCACTTGTTCATGCCTGGTAGACTATATATATATATATATATATACACATATATACACACACATATACACATATACGCACACACACATATATATAAATCTTTGTTTTTATGTTACCTTATTTCATACATGCATGATCTTACAGTGTTTATCCTTTAGTGACTGATTTAAATGAGAATGCTGATTTCAATGTTCATCCATGTGTGGCATTGTTTATAGGTGACTTTGATAAATATTTTTGTTTATTCTTGTAGGCAAGTGCATGTTAGAAAATAATTCTCCGTGGTTTTCTCTCTCTCTTTTAGCTTTTCAGGATGAGTTGGGTGAAGATTTACATAACAATACATCATACTAATTTCACCTACTTCCTTACAATCTCCATAATGATCTTGTCCTCCCATCCTATCCACCACCCACTGGGAACAGTGGACTGGGAAACTGGCTTGAATGGTTACACTCTGACTATGCCTATTGTTGTGACAAACATTTCTTTTTCTGTGAACTACAGCTCGTTGATCTGCTAGAATCCATAACATTGTAGCAGGGTTACGTGTTAGGTTGCCAGTAGTATTAAATTTCAGTACCCTGACGATTCCTGAAAATGTAAACATCTCTTGTATTCCAAACTACTTCTTAGAAAACTTTTAGTGTTCTATACATAATTTATTCATTTAGCAAAGCATATAAGGTATTTAGAACTAAAAGAATGGATGAGAACATCTAGGGTGTAAGTACACATCAAAAAGACAGAATTCTGAGAAGCAGGACCGGTGAAGTCGGAAAATAGTGGCCTAGATTCACAAGTTTTCCTTAACCATTTTCCTTGAAAAGCTCTACCTACAGTAGCTCATTACCTCCAATGCAGTTGCTTTCCATACAGCGTTTGTTTAACTTTTTCAAGCATTTATAGATATTTGAAATTTATAAATATCTTTGTTTAATTAGTCACATTACATAATTTAACCTGGAGGGCAGAAACTTTGTGAAAAAAGGGTTGCTAATTTAGCTCTCAAATGAGGAAGCTCTTCAATGAAATGGATTGTTACAATGGTTGCAACAAGGGGCTCCCACATAGCAACAATTTGACAGATTGGCAGAGTGACTGTAAGGATGGGTCCTAGGGGCACAAGACCTGGCGATGTTTCATTTTGTTGTACATAGGCCTCTGAGATGTAGTCAATTACTCATAGCCCCTCTAGTCATAATATCATTTGGCATAACCATTTTGTGCTATGTTGTAAATTCTGGCCTCTGTGCCTATGGTTGTATTCTTAATTTGGATGGAATTCTCTGTTCCAGGATTAAGATGTGGTTTACTGCAGGATGTAATTTGAGTCATTATTCTTTGTTTTCCTTAGCAGTATGGTCTACTGAAAGATCAAAAACACACCTTCACCAGTCTTCCCACCTCTTTCGGGATGACTTCTGCTTCCCGATTCTGTTTTGGTAGAAGCAAAGAGACACGCCCTGGACCCTGCATTAGTCTCGCTTGCCTCTGCCTGACTTTCAGATTTGGGACCTCACTGTACCTACAGCTCTGTGAGAACTTTCCTTAAAGTTGTGTGAATTTTTGCAGGATACCATCTTGGAAAAGTTGGACATTTCCAAATTCCTTGGGACTATTCTGGTATTAATTTTCCAAAAGAAATTATTACCGCAGGTGCTGTGAGTTGAATCAACTCTACAGCAGCAAACCACAACACTCTTTCCCCAGCAACTAAAACAAGGTGTGCTGCATTGAAGTCACTTGCAATTGTGTGCATTGAGTAAACGCAAACATGTATACATCAATGAATGAGTATTATCTGGACTAAATTTACTTGGACATATTCTTAGATGAGTTCACTTTTTCTAAGTGTCTTGTAGAAATAGTCTAATTTATTAATGAGGATCTAGTACAAAATAAAAGTAGCAAGATATGATAATATGATACATCTTAAGGAAATTAAGGTTTTGGTGAGTTTTATTAGAGATGCCAGAACTCTTATATTTGAGCACTCGAGAAGATTCCTATATTCTTTGAAAGGGCAAATGTGTGTATGTGTGTGTGTGTGTTTTAAGAATAAAAACCCTAGGTAATTATAGACATTTAGATACTTTAGGAATATATCAGAAAAATTATGAATTAATCAACTTTCTGTCACTTAGGAAAACAAAAATCAGTGTATAGTTAATATTATGATATAATTAACACCCTGTGGTATATAGATGACACAACCTTGCTTGATGAAAAGGAAGAAAACTTGTACCGTTTACTGATGAAGATCAAAGATGCCAGTTTTCAATATGAATTACATCTCAACCAAAAGAAAGCAAAAAATCCTCACAACTTGACCAATAGATAACATAATGATACATGGAAAATGGACTGAAGTTGCCAAGGGCTTCATTTTACAAGGAAACAGTAGCCAAGAAATCAAATGCCACTTTTCATTTGGAAAAATTTACTGCAGAAGTGGTAAAAAGCAAATATGCCACCTTGAGAACTAAGATATGCCTAACTCAAGTCATGTTCTTTTCAGTCCTCTCTTGAATGGGAAAGCTGACCAATGAATAAGGAAGACTGAAGAAGACTTTGAATTATGGACCTGTCAGAAGAATGGACAAAAGGGGGCTATATAGCCAACCTTGTCATGGGTTCCCACTTTCTCCCTCTTCTTATCCCACCCCCAACCTCCTACCCTCTTGACTAAAAGGAACATTTGCTAAATATCACTTTACTTTGTTCAGCTTTCTGCACCTATTTTGAGATGATCAAGTGATCTACCTGTAAAACTTTTAATGCACTTTAGCTTTTCCCCTCGAAAATGATGGTCTCCATATATCATACCATTGCATCATTCAATTATAAGTTTAGCTATTTTAACTCTCAAGGGTTATGATGTGAAATCTATTGAAAATCCTTTGCCACGTGTTTCTCATGAGGATTGCATATGATTTGGAATTTAAAAAGAATAGAAATGCAAATACCTTAAGATTACCTGGCATTCTGTATCTAGCTATATAAATATTGTCATGATGTGCTAATATTCCAACTCACCTACATAACTAACAAAATCCATTATTCTATCTTTCCTTTTACCTAAATAAGCTCTATTAAATCACATTGTTCCGAGCCATAAACGCTACAGAAGTTGCAACAAAGAACTCGCTACCATTGAGCTGATTTTGAATCCTAGAGACTCAATAGGACAGAGTAGAACTCCTCCCCTTCCCCCCCCTTTTTTTTTAAAGAGCACAAAAGTTGACTCTCCCTGTAGACTTCTCCAAATGGAATACTCAGCAATCTAATTGACTACAGTAAAGGGAATAGATGCTGGGAAGCTAAAAGCAAGCTAGGGATCAACTGTGGAACAGACGATCAATTGCTAATATGTAAATTTAGGAAATGAAAACAAATCCATAGGATCTGAAGTATGACTTTGAGTCTATCTCATCTGGATTTCAATGACACCTCAAGAACAGATTTGACATATTGAACACTCATGAAAGAAGACACAATGAGCTTGAGCTGTGAAGGACATCAAAAACATCATTCATGAAGAAAGCAAAAGGTCATTAATAATACAGAACAGAAAGAAAAAAATCTAAGTGGATGTCAGAAGAGACTCTGAAATCTACTGTTAATTGTAGAGTAACTAAAGCAAATGGAAGAAAAGATGAAGTCAAGCAGCTGAATAGAAAAATGTGAAGGGCAGCCTAGAAGATAAAGCCTAATATAACAAAAATGTGCAAAGACCTAGGATTAGGACAACCAAAAGGAAAGAATATACTCAGCATAGCTTAAACTGAAAGAACTTAAGAAAGACTTATGTGACATCTTTCAAAGATTCCATAGGCAAAATATTGAATGATGCAGGAAACAATAAAAGAAGGTGGGAAGAATACACATTGTCACAGTACCAAAAAGAACTGGTCCACATTTCACCATTCCAGGAGGGAAAGGTGTGCATCAAGGTTGGAGCTTCTCACCATATTTATTCAATCTGTAAGCTGAAAGAACCAATCTGTAAGATGATGAAGAACCAATAGTGCTGAAGAAAGAAGTTCAAGCTGCAATGAAAGCATTAACCAAAAACAAGGCTCCAGGATTGATAGAATATAAATTGAAATATTTCAACAAGCTAATGAAGCACTGGAAGTACTCATCAGTATATGCCAGGAAATTTGGAACACAGCTACTCCACCAAGAGACCCATATTTTTACTCTAGAATGGTGTAAAAAGAAATATGACCTCAACAGAATGCTCAAATCATGGAATAATACCATTGATATCACATTTAAATAACATTTTGCGGAGCATCTTCCAGAAACGATCATGGAAGTACATTGACAGGGAGCTGCCAGAGGTTCAGGCTGGATTCAGAAGAGGACATAGAACAAGGATTATTACTGCTGACAACAGATGGATCTGGGATGAAAGCAGAGAATATCAGAAAGATATTCACTTGTGTTTTATTTGCTATGCCAGGCCATTCAAGAGTGTTGGTCATAAAAAAATCTATGGATAACCATGAGAATAATGGGAATTCCAGAATGCTTAATTGTGTTCCTGCAGAACTTGTTCATGGATCGAGAGGCAATTGTTCCAACAAAACATGGAAGTACTGCATAGTTTGCAATCGGGAAAGGTGTGCATCAAGGTTGGAGCTTCTCACCATATTTATTCAATCTGTAAGCTGAAGAAATAAACAGAGAAGCTGGATTAGTTGAAGAATGTGGCAGAAGCATTGAAGAAAGGCTTATTAACAACCTGTGATATGCAGAGGGCACAATCTTACTTGCTGAAAGTTTGGAAGACTCAGAGCACTTGCTGGTGAATGTCAAAGACTGCAGCCTTCAGTGTGGATTGCGAATCAATCTAAAGAGCACCCAAGTCCTCACAACTGGACCAATGGTGAAATAATGATAAATGGAGAAGGATTGAGTTGTGAAGGATTTTTGTCTTGCTTGGTTCCACAATCAATGCTTGTGGGAGCAGCCGTCAAGAGTTCAAAAGGTAAGTTGCATTAGGAGAATCTGCTACATAAAGCCTCTTTAGAATATTGAAAAGCAAGGATATTACTTCAAGGACTAGTGTGTGCCTGTACTAAGCTTTGGTATTTTAAATTAGCTCAAATGCATGTGAAAGTTGGACATTAAATAAAGAAGTCTGAATAAAAATGGATGGATTTGAATTGTGGTGTTGGAGAAGAATATTGAAAGTGCCACGGATACTAAATGGACAAACAAGTCATCTTGGAAAAAGTGTGGTCAGAGTACTCCTTAGAGGCAGACTATGTCTTACATATTTTGGACATGTTGTCAGGAGATAAGTTTGATAAAGTAAAGTAACAGTGAAGGAAGGGAATCCCCTTAAGTAGATGGATAGACACTGTGACTGCAACAATGGGCTCATGCATAGGAACAATTCTAAGGATGGTGCCAGACCAGGCAGTGTTTTGTTCGGTTGTGCATAATGTCCTTGTGGCACCCAACAACAAGAACAGCTGTTTATGGGAGTGGAACATCACATCTTTCTCATGTGAGGTGCCTGGTACATTTGGTGGATTTGAGTTGCTGACCCTGTGGTTAGATCAATAAGTAACTCATTAAGCTTCCATGAAAAAATGAAGAAGACCTGCAATGAGGTAGATTGATGAGGTCACTGCAGCAATGAGCTTCCTCATAACAATGATTTTGAGACTGGCACAAGACTGGGCAGTGTTTCAATCTATTGTATATTGTGTTGCTATGCATCAGAATTCACTTAATGGTACCTAACAAAAGTATTAGGATTCTATGATGAGCTGGTATGCTTCACTGATTCTATTTTCTGTTATGAATGTCATGCCATAATGAACAGACAGAAGCAATAGATGTAATCTGTTCAGAATTCATTTAGGCGTGCATGTCCTCCAGCATACTTTTCTAATCAACAGCCTACACACAGCAGATCTATATCTATTTTGTTCAAGAATATATTCCTGCTTGCCAAAAGTGTAGCAGGGAACCAATCATACTTATTACTATCTAGCTCTGATAATAGTATGAGGAGAGAATGATGGAGAAAATGATGGGGTTATAAAAAAGTAGATTAAAAGTAGACACAACAAAATCAGGGAAAGATATAAAAATCACTTGGCTCATGAATTAGCTTTTTAGGGTATCGTTTTTGTATGTGAAAATATTAAACTCACCTCATCTGCTATTTGACAAATGACCTTGACTTAGCTGTAGAGTTTTGATAGCAAAGTTTATCTGGTTTAATAAGATAAACACATTTTATAACCAAGAGAAAAATTTCAACTTATAGTACTTTTTAGAAAGTTACTTTTATTTTTATGATGATAGATACAGCCATAATCTTCTAAAAGAAGAAAAAACTGCACAAAAATCAGACTGTAGTAAGAGGCAATACATCTTGTGATTTAACAGCCATGAACTTTGGTGCCATGCAGTACTGAATTCAGATCCAAGCTCTATTATTTGATAGAGTGCTGGGACTTTTTTCTTGCCCCAATCTCAATTTTATTACTAATGAAATGGGAATAATAGTGCTTAATTTGTAGGTTTATTATAAAAAATGGAAAGATTTTGGGTTTTCTCCTTTAAACAACATGAGAGATTGAATAATCTGATAAACCAGAATATAACAGAAACACCTTAAAATACAAAATAAAATGTAATTTCTGAAGAAAGTAAAGGAAATATCGAGGAGTACCCCCGCCAACACCCTCCCCCCCAGAAAGCAGGATCTAAGTGATAGGCAAATGCCAAAGCAACTCATCGTTGCCATTATTAAAAATCTATTCATTAGTGTGGCATGGATTCCACCTCATGACAACCCACCAGGACTGAATAGAAGGGCTTCCTTGGCTTTCCAAGGCTATCAGCTCCGTGCGGCAGACTGCCACATGTTGCTCCGTCAGAGCAGCTAGTGGAGTCGGACCTCTGATCTTTTGGTTAGCAGCTGAGCAAGTTACATACTGTGTCACAAGGGCCCTGTTTCTTAAGCTTTCACATGTTTTCAGAACACAGGGATCTCACAGCTTCCTCTGGGGGAGGGGGTGCGGCGGGAGGACCTTGTCTCTTTCCAGCTCATGTTCATCAATTCCTTGATGATTTTCATGTGGCATGGGATTTGTCTTCCCTCGTTTGCGCTTCCTTGTTTCTCTTTCTAATTGGCACTGATTTAAGCCTTAAAATTTAAGGTATACCCTATACCGCTATAATGTCATAAATATAACAAAGAAACCCTATTCCAAGATGGAAATAGCTAAACTCATTGTTTTGAAGTTGATTTCCATTCAGAGATCCTATAGGACAGAATGGAACTGCCTCCCCAGGGTTTCCATTGATGTGGTGTTTACACTGGCACATTGCCACATCCTTCTCCTCTGGAGCTACAGTCTATGTGCCCATTAATTGGTAAATGCTTAACCTCGGTACCACAAAGATAAAAACCAACCTCTCTGCTCTCTGGACCATTCTGACTTATAGGAATCCTGTAACACAGAGGAGAACTGCTCCTGTGGATTACCAAGACAGTATATCTTTACATTTATTTCTGAATACATTGACTAGAACGTCACTCGGACTCCATGTCCAGAGCAAAGAAGAGTGGAGGAATCAGACACTAGGAAACAATTAGTTCAAAGAGAACCTATCCTCATTACCCAACTTTCAGTCAAGCAGCAGACAGACATATAAAGTGGACAGTTACACTAAGGACCTAGTACGTCTTAGAACAATAGAAGCACACGAGGTCAAAGGGGTAGCATTTACCCAGGGATAAACCTCAGAAGGGATAGGAAAGAAGGAAGAATGGATGGAAATGGCAAACAGGCAAGAATTGGGAAGAGTGCTTTTAAATTGTGAAAATTGCAATCAATGTCACAAAACGAAATGTGTATGCATTGTTAAATGGAAAAAAATTGCTCCATAAAGTTTCTCCCAAATCACAATGAAAAGTTAAAATAGGAAACAAGAAACTATACACTACTAGATTCATCAGGATGAAATTGCAGAATACTAAAGGCAAAGAGGAACATCTCAAAAGCAATTATAAATAGTACAAACAGCATTACCCCAAACTGAAAATCAATTGAACTGACATCAGATTCTCAGCAGCAAAAAGAAACCAGAAGTGTAAAAACAAAATAATTGTCACGGAGACTTTTATATCCACATGAATTACCTTCCAAATGTGAAGAAAAAGTGAAGATATTTTAGACAGAGAAAATAGCATTTATGGTTCTGGTTGAAAAAACTTCCAAAGGATCTAGTTCGGGAAGAACAATCCCATAATGATAGTCTGAGATATAAGAATAGATGATAAGCAAGCTTGTAGAATAGAGTGGGGTGAAATATAAACAAATATTGACCCCATGAAATAAAAGTAGTGTTTAATTTGTATCATAAAAATTCAGGCTTGAGGCTGAGCCCCGGTGGCGTAGTGCTTGTGCGCGGGACTGCAGCCCACTGGGTCAGAGGTTCAATTCCAGCAGTGGGGCTGGGCCTCCTACTCCCACCACCGGAGAGCAGTGATGCCCCCCCCCCCAAAAAAAAATTCAGGCTTGATAAAACAAATGGTAAAACAATAATATATAGGATAGGAGATGGCTGGTTTGAACTAGAATGCTCTAGGAAGAAGGAAATGATATTGGATAACATGAAAGGGTTTTTTAGGGGGGCATCACTGCCCTCTAGTGGGAGTAGGAGGCCCAGGCTTGCTCCTGGATAGCTGCTGCTGGATTTGAACTGCCAAGCCAGTGGGCCCACACTCAACCACTACACCACAGGGGCTCAGCCCTGAGAGTTTAAATTAAGTAAGCGAGTATGCTGTAGTCTGCCTACAAAGCATCAAAGTCTTGAAAACGCTATGGAGCAGTTTAACCCTGGACACACAGGGTCACCATGAGCTGGACTTGATCAATGACAACTAGCAATAGCGCTGCGTGTATGCTAACATTTTGAGTGTAACAGAAAAGAGCTCTGTCAATGCTGTGGGTTAGGCACTGAGCTTCTACCGTCAAGGTTGGAAGTTCAAAACCATCTGTCGTTCTGTGAGAGAAGGATTAGGGTGTCTGTTCTGGTAAGGATTTATAGTGTTGTGCACCCTCTATTTGAATCACTATGAGCTAGAATCAACTTTATGGACATGAGTTTATAGGAATAAGAGAATAAATATTTTCAGAACTGAAGAGGAAACAAAATAAAATTCCAAAATGTAATCCTTAAAAAGTCAAGAAAGAGAAAAAAGAAGCATAGAAAAACTGTTATGAGTGTGCATAAATAAGATGGAAAAGCAATTCCAGACGCAACAGTCATCCAGGAAGTATAAATATTCTGCATTTCTCAACTAGGTGCCAAAAATGTTAAAGTAAAAAGAAGATAAAATCACAACCAGGTTTATGCGCTTTATGTAATAAAAGAGTGCCTCAGACAAATTGAAAATAAGAATTTAGAAAAAGATACTTGGCTAGAAAACGCCACCCAAAGAAATTTTGTTTAGTTATATGAATATTAAACAAAAGATTGATTGTGGAATGTGACTGAGATAACTGACTGCCCACTGAAATATCTTCTCTTTTCTATATAATTATAGTTTGGAAGTGAGTGATCATTCAGGGGTTGGTTAAATATTCAATTCCTCCTTTCAGCTAAGAGTGCCTATATGACCAATTATTGCCAAATTAACCATAAATAGAAATGATGCCATGCCTGCTAAGTAAAGGACTTGGCAAACACTGGCATGAGTAGGCAAATTGCTTGTTTTTGTTGCTATAAACAAAATCTATCCAAATCTCAGAATATCTTATAAAAACATTGCTACTTCCTTCTAGATTCTTCTATAAACATACTTCTGCAAACAAAAACAAGATTGGGTCTCCTCCACCAACATCCATGATAATAAATATCACAGTTTGAAGATCTTTACTTACATCTTTGTTCACATTTCTGATAATTTACTAGTAATATAATCCTAGAATTGGAATAACTGCATCAAAAAAAAAGAAAAAGGCAGGAGCCCTGATGGCATTATGGTTACATGTTGGGTTGCTAACCTGTAGGTTCTCAGTTTGAAACAACCAGTCACTCCTATTCTAAGGGGAAAGATAAAGCTTTCTACTTTCGTGGAGTTGAAGACTCAGAACCCTACAGGGGGAGTTGTACCCTGTTCTACAGCATCTCCGTGAGTCAGAATTGACTTGATGGCAATGTGTTTTAGAAAGAAAATCATGCCTAACATTCTTGATGCAGGTTATCAAATTGCTTTTGGGAAAGACTGTGCTAATTAATAATCCTCACAACTATCTTGTGAAAAGAATTATTGTTGCCATTTTAGAGATTCGATAGCCAAGGTTCAGGTAAGATTAATAAATTTATTTAACATTATTGCTAATGGTAGGCATCAAATCCAAATACAAAGTTATTTTTCTGTTCTTTTAAAATTTCTTAGGACCTTGTGGCACAATGGTAGCATGTCTGTCTCCATAAAATTTCATTTGTGCTTCAGTTTTCCCCATTCTCAATGTTTTTCAAAGCAACAAAACAACTGATCGATTCTTTAAAAATATCAATGTCATGAAAAGTCAGAAAAAAAGGAAAAATATTTTGGATCTCTTCTGGATTGAAAGAGACCTGTATTTTAAATAATAATATTTGAAATCCCCTCCTACGCATGTGAATGTTGGGCATTGCATAAGAAAGACTGAAGAAAAATCTGTGCATTTTAATTATGATGCTGGAGAAGAATATTGAAAATATTATGAATTACCAGAAGAAACAAACAACTGTCTTGGAAGAAGTGCAAACAGGGTGGTCCTTAGAGACAAGGACAGGGCGACTTCTTGTGGACTTAGGACATGCTCTCTGGAGACACTGGTCCCTTGAGAAGGACATCCTGCTTGGTCACGTATAGGGGCAGTGGAAAAGAACACTTCCCACCAGAGGATTGACACAAAGGCTACATCGATGGGCTCAACCATGACAAATGTGAGGATGACACAGGACTGGTCAATATTTAATTCTGTTGTACAGAGGGTTGCTCTGAGAGGGAACCGACTTGATGGCACCTTACACCAACAAAAAGACATATAGTATGCGGCCCTGCATTAGGAACTGAATGAAAAAGAAACAACACTAAAGTACGTTATTGGGCAACAATGTAAAATTTCTAAAATCTGATAACTATATTGTGATTATGTAGAACAGGTGTGAGGAACTTTTTCTGCCAAGGGCCATTTGGATATTTATAACATCACTGTGAACCATAAAAAATTATCAACTTAAAAATTAGCTTGCTATATTTGGTTAAACATTTAATTAACTCCCCCCTAACATGATGGCTGGAACTACTTCTCATTGATGAGGTTTGTGACGTTAGCTTGCATTGGTGATTTTGTGGACTTTAGACTGTCTGAGGGCCAAACATTCCCCACCCCTGACATAGTCAACGCCTTCATGATTACAAAATGTGTAGTGCAGACTATTTTGAAAGGAATTACATTGGAAGGTCTTGTAAGCAGTGAAATTTAAAGCATAATTTAAAGCAAAAATAAATTTAAAGCAAAATTTAAAGCATAAAAATTCTAGATTTTCTGGCCTGATAGAGAATGAGGAAATTCCTTATGACCTTTGGCCACCTCTCAGGCCTGGAACTTAACTCACTGCACTGTTCTGCCCCCACTGCTCAATGTTCAGCCAAACAACTGATGGGCATATAGAGATCTAAACACAGTCATGCACATATGTAAATATATTTATATATAACAAGAGGGGAATAGATTTATGTACTTATATCTCTTTGCTAAGAATTAAGTTTGCAGATGGACATTGGGCCTCGACTTAAGTACTCCCTCAACACCATAACACTTTGTTCTAATAATTCGGCATTCTATGATGTTCACCTTCCCAACACTATCGCTGAAGACAAAATGGGTGCATAAGAAAATGTGCTGAAGAGTTGGATGATGCTTGGCTATCAAAAGATATAGTGTTTGAGTTCTTAAAAACTTTTTTTTTGTGGCATCACTGCCCTGGTGGGAGTAGGAAGCCCAGCCTTGCTCCTGGAGAGCTGCTGCTGGATTGAACCGTCAACCCTGTGTGCTGCAGTGAGTTCTTAAAAACTTGAAGATAAACAAGTGACCATCTAGTTGAGAAGCAACAAAACTCACATGGAAGAAGCACAATAGTCTTTGTGATCATAAGGTGCCAATGGGATCAGGTATTAGGTATCTAAGACCCAGAACAAAATCATAACCAATGTGAATGGGGTTAGGGGGCCTGGAGTGGAGACTAAAGCCCATTGGTAGACAATTAAACATCCCATCACAGAAAGGTCGCAAAGAAGAGATGAGCCAGTCAGGGTGAAGTATAGCACCAATGAAACATACAGCTTTCCTCTAGTTTCTTAATGCTTCCCCCCCACTATAATGACTTCAATTCTACCTTACAAATTGAATTAGACCAGAACACGGACACTGCTACAGAGAAGAGCCCAGAGCACAGGGAATCCAGGATCAATAAACCCCTCAGGACCAACAATGAGAATAGAGATCCCAGGAGGATTAGGCGAAGGTGGTGGGAGAAAGGGAGAATAGATCACAAGGATCAACATATAACTCCCTCCTATGGGAACCAACAACAAAAGAGTGGGCAAAAGTTGACAGAGGATCATTTAAGAAATGAAAATGATAATCCATAGCATATCAAGGGTTCATGAGGTAGGGTGGATGGGGAAAGGAGGGGGAGAAATGAGGAGCTGATATAAAGGGCTCAAGTAGAAAGAAAATGCTTTGAAAACGATGATGGCAGCATATGTACGAATATTCTTGACACAGTGGATGATTGTGTGGATTGTGATAAGAGATGTAAGAGCCCTCAATAAAAGTATTTAATTAAAAATGAGTATTGCCTTCTTCCTTATTGAAATAGATAGGATTTAATTTGATAATGTTAATATTGTTATATTTCTTCAATAAAAATAACAAAAGTGAAAAGAATTGAGTTGCTTGCTTCTTAATGAAAAGTTTGACATTGGTAAATTGGGAGATTTGAGAAGGTATAAATGTCCATGAATGTATCTTGCTTCTGAATAAGTACAACTTAAAAGTAGCACTGAAATCAAGCATAAACTGCTTGACTAATGAGTGAGTTTTAATCCAGCCTGCCTGTTTTTGTTTCTATGAGTTGCTTTGAGGAAGCACAAGTCTCTTAGAAGGTCAACTGTTCAGCTTAATGTTATACTTCCTTCTAGTAATATCCTCTTGAATATTATTTGTTGGTGAGAAAACAAGGAGAACATTGATAACAAATTGACATTCACCTGGGATGAGACATTTATGAACAAATTTAAGCAAAAGGTTAATACTTGAATTGAATGAACAGTTAACTACTATCGGGCAGGGTATATAGTTATATTCTTAGAATTGACATAATTTCAATGTTTTTAAGATGAATTTTTATTTTGAAATAATTTTAGACTTATAGGGAGTTTCTTGTTTAAAGAATATTACAACTAATTCAGATATATACTTTACCTAGATTTATTAGTTGTTAACATATTATTTATACATTTTATTATAACTGTTATTTCAGAGTAAATCACAGACAGCCCATATCTTTTCTTTTTAATCCTTTAGTATGTATTTCTTAAGAACATGAAGATTCTCTTTCAGAACCTTCACAAAAATCACTAGATTCAGAAAGTATAATACTAATACAGTACTAGGATCTAGTATACTATTCATATTTAATTCTATTAAAGCTAGCATACATCGTTTATTTTTAAACTTTTAGAACAATTTTATTAACATATAATTCACACATTGTATAATTAAACAATTTCATCATATTAAAAGGAGTTGTACAATCATTGCCACAATCGACTTTAGAACATTTTCTTCTTTCTTGTACTCATTATTAGTTCTCCATTTTCCTCAAACCTCCCCTGCCATAATCCTAAGAAAAAGTTGCTGTTACTATGTTTTTTATGTATCCTGGGTTTCATACATACAAAAACACAACCTAAGACCCCAACAACAATCACAAAATAAAACAAAATAAGACCTCAATAGAAAAGAAAGCAGAAAGTATTAAAAGCGAGACCATATTTAAAATGTGTCTAAAGGAAAAACAAATAA
The DNA here is from genome assembly GCA_004026705.1 of Nesogale talazaci. Lineage (NCBI taxonomy): Eukaryota > Metazoa > Chordata > Mammalia > Afrosoricida > Tenrecidae > Nesogale > Nesogale talazaci. The sequence goes on along the minus strand of PVJH01000833.1, from coordinate 60,723 downwards.
GGTGTTAAATTCTAACCTCCTGTAAATGTTTGATGTCAACTTTTTTATGATCAGATTTTGTGTTATAGGCGTGGTGAGATAACACTATCCATTTCTTTGAGGTGTTCAAATTTGTTAGAATACAATTTTTCATAGTATTGTTGCGATTATTTTAAATATTAGTAGATTCTGTTGTAATGTTACCCATTTTATTTCTTATTTGTTATATTTACTTTTCTCCTTTACCTTTGTTATGTTTGTTAAGGATTTATCAATTTTGTTAATCTTTTGAAGCAACAATTTCTTGTCATTTTTTTCCCTGATATTTCCTACCCTAATCTTTATTGTTTCTTTACTTCCAGTGTCTGAGGGCTTGTTTTTCTGGGTTGTTCCAATTGTTGATATGTTAAGATTTAAAAAAAGTTCTTTTGGGCTGAGCCCCGGTGGCGTAGTGGTTGTGCGCGGGACTGCAGCCCACTGGGATGGAGGTTCAATTCCAGCTCACAGGACCAAAGGCTGAGCCTCCTACTCCCACCACCAGGGCAGTGATGCCTAAAAAAAAAAAAAAAAGAAGTTAAAAAAAGTTCTTTCCTTCTGTTTCATGCATAGACTTATTGCTATAAATGTCCCTCTGAGTACTGGTTTTGTCACGTCCCAAAGATTTTGGTATCTTGTGTTCTCTTTATCTTTTGCTTCAAGGAACCTTTTTATTGTGTTCTTTCTTTCTTTAATTACCCAGTGATTTTTAAGGAAAGTGTTGTTCAATTTCAATATATTTGATTTTGCGGGGTTCATTTTCCTATGGGTGATTTCTATTGTTACAGCACTCTGATCTGAAAAAATGGCTGGTAGTTTCTCCATGTTTTTAAATTTATTGATGCTTATTCTATACCCTAACTCGGAGTAGGTTTCATCATATTCACTATAAAAAATGTAAAATGCTCTTTTTTTTTTTGGTGAAGGCTTCTGTATCTCTAAGAAAGCAAATTGATTAGTTGTGTTATTTAGTGCCTCTGGATCTTTGTTGATTTTCTCTCTCATTGATTTACTTTTGTTATTTTATTAAAGTGATGTGTTGAATAGGCTATTAAAAATAGGGAAGGACACAAATACAGAGAAGGTACAAATTGACAAGTGGGATGTACTAAAGATAAAACACGTGTACATTGAAAGAATTCACCAAGAGAGTAATAAAGAGAGACCACTGAATAGGAAAACATCTTTAGTAATGACACATCAGACAAAGGCCTTATTACTAATATCTACAATACTCTGATAACGTTAAAAGAAAAAAAAAACAATTGTTCACTGGAAAGCTGGGCAAAGGAGCTGAACAGAAGTTTCTCAAGGACACAAATTCGAATGACCAACAAATATATGAAACAAGGTTCCAAATTTCTAGCCATAAGATAAATGCTAATTAAAACAACAAGATATCATCTAACACCATCAAAGATAGCCCAATTCAAGAAATCAGAAAGTCACGAATGTTGGAGGTGCTGTGGGGAGATAGGAACTCTATCCATTCTACTGCTGCTGGAACTGTAAGCACGTATAGCTATTATGGAAATTGATCTGGCCATATCTAAAACAGTTGGAAACTGAGCTACCATATGACCCAGCAATCCTCCTACTGAGCAAGAAACAAACCACAAGCAGACATGTGTGCTCCAGTGTTCATCGCAAAACAGTTCACAATTGCAAGGAGCTGGAAACAACCCAAATTTCCATCAGCAGACTAATGGATCAAAAAATTGTGGTACATACATACAATGGAATATTATGCATCCCTACAAAGCAGTGATAAATGCATGAAGCACATTGTCACATGGGAAGAACTGGTGAAAATTATGTTAAGAGAAGTAAGCCAAGCTCAAAAGGACAAGGACGACATGAGTCCGCTGAGGTAAGTTCCAAAAAATCCAAAGGGGCCTTTGGGAAGAAGTTGCTAAATACATAGGTCCCTGGGGTGAGATCCAAGTAGGGGCCAGACTAAACTCAGGGATATATATATATATATATATTATTTTATTATTATTTCTATAAATTATTATATAAATTATATATTATATAAATTGTATAAAAATATATATAGTAGCTCACTAAAAAGTAGGGGAAAGAAAAGGGGAAAAAAGACATGGATAGAGGGGGGTACAGGACACTAACCCACCCAAGGAGAGAGTGTTGTTCATATTTCACAGTGAAAGAGGGACCAGACTTCAACTCGGTGCTCCAAAACAAGAACACAACACACTGAGGTGAAGCAGGAAACCAATAGAGAGGCCTGAGGGGCCAGACCCCAAACCAACTGTGTGGACAGGACTCCCCCTCCCCCAAGCCAGAAGACTCCACTTCAGAGGACAGCACAGTAGCTGCAGTTGAAGGAGTGAAGTGTGTCGATGAGAGCACACTGGAGTCAATCAGGTGGGGAGGGGAAAAAAGAGTGAAGCACCTCCTGGACCACCAAGTCCTGAGTATATTATTTCTGCTCAGAAAAACCAATGAATAGAGAGGACCATAGGGCCAGACCCACCACGAGACACAGCAGTCCTCACTGACCCATAGCACCAGGAGGGGCAACACTAGAAACACATGGCAGGAACTGTATCTTCCCTGAGCTCATCATGCCGATGTCAGACACTGGGCATGTGTAACAGAGCAGCAAGGGGAACAAAGGAATGAAGCCTCCAGGGAACACCAAAAAATAGACTGTGGGCCGGGGCGAGGTGCCCCATCAGACTTTACTGGAAAACATTTGTAAAGGGTGACAAAGAGACCTTGAACTATTTTTAGGGTTTGTTGTTGATGTTGTTGCCTTTCTGTTGTTGTAGTAGCTATTGTGTTATTTCTCATTGTCATGTGTTGAGGTATATTGTTATTGCTGCATTTCTATCTGGAATAGGTGGGATAAATAAGCCGGAAAAGAGAACAGCAGATGACAGTTCCGGGAGGACTTGGGAGAGGGTGATACAGGAGAAAAGGAGTGGGTGTTGACTGGTCCAGGGACAAGGGAACAGCAAGTGAATGAAAATCGAGGGTGAGGAGGGTGTAGGAGGTCTTGCAGGGCTAGATCAAGGACAGTGTAGCCGAGAGGAATTCCTGAAATGCAAATGAAGGCTGAACATGATAGTGGGACAAGAGGAAAGTAAAAAGAAATAGAGGAAAGAACTAGGAGGAAAAGAGCATCTATAGAGATCTAATACATCTGTAAATATATTTATATACGATGAAGGGGAAATAGATCTATGTACTTATATTTATAGGGTTAATATTAAGGAAACACATGGACAGTGGGTCCCTACTCAAGCACTCCCTCAATACAAGGCACCTTGTTCTAATAATTCGGCAATATGAAATGCTCACCCTCACAAACATGATTGTTGAGGACAAAGCAGATGCATAAGCAAATGTGGTGAAGAAAGCTGATGGTGCCTGGATATCAAAAGATATAGTGTCTGGGGCAGAGTTGAAGATAAACAAGTGGCCATCTCGCTGAGAAACAGCAAAGCCCACATGGAAGAAGAACACCAGACTGTCCTAATACAATCACTGTAGACAAAACAGGTGCTTAAGGAAAAGTGGTGAAGAAAGCTGAAGGTGCTCAATTATCAGGGGATGTAGAGTCTGGGACCTTAAAGACTTGAAGATAGACAAGCTGCCATCTAGCTGAGAAGCAAAAAACCCACATAGAAGAAGCAAAACAGCCTGGGTGATCACGAGGTGTTGAGGGTATCAGCTATCAGGCATCAAAGAAAAAAAAATCATATTGCTGTGAATGAGGGGGAACACAGAGTGGGAACCCAAAGCCCATCTGTGGACAACTGGACATTTCCTCACAGAAGGTCCGGGGAGGGGATGAGGCAGTCAGGGTGCAGTGTAGCAATGATGAAATATGCAATGTTCTTCTAGTTCTTCAATACTTCCTATCCCCACCCCACTCTGCTCCTACCACTATCATGATCCCAATGCTACCTTACAAGTCTGGCTGGACCGGAGGATGTACACAGGTCCAGATAGGAACTGCAAGTACAGGAAATCCAGGCCAGAAGAACAGCTTAGGACAGATATTAAGAGAGGAAATAGTGGGAGGGTAGAGGGAAGGTGGGATAGAAAGGGAGAACAGTTTGCAAGGATCTACATATGGCCTCCTCCCTGGGGGACGGACAGTGGAGAAGTGAGTGAAGGGAGACATTAGATGGTGTAAGATATGACAAAATAATAATGATTTATAAACTATAAAGGGTTCATGGGGAAAGGGACAGCGGGGAGTGAGGGGAAAATGAGGAGCAGAAAAACCCAGAAAACAGAAGGATGAATAAGGAAGAACTAAGTGGAAAGAGAAAAAAGAAATGAAAAAAGAGAAAGAAAAGAGAAGAGAGAAAAGTAGTTTGGAAGAGAAAAAGAAGAAAGAAGGCAAAAGTGAAGTTTGAGGGAAAAAAGAAAGACAAAAAAGTGTTTAGAAGAGAGAAGAAAACCTTAATTTTAACTATGCTGTTGGCTGTTGGTTTCTCGTAGATAACTTCTCTTAACTGAGGATTTTTTCTTCCATTCCTGTCTTTAGTGTTTTAACCAGTAATGGGTGTTGGATGTTGTCAAATGCTTTTTCTGCATCTATTGATATTATAATGTGCTTCTTACGCTTTTCATTCTCAATGTGGTGTGCAATATTGTTGAGAAGGGGGGCATGTCAGGAAAGAGACCAATCTGGCGACAATGAGACATCCCCTCACAGAGGGGTCACAAGGGAGGGATAGCTCTATCTGGGAGCAGTAAAGCACTGAAGAAACACACAATACTCCTCTGATTCCTTGAAGCTTCCTCACCCTCCTCTATCATGACCCTAGTACTGCCTTTCACTGCAGGATGGAATAGAGCATGTATATACATACAGCTAAGTTATAAGAGCCCATGACACACCGAATCCAGGAACAGGAATTCTAGTAGTGATGCCAGGAGAAAGTAGGAAGAGGAGGGGAAGAAGGGGAAACCAATCTCGATGATCTACACATAATCACATCCTCCCTCCAGGGGAAGGAACAACAGAAACAGTCAGGGAAGGGACACATCAGTTAGTGTAAGACATGAAAATAACAATAATTTGTAATTTATTAAGGGGAAGTGAGGGTGGGGGTGAGGAGGGAGGGAAAAATAGAGGAGCTGATACCAAGGGCTCAATCAAAGGTAAATGTCTAGAAAATAATGATGGCAGCATATGTACAAATTTGTCTGATCCAATTGATGTATGGACAGTTATAATAGCTATAAGAGTAGCCAATAAAATTATCTTTAAGCAAACAAACAAACAAAACTTTATTTTGGTAGTTCTTTCCTTGGCTCAGGAGCACAAGGCTGCTCAGTGCTTTCCATGGTGAGACGTGGGGCCTCCTGGGGCCTGTCTGTTTTGCTGGCTCATGGAGCTTCCTGGAGTCTTGCTCTGGTTATGAGTGGGGCTGACTGACTTCAGCTAGCAGCATCCAAATTTGTGGCGTGAGCCCCAGAAGCCAGGGGTAGAGGGCTGGGCACCTTGTGAGTGGGCCTGTCCCATCTCTTTCTCTGCTCATTCCCATTGAGATGTGGAGGTTTCAGTTTATTTGGTTTTCAAGCTGGTTTCTGAGATTGCGGGCCACTTGATCTTTCTTTTGTCTTATTTTTCTCTTGGTTGTTGTTCAGAGATCTATCTTTCTCTGTGTGTTTATTTGGTCAAAGCCCCCCCCCCCCCGCCAAAAAAAAAAAGGACACTGAAAAGTTTTTGAGCTACCATATATACTTGAGTATAAGCCGACGCAAATATCAGTCTAGGCACCTAATTTTAACACAAAACGGCATATAAAATGTGCTGAAAAACTTGGCTTATACACGAATATATATGGTAGTCCTTTATGGCATTGGTTCTCAACCTTCCTAATGCTACAACCCTCCAATACAATTCCTCATGTTGTGGTGACTCCCCAACCATAAAATTATTTTCGTTGCTACTGTTAAGAATCTTAATGTAAATATCTGATCTCATAATGTACTTTCATTGCTACAAATTGAACATAATTAAAGCATAGTCATTAATCACAAAATAATATGTAAGCATGTATTGTGAAATATTTATTTCTAATTACAAATACATGAAATTTTTTCTTGAAGCATGGTGTAGCATGGGTAACAGTCTTCATGTTGGTATTTCCTATGTGGGCATATCTGCATGTGGGCAGACCCAGCTGTAGATAATTAGAGGAACTGTGTCTCCATTCCTAAGACTATTGAAAATATGTGTTTTCCGATGGTGTTAGGCAACTCCTGTGAAAGTGTCCCTCACCCCCCAAAGAGGTCGCCATTCATAGGTTGAGAATTGCTGCTTTATAGAAACGATTTTCTGCTTGATCTAGGATAGATACCTACACTTTATCCTGGATAATTACCAGAGGGATACTGAGTAATCCCCCCACCCTTGGAAATAGGACACTAGGAGTCAGGGAATCTATGATCTAGTATCTAATAATCCAAGATTATAGCAGTCATATCCTCATAAGACTTTAAAAATTAGAACAAATTGTCAATTTTCTTTTAAAATAACTCTTTTAAAGTAATGGTCTAGACCATTTGATTAGAATAATTTATCTCAATTTAATTTGTTTATTTCTTCATGCTTAGAGCCAAATTTTATATATCTGGTAGAAATACTACAAAAGTGGTATTGCATTCTTTTCAATGCATTTGGTATCCGGATGCCAATTTGTTCCATTATTGATGATTTTACTTGGTTGAGGAAGTGAGAAACATGCTTTTCAGAGTAAAATTATTACTTAAAATAATTAACATGATGGATTTGAAAAAAGATTTAAAATGTGATTTGGGTGAGAATGTACAGAGAAAATGAATTTTCCATTCAACAATTCATACATGCTTTGTGACATTGATTGCAATTCTCACAATGCAACAGCAATTTCCCCACTATCTCCTGGGTTTACCATTTCCATTCATCCTTCTTTCCTATTCCTTCCTGCCTTCTGAGCTTTATCCCTGGGGCAATGAATGTTGCTCTTTTGGCATTTTATAATGTTTCTTCTGAAGAGAGCTATTTTCCTGGTTTTATTGTTTATGCCATAGGCCTGTCGATTGTTTGATTGAAAGTTGAACCAACGCTCAGTCCCTGGCCAGAGCAGTGTCTATTAGATACTATCAGACCAGTTAGCCTAGCCTTAAAAAAAAGGATTTTGAGTTTCATTCTATATATTTTCCCACTCTATCCAGGTTCTTCTATGGGGCTTCCTTTCAGAGTGGTCAGGAAGTAGCCTGGCACCATCTAGTTCTTCTGATCTCAGAGTTGTGGATGCTGAGGTTTACATGACCCATCAGTCTGCCTATCTTTTATTTTCCTCACTCTTCTTTGCTTCAGATGTGAAGAGACCAACATTTGCACCTTAGATGACTGCTAACAAGTTCTTAAGATTCAGCTTGTCAAACACTAAAAAGATGAAAACATAAACCAAAAGCTACATGTCACTGCCATTGAGTCCTTGCTGATTCACAATGACCAAATAGGAACAGGGTTGAACTGCTGCTGGTGGTTTCAAATGGTCAACCTTGTGGCTGTAACGGACTTATTAATTGCTACTCACCAAAGCAAGGTGTACAACATTGTCATTCTTAAGTATATTATGTCAGTTGACCTTAATATCCCTTGAGACTATGGCATTTTTGAAGTTGCTACTTTATTATATTGGCTAAGGCTAGTAGAGATTGAAAGTTACAAAAATCAATTTATGTTGGGGGAATAGTTTGAAAAGAGATAGTAGTAATGCTGCATAGCAACCATTGTCAATGTCACTGAATTTCACATGTAAAAATGGCTTAATTGGTATCTCTTATTTTATGTAGATTTTATTACAATAAAGATTAAATAAACAAAACAACAAAAAAAATTTAGGTGAATTTACTAGTTCAAATAACACTTATAAATCTGATTATTGATTTTGTCACAGCATCTGTTTATTTCTCTCACACAAAATCATATTATATGGTTATTTATCCTAGCACCTTAAAGAAGCAATCTATTTAATATGTTCCAACTTTGCATCTAGCTGTACCTTTGCTGAGAACACAGTGAGCTGTAGATGATATAAATATAGTTCTGAATCAGTTGCAATTATATTTTAATTGCACATTCTAATGAGGCTCTAGGGATAGTGGATATCAGGGCATTTGTATTTTCCAATAATAAATTTAAGGAAAATAATTGAATAAATCTTTTGAAATATCTGCCTAAGAAATCTTAAAAGTCAAAGCAAATATTAGTTTGGTGACAATGTTTTCCATGGAGAAACTTCAAAATCACAGATCAGAGAAATATTCTCCTACATATCTGTGTTCAAAGAATTTTTTTTATTTCCCAAATGGTTTCAGGCAACCATCCAGCAATGATCAGTAATTATTCCTAACAACAAGGAAACATCTCTGTGGAGTAGGACTACCCACCATCCAGATTACACATTGTTAGGGCGCCCCTGATGGATTTCACTGTGACTCTGCTTCTCTGACCACATCAACGTCTGAAGCAGAATGTGGTGGTGTATCAAGAAAGCCCTGACATTGCAAAACTGTGGGCCCCTTTTCATTCCCAGGAATTCTTCTTAACTTTTCCTCTTAATTTCTGTCTGCCTCAAATTGCATTTCAGTAGATTCAGTTTTTGTTGAACTGAAAAGTCAAAAAACTGCCACCTTGGAGAATGAGATGGGAATGTTAAGCTTCATGATTCAGAAGGACCATTTAAAAACAGCTTTATATATTGTCATCCCTTTGATAACAGAAGATGATAATATAGACAGCCCTTGAATGGCAACTGTTTTAGCTCTCAAAAGATGGCCGATAGCCATTTTTCCTCTTTAAACGCAGTAAGTATTACATGCAAAACATCCACAATGCTATAAAATTATGATTCTAGAAGCAAATAAGGAATTTTTCTAGAAAGGAACTCTCTTTTAGCTAGTCTAGAGTCAAGTAATAGTTGTTTAAATTTAGAGTTCTTTGAAGTAATTGTTTTCATAGTTCATAGGTCAATATTCTTGGGTCCAAGAAAGCTCTAATTTTAATCTAATAATTTATATTTAAAATGGATTTTCCTTTTTAAGAGTAGATTATAATTATAGACCATGCATTGGTTTTCTGAAGGAGCCCTGGTTGCACAGTGGTTACTTGTGGGGCAGCAGTTCAAAATGACCATCTGCAAGTTCATATATATATATATATATATATATATATATATATATATATAAATTGTTGCTGGACACTGTCAATTTGGTTCTGACTCATATTATATAACATATTTATAGGATCCAGGGTTTAGAATGGAGCATCTTTCTGATGTCATTATTAAGCCTACCACAGGACTGATTTGCTTATAGGGTTTTATTGCTCATAATATTGAAAGAAACAGATCACCTGGACATTTTTTCTGTGATATCTTTGGCTGAAGTTCAGAAACTGGTGAAAGAAGACTAGAATTGCCATTAATACAGTAGTTACTGAAGTTGAACTCTCACATGGAGTTCAATTTTTAAAAAATCGTTTAATGGAGGCTAATACAACTCTTATCACAATGCTTGCATAGGTCCATTGTGTGTTAAGCATATCTGCCCATAAATTTTAAATAAATAACTTGGCTTTAGAAAATTTTTAGCTCAGTTAGAAGGTTATGGCAATTTTTTCCTTCTGCATGTATGCGTGCATGTATGTGGGTACTTCAAAAGAGTTGGTATCTTGATAATTGATATATTGACACAATAGACACATATGATTATGAGGACATTTTATGAAGACATTTTATAAATATATTATATTATGAAGACATTTTATAAAAAGAGAAAACTGCATTGGTGAGAAAAACAATGCACTTGCTCATTCTGTGAGAATCAAAAACTTACCCATGAGAAATTTTTTTTTTGGGGGGGGCATCACTGCTCTCCGGTGGTGGGTGTAGGAGGCCCAGCCCCACTGCTGGAATTGAACCTCCGTCCCAGTGGGTTGCAGTCCCGCTCACAACCACTACGCCACCGGGGCTCAGCCCTTCCCATGAGAAATTTGTTTGGAAATTTTACCCCATCACCCTTGCTGTTGCCCCTTCATACTTCTTTTTTGTTTACAAAGTCAAAGATCAATGAAAATAAATTTCTTGAATCTTTTGAGAATGCTAAAACTGCAGTTTTGATGTGGTATAAATCAGAGTCCAGTATTTCTCAGGGAAGAGTTAGAGAGATGGAAAAACTGCCTTCAGAAATGTATGGACCTGAGTAGATGATATGTCAAGAAACGATAGCTTCACATTATAAAATTTTGTTTCATAAACCTTTGCTCCTGTGATTTTGTACTAATACTTTTTAAGTACTCTAATAATTCTGAAAAGATAGTTACTGAAAACTCTATAAAGCACAGTTCTACACTGACATACCTGGGGTTTCCATGAACTGGAATCAGCTCAGTGGCAATTCATAATGGAATGACAGATATATCAGTAAGTCTTTGGCTCAGTCTTGAGAGATTGTGGGCAATCAAGTAAGAAAAATTGATTATAAGACTTTAGGAAAGAATATATTATAAAATTTACTGCCTTTTTCTGATACCTTAATTGTACCATGCTTAAATTATTTTCCTGTGTGTATTTATTTTTAAAGAGCCCTCCTGGCACAGTACACAAGCACTCAGCTGCTAACCAAAGGTTGGTGGCTCAAACTCACAAGTCACTCTGCAGTAAAAAAGACCTATGAAGAGTGCAGCAGAGGAAATTCTATGGGACAATTCTACTCTATTATACAGACTACATTATAGAGTTACCATGACACAGAATTAACGCAATGATAGCAGCTATAACTGCATAATTTTTTGCAGCTCCTAAATTTTCAACACTGAATATGTATTATTTGGTAGTTACATAATTTGGTGTTGGTTTGAGAATTCAGAGTGAAGAGGTGGAATCTAGGCTGTCAATTAGGTTATAGCAAATGAGGTATCTGTGTGGATATGGCCTTCTCCTGAGGATTCTGGGAACTTCTGTATTCTTCTCTGGAGGCGGGAGCCACATCCCTGAGGAGAAACCACACAGACCTACTTTGATGCAGCTAGAAGCCTAGATCTGGCGAAGTCATGGGGACACCCAAGCCACTGGCCTGTGATATTCTTGCGTTCAGCATCATTGCATGTATTTCATGAGCTGAAGAGGATTTTATAGATTGGTATCAGACATATGTGCTAATATCAGATTTACAGACTTGATCTGGACTGGGCTGGGATGTTTTCTTAATATTCAACTGCTCTTGTATATAAAGCTCTTTCTTATACACATGATACTTATGAATTTGTTTTTCTAGTCTACCCAGACTAACACACATTACTATTACTTTTATATGCATTTGGAAAATATTCAAATCAGTAAACTGTATAAATTTAAAAGAATTATTTGAAATCTTGCTCAAATATTTCCTGTGTAGCCCTTTCCAGCCCATACTTACACTTAAGACATAGAATCACTCTGAATCCATGCCTATTAGATTGTTTCTTTTGTTGACTGACGATGATCTCATTTAATGAAACCTTCAGAGAGGAAAATTGGTGGATCTCTCTAAAGGGATTATCATATTACAGGCTCCATTTTGGAGGCCTGAACAAGAGTTTGGCATTGAATCTAGAGGTGATAAGATTCATGGGACTATTAGCTCATAGGATATCAAAGTGGCCATCGATTCAGATACAATGAGAAATAGGTCATTAATTAAACAGGACTATGTATATGAGTTGGCCAGAACATCCTTTCCTGGTAGAAATGGATACTCAGAAGGTCAAGTGATTGTCCCACTGGATGAGGATAAGGTGAGCATGGGAACTGGATCATAAAACTCCAGATCAATAAAATTGGGGGAAGTCATAAAGCAACTGTTACCCAACAGAACCATTTCACCTTCAGACTCTTATCTGTTCTATAACCTGGAACAATGGTGTGAACATTGGAAAATAGTCTGACAGTTTGTCAAACACAAATATAGCAATTCTATTTGCTACACATGTGCCCACATGAAAGCATGAACATGAATGTTTATAATAGGATAACTCATAATAGCTAAATGGTGAAACAATTCAAATGCCTATCAATGTAGCAATAGATACATAAATTGTGATATGTCCATAAAATATATTGATGTTTATCCATAAGAAGATTGAAATTCTTTTTAAAAAAAGAATTTCCGATATGTCCTACAATGTAGGTGACCCTTGAAAACACTTCTTTTTTTTTTTAGCAAAAGAAGTCACCCACAAAACCCCATATAGGAGGAATCTATTCATTTGAAAGTGCAGAATAGGGAAATCTATAGATAGAATGTAGGTTAGGGTTCCTTAGGGATGAGTAAAGAAAGGGGACAGGAAGATGAGTAAAGGATATGGGGTTTCCTTTGACAAAAATGTTCTAAAGTTAACTTTGGTGGTGGTCCCACATATCTGTGAATGTACTAAATCCATTGAATTGCATACTTTAAATGGGTGAATTATATGATATGTGAATTATATCTCAATAAAGCTTTTTAAAACAAGCAAGCAAAAATCCTGTTGCACCTAGGTCAGTGGGTAAGGAGGATAGGACCATCCTGGAGACCCACAGATATTGTCCTTTGGCTTTCTTTTTCCTACATTTCATGCAGAACATTCCCTTTCTTCTGACACATTATTTACTTCAGACAAAACAATTGAGTCTATTACACTAATTGTGTTCCAGAGAGACTTTATTGAGGATATTTACTCATTATTCTATATGCATAAGATACCAGAGCAAAGATGCGCTATTCGTATCAAGACAAGATCTAGACCAAGAAATGACATCTTCTAAGAATATGCCCTATTTCAAGAGATGAAAATAGTGAAGGCATGACAAAAGTCTGGTACTAAGGCTACAAAATAGAAAACAAGTCCAAGTAATACATGAGAAAAATCACAGGCTAAAATTAAGGCTTATTCTCTTGGATGTGGTGTCCTGATAATGCCAGAATCTTGCAGAAGAGTCAAAGCCTAGCTATGGCTCTGTCATTCTTACAGGCTTGGTCCTTTGTGTATTGTATCTCAGTCTGAACAGTTCCAAGTATCTCTATCAACAGCACATTTGTAAGCCATCTGTTAGACAGCAGGGTTTCTACAGATGGCCAAGCTTATCCATTTTATGTTGATTTCACTTAGAGTGACTTTAACAACTTTTTATTGTGAATTAGGTGAGGGTTTATATATTAGATCATAATTTTTGCATTTAACAATTTAAACAACTCAGACCTCCCCGCTGCCTAACCTGATCTCACGCTTTTTTTGTGCATTTCCCTTAGTAGGATACTATCTTTCCTTTCACCCAAGTTAATACATGTCTATCCTCTATTTTCCTACTATTCTTTCTATCCAACTCTGGGTAACCATCAACATTTATTTCTTTTACTATGAAAATATTTATCATGATTTCTAAAATAGCAGTGGTCTCATGCAACATTTGTCCTTTTGTGATAAACTAACTTCACCCAGTATAGTATCCTCTAAATGCATCCATGTCAGGAGGTGCTTCACAGCTTCATCATTACTCAGAGAGTGACTTAAATCATTTTTTGAGGGCTTGTACAGCTCTCACCACAATCCATCCATCCATCCATTGTGTCAAGCACATTTGTACATGTGATGTGTTGTCATCATCATTTCTAAAACATTTTCTTTGTACTTGAGCCCTTGGTATCAGCTAATTTTCCCCTTTCCTCTCCCTTTCTCATAAACTCTTGATAGTTTATAAATTATTATTATTTTTTCATGTCCTACATTGACCACTATCTTCCTTCACCGACTTTTCTGCTGTCTGTCCCTGTGGGAGGGAGTTATATGTCGATAATTGTGATCACATCCCCCTTTCTCCACCTACCCTCCCCTTCCCGACCTGGTAGGCCTACTCTCATTATTGGTCCCGAGGGGTTTATCTGTCCTGGATTCCCTGTGTTGTGAACCATCTGTACCAGGGAACATGCTCTGGTCTAGCCGTATTTGTAGGGTAGAATTGAGGAACTGATAGGGGGTGTGGGGAGGAAGCATTAAAGAACTAGAGGAAAGTTGTACGTTTCATGGTGCAATACTGCACCCAGACACTGATCTCCTCTCATTCACATTGACATATATATTTTTTGTTCTAGGTCTTTGATGCCTGATACCTGATCCCATTGACACCTCATGATTACACAGTCTGGTGTGCTTCTGCCGTGTAGGCTTTGTTGCTACTCAGCGAGATGGCCACTTATTTATCTTCAAGCCTTTAAAACCCATATATTTTGGTTGTCAGGCACCCTCAGTTTTCCTTACCACATTTGTTTATGCATCCATTTTGTTTTCAGTGATTGTATTGGGAAGGTGGACATCACAGAATGCTGGGTTATTAGAACAGTTTTCTTGCATTGAGGGAGTACTTGAGTAGAGGTCCAATGTCCATCTGCTACCTAATACTTAACATGTAAATATAAGTACATAGATCTGTTTTCCTAGCATTATATATAAATATATTTACATATGTACATGCTTGTATTTAGACCTCTATAATTGTCCTTTGCCTCCTAGTTCTATCGTCTACTTCCTTTTACTTTCCTCTTGTCCCCTATCATGTTCAACCTTCATTCATGTTTCAGTAATTCCTCTTGGCTACATTGCACTTGAGCAAGCCCCACCAGGCATCCTACACCCTCCTCACCATTGATTTTAGATTACTTCTTCTAACCTTGTCCCTGGGTTCATTGGCACCCTCTTTTCTTTCCCCTGTCCCGCTCTCTCCTGTGTCCTCCCTAGAACTATAAGTCCTGTTGTTTTCTCCTCTTGATCGTGTATCCAGCCTATCTCATGTAGATAGACAGGCAAAAAGAATAATAAGCACAAAAGCAAAGCAAAGCAAAAACAAAACAACAGCAACAAAACCAACAACAAAAAGGAAAAGCCTATAAATAGTTCCAGATCAGGTTGTTGACCTTTAGGAGTGTTTTCTGGTCAAATCTGATGGGGTGTCACCCCCTGGCTCCAAAGTCAATTTTTTGTTATTCCTTGGGGACTTCATTGCTTTGCTCCCCTTGGTGCTCTGTTGCATACCCTTAGTGTTTTACCCTGGTGTGGTGGGGTCAGGTTGGGCTTAATTCCCACACTGGGTCTCCAGTGTTGTCCCCTGTAGTGCTATGCGTCAGTGAGGGACCTTGTGTCTCCTGCTGAGGCTGATCCTATGGTTCTATCTGTCCATTGGCTGCTCTGAGCAGCAATATCACCCTTGGGATTTGGTGAGCTAGGATGTGTTCCACCAGAGAGTCACTTTTATCTGACCTTATTCACAAACGCTAAAGACATGTTGTTTAAACTTTTGGAGGTTGTTTCTTTATCTGACTACCTGTTAGATTGGGGATTGTACGAATTTTGGATCTATTGCTACAATCAAGTAAGTATTTTCAAGATAAAGTTTAATAAATAAGGGAACGATGCATTTCCCAGAGTGAATACATCCTGCCCTACCAGAAGAATAAACAAATCTGGTTTCGAAGAAATGCAACTAGATTGTTCTTTGGAAACAATGATGGTAAGACTTGGGCTCCCTTACTTTAGGTGAGAAGGAGCAATTGCTAGAAAAGGATATCGTGCTTGGCAAAGTAGCTGTTTTGTGGCGTTGAGTCACTTTCAATTCATAAAGCAACCTCATAACAACCCAGGAAGACCTAGGGTTCTATTTCCTCAAATAGTTCCACCCAGGCAACCCTTTGGGGGAAGTTCTACACTGTTCTATAAAATCACTCTGAGTTGCTATGGTAAAACAGAGGTTCAGTTAAAATGATGGAAACACTCAATGGGATGAATTAGCACAATGAAAGCAACAATGGCCTCAAACATGGCACTGATCCTAGAGCTGGCAGAAGATGCAGCAGGATTCTGTTATACCCGAGGTTGTTACCAACAGGGGCTAGCTGATGACAACTGGAAACAACAACAAATCGTGGGGCCGAGATGAATAGACAGCAGTTCCCAGAGCACACACAGATCAATTTCCTGCAAAGCTTTTGTGTGTGGCTGCTCATGTTGGCTATCAGAATTTGTGCACGATGCAGAACATCCTGGAGTACTATTACATTTCCCATTGACTTTTTTTCTCTGTCTTGTCTTGTTTATTGGTGTATTAGTCCGAAGGATCTTCGTTTGCAGGGATAAAGTGTTTGGTTGTCACCATCGCATATTCTCTTCAGGCTCACTATAGATGGACCATATTCCATGCCTATTCTTCGGTGCCCTAAACACATTCTGTAGCAGACGGTGTTCCACCACGGAGTCGATGGTGTCAGTGTAAGCAGGCTGTCTGCCTTCTCTCCCACGCTCTCGGCTGGTTTCTCCAGCGGATTATCTACAGAAACGACCATCTGGCCGAGCCATTCCCAGCGTTGCTGTATTCAACACGAATGGTGCCCCATGACGTTGCGCCGTGTGCAACGTGTACAACTGTCCTCCGTGGTACTGGGATGGGATTGGAGATGCCCATTGAGACAGAGTGTAATGGGAGAAGCAGCAGTAGCAGCTGCAACGTGTTGCATTCCCTTCCTTGCAGCTAGGAGCAGGGTAAGCTACCACTGATATTTTAAAAGTTTTATTGAGATATAATTATATGCCATAAAATTCACCCACTTGACATGTACAATGGTTTCCAGCATATTCAAAAACTGTACAATCACTCCCACACTCAATTTAGAACACTTTCATCTTGCTAAAAATAACTCTATACTGTTTAGTGATTGCTACAAACCGATCTGGGGGGGAATGATATGACTGCGTGCGTTTGTGAAGATTTACAAAGCCTCTGAAACACTCTAGGTTTTCTCTGAGTTGGAATGGATGGCAGTGGGTTTTGGATATTAAGTTGGTAATGTGCTTTTTGTTTTCTATCCTGGTACAGTACACGAATTTATTTCCAGCTGTTAAACAACGCTTGCATTACTGGGTTAAATCCCACTTAATTATAGTGTGTAAAGATTTTTGTATGTCTCTAGATTTGGTTGAGGGGCCCTGGTGGTGAATGTGTTAACTCTTGGGCTGCTAACGGACGGGGTGCTGACTGGAACCTGTTCAGCCGCTCCATGCAAGACTGCTGGAGCGGGATGGTCTTGTCAAGCACCCAGAAGGAGGAGTTCTACTTTGTCTGAGAGAGTCACTAGGACTCAAAGTTGACTCAGCTGCATGCATTTTGTTAGTATTTTGTTAAGGATTCTTTTTGCTCATATTTATGAGATAATTTTCTGTAATTTTTTCCTTAGGATGATTTTACCTGGTTTTGACATCTAGGTAATACAGCATAAAATGAGTTCAGAAGAGTTTCCTCCTCTATATTTTAGAAGAGGTTGTGAAAAATTGGTATCAGCATTTGCTTCTTCAAACCTTTGCTCTGTTCACCACTGAAGCCATTTGCTTCTGGATTTAAAAAAATACTTTCTATTATGATTTAGGTGAAAGTTTGCCAAGAAAAGAGATTTTCGTGCAGCAATTCTGGCACATTTTATTTCATGACATTGATAGCATTTCCCACACTGTAATAGCAGTCTTCTCATTTCCTTCTTGTTTTCATTTGCTGTTCATTTCTATCTCTTTTCACCTTCTGAGCTTTATTCTCGTGCAAATACTGCCCCTTTGATCTAATTTGGTATATCGTACTTCACTGATGTTATTATTTATCTTGTAGATCTTCTTATTGTTTGACTGAACCTTAAGCCTCTGTGGTGAGTTCAGTTCCAGGCTTGAAGGATAACTAAAGGCAAAAGCCTGGCCCTTATTATTATCTTGCTTTATATCTTTCCTGTCACTCTATCCATGACCTCCTTTGTGATTTCTTTCAGAGCAGTTGACAGTGGTGACCAGGCACCATGTAGTTCTTCTGGTTGTTGGGTTGTGGAAGCTGAGCTTGTTTTAGTCTTTTGGATTAATTATTTACATGTGTGTTTGATTTTCTTAATCAATTTTCTACTTCACATGGGGACAGATTGGTAGTTTTACCTTACATAGCTTATCGCAAACTTTAAGACCCCCGTTGCTGCTGACTCAAATAGGATATAGAATATTGTCTTTATAGACTAGATTATGTCAATTGATCTTTTTATCCTATGAGAGTATGGTCCTGTGTCCCTATGTCTAGTGACTCAGTCCTTGAAGATATATGACTATGGATAAGAAGTTTTCATTACTGTGATGCCTGTAAGCTCCTTCACATTCAAGGATATATTTGCAGCAAGGTAAATACACACATACAAATCTCCTCTGTCAGACCTGTGAATGCAGTCCTATTCACATTCCCATACCTGTTCTGCTTCCCTCTCTATCAATGCATTCCACCATAGATTATTATCAGAGTTATAGCAGGATTCAGTATGTAATAGTACTTATCATAATTGCTTTTAAGTCTTGTGCTCCTATTAGGACCTTCCTTTACCTTGATCTTTTTTTTCTTGTCTATTTCTTTTTTTTAAGTCATTTTATTGGGGGCTCATACAGCTCTTATTACAATCCATACATAGGTCCATTGTATGTCAAGCACATTTGTACATTTGTTGCCCTCATCATTCATAAAACATTTGCTTCCTATTTGAGCCCTTGGCATCAGCTCCTCATTTCCCCTCCCTTACTGCTACCCTCACCCTCAAGAACCCTTGATAATTTATAAATTATTATTACTTTGTCATATCTTACACTGTCCAATCTCTCCCTTCATCCACTTTCCCTTTGTTCGAACCCCAGGAAAGAGGTTATATATAGATCCTTGTAATCGGTTCCCCCTTTCTATCCCACCTTCCCTCCACCCTTCCGGTATTGTTACTCTCACCACTGGTCCTGAAGGGATCATCTGTCCTGGATTCCTTATTTCCAGCTCCTATCTGTACCAGTGTACATCCTCTGCTCTAGCCGGATTTGTAAGGTAGAATTGGGATCATGATAGTGGGGAAGAGGAAGCATTGAAGAGCTAGAGGAAGGTTGTGTGTTTCATCTTTGCCACACTGCACCCCATCTGGTTCGCCTCCTTCCCATAACCCTCCAGTAAGGAGTTGTCTCGTTATCTATAGATGGGCTTTGGGTCCCCAGTCTGTACTTCCTCTATTTATAATGATATAATTTTTAGCTCTTTGATGCCTGGTACCTGATCCCCTCAACACCTCGTGGTCACACAGGCTGGTGTGCTTCTTCCATGTGAGCTTTGTATCATTATTATATCATTATAAATGAGGGGGAGTACAGACTGGGGACCCAAAGTCCATCTGTAGGGGAAGTGACATCCCCTTGCAGAAAGATCGTGGGGAGGAGACGAGCCAGTCAGAGTGCAGTGTAGCAATGATGAAATAACTTTCTTCTAGTTCTTCAATGCTTTCTCCTCCCCATTATCATGATCCCAATCCTACCTTACAATTTCGGCTAGACCAAAGGATGTACACTGGTACAGATAGGAATTGGAAACATAGGGAATCCAGGACAGGTGATCCCGTCAGGACCAGTGGTGAGTGTGGTGATACCGGGAGGGTTGAGGAAAGGTGGAGTAGAAGGGGAACTGATTGCATCTACATATGGCCTCCTCCCTGGGGTACAGACAACAGGTAAGTGGGTGAAGGGAGACATCGGACAGGTTCGGATATGACAAAATGCTAATAATTTATAAATTGTCGAGGGTTCACGGGGGAGGGGTGGGGAGGGAGGGGAAATATGAGGAGCTGTTACCAGAGGCTTAAGTGAAAATAAAAGGTTTTGAGAAGGATGATGGCGACATGCATACAATGCATGTATGTATGGATTGTGATAAGAATTATATGAGCCCCCAATAAAATGATTAAAAAAAAACCAAGACTTAGCAAGATGAAGTGACAAAGGAAAACAAAACGACTACAACAAGAAAATAACCAATGTCCCCCCAAAAATAATAAGAAAGCAAAACCTGTAAATAGTTCAAGGTCTGTTTGTTGACTTTTAGGAGTATCCTCCGGTTGAGTCTGGTGGGTTTCCACGCTCTGGTGCCAAAGTCTATCCCTGGCATTCCCTCGGGACTTCCACGCTCTGCTCCCCGCTGCTGCTCTGCTGTACATCCTTAGTGTTTAACTGTGTGGTAAGGTCAGAATCTCTGGGATCCTGACACTGTGCCTCCAGTGTTCCCTCCCTCCCCCTGTAGGCCATGGGTCAGCAAGGGACGCCGTGTTTCATAGTGGAGCCAACGACACGGCCCTCTCTGTGTGTTGAGTGTTCTGAATGGGGTTATGGTCCTCCAGTCTTGGTAGACCAGAAGTACTCCACTCTCTCTTCCTCTTCCTTCATTTGCTCCCATTTGCTCTGGTCAGACATGTCTCTCCCTGAGCGGTAGCTTCATTGCTGTCCTCTAAAGTATATACTTCTGGGGAGAGTTGTGACTGTACCTTGATCATTTTGTGACAACCTCTCCCTTATTATATGCTGCCCCTCACTTTACTCCAGTCAATTTGTATCTATCCTCTGGTTAGACTCTCCTCTCCTGCTGCACAGGCCTACTAACCTTCAGAGTATTTATTTCTGTGTTCAAACCCTTCTTGACTTTGTAGTAGGGGTTCCTTACAATCCTTGTCCTTTTATGACTGACACATAATGTCCTCCTGATTCATCCATGTTATGATAGGCTTCATAGATTTATCATTATTCTTCAATACCACATAGTATTCCACACTCCAAAGTTTATCCATTCACCCACTGATGGACACTTAGGATTTTTCATGTTTTTGCTATTGTGAGTAGTGCTACAATGAATATGGCTGTCCATATATCTATTCATGTCATGGCTCTTACGTGACATTGCTGGGTCACGTGGCTTTCCTATCTCCAACTTTTTCCCTAATGATTTTATTGGGGGCTCATACAACTCTTGTAACACTTGTTGCCATCATTGCTCTCAAAACATCCTCCTTCCACTTAGGCCCCCAGTATTAGCTTCCTATATTTCCCTTCCCTCCCCCCTTCCCCATAAACCCTCAATAATTTACAAATTATTACTTTTTCATATTGTACACTGTCCAATGTGTCCCTTCACTCACTTCCCTGTTGTCCATGTCCCAGAGAGGAGGTTATATGTAAATCCCTGAAATTGGTTCTCCCTTTCTATTCTACCATCCTTCCACCCTCCCAGTATCACTAGTCCCCCAACTAGGGATCATCTATCCTAAATTCCCCATGTTTCCGACTCCAGTGTATATCCCCTGGTATAGCTGGATTTGTCTGGTAGAATTGGAATCATGATAGTGGGTGGGATGAAGCATTTGAGAACTAGAGGAAGTTGCTTATTTCATTGTTATTACACTGTACCTTAACTGGATCATCTCCTCCCTGCAACCCCTCTGTAAGAGGATGCTGCTTCACCTATTGATGGGTTTTGGGTCCCCAATCTGTATCCCCCCTCATTTATAATGATATAATTTTAGTTCTTTGATGCCTGACACCAGATCCCTTCAACACTTTGTGGTCACACAGACTGGTGTGCTTCTTCCATGTTGGCTTTGTTGCTTTTGAGTTGGATGGCCACTTGTTTACTCAAGCCTTTAAGACCTCAGATGTTATATCTTTTGATAGCCGGCCACCATCAGCTTTCTTTACCACATTTGCTTATGCACATATTTTTTGTCAGTGATCATATCAGGAAAGTGAGCATGCAGTGCTATGCTTTTTAGTTCTTTAAGCCTGATAACTGATCCCTTTGACACCTCATGGTCCCACAAGCTGGTGTGCTTCGTCCATGTGGGCTTTGTTGCTTCTGAGCTAGTTGACTGCTTGTTTACTTTCAAGCCTTTAATATCCCAGATGCTTCATATTTTGATAGCCAGGCACCATCAGTTTTCTTCATCACCTTTGCTTATGTACACATTTGTCTTTAGTGGTCATGTCAGGGAGGAGAGCATCATGGAATGCCAATTTAATTGAACAAAATGTTCTTGCACTGAGAAAGTACTTGAGTGGAGGTCCAATGCCCATCTGCTGTTCTACTACTAACCCTACAAGTATATGCTCATTGATTTATTTGCCCATTGTCACATATAAATATATGCACCTATGTACATGCCTGTATTTGAACCCCTATAAATGCCCTTTACCCCCCAGTTCTTTCCTCTATTTCCTTTTACTTTCCTCTTGTCCCACTATCATGCCCAGCCTCCATTTGGGTTTCAGTATTTTCTCTCTGTTACATTAGTCTTGATCAATCCCTATTGGACTTCTCTCACTCACCTTATCACTGATTTTGAATCAATTGTTATTCCCTTATCCCTGGGCTGGTCAGCACCACCTCCTTTTCTTCTTCTTCCATGTCCCCTACCCTGGAACCATCAGTCCCGTTGTTTTCACCTTCAGACTGTTTGTCCAGTCGATCTATCTTGTCTAGATAAACCTGCAGAGGTAACAATATGTACAAAAAAAGCCTCCTAAAATGAAGCAACCAAAGAAAATAAAACATAGCAACATCTACAAAAAACCCAATGTTCTATATATATGTAAAAAAATAAAAATAATAACAATATAAAAACTTGTAAATAGTTCAAGGTCTGTTTGCTGACCTCCAGGAGTGTCTCCTGGTTGAGTCGGATGGGGTGCCACACTCTGGCCCCAAAGTACATCCTTGGCACTCCATCTGGAACTCCATGCTCTGTTGCACATGGTGAGGTTATGTCAGACAGGGCATAATCCTGACCCTGTTTCTCCATTGCTCATCCCAAAAGGCCTTGGGTCAGTGAGGGTAACCGTATTTCATAGTGGGGCTAGCTCTATGATCCTCTTTGTGCACTGGCTGTTCTGAGTGGGAATATCATCCTGAAGGCTCAGTCGGCCAGGATGCACGTCATTCTCTCTTCCTCCCCTTTCATTTATTCTCATGTGCTCTGGTCAGGCATTTCTCACTCCCCAAGCTCCAGTTTCAGTGCTGACCTCCAAGACAAACTGCCCTGGTGAAGAGGTGGCTGCCCCTGTAGTTGGGATTGGGTTTGTGTGCTCAGACCCCTCCACTGGTTCCCCGCTCCATGAAGTCACGCTGCATTCACATCCTGGGTCACTGGGTTTAAGTTTGGTCCCTCTTTCCCTGTGGAGCTATAAACAATATGCTCCCTTTGGGTGGGTCAGTACCCCATTACCTCTCTACACAGCACCATCTGCTTCCTGCTCCTCCCTCCTAGTTGGATACCATTTGTAGCCCTGGATTCGGTCTAGCCCCTGCCATACTACCTGGGCCTTCTCCGAGGATTTTCCCTATAGGTATCTCCAACTTTTTAAAGAAGCGTCATACTTTGGGCACATCATTTTACAATTTCACCAGTAGTACATGAGGGCTCTGGATTCTTCACACCTTTGCCAGCATTTGCTGTTTTCTTTCTTTTTAAAACATTGCTATCAATGCTGGAGTGATTATTCTTGTTTTGATTTGCATCTCTCGAATGGCATTTCTACATGTGTTTGTTGGCCACCTAAATGTCTTTGTGTGTGAAGAGTAATGTGCCCTTTTTTGAGTGGGATTTTTTATCTTTTGTTGCTAGAATGCTCTGTAAATTTTATAGCTCAATTGGCTTCAGTTGGCTTGTTTTCATTCTGGGATTTATGATTTTTTATTTGTGTTTGGTAGTGCATTTATACTATGTTATAAGGTCCCTGGAGTCCTGGAGGCACAGTGGATTAAGCCCAGGACTGCTACGTATAAGGTTTATGGTTCAAACCAATCCACTTATATACTCTCTTAAAACGTATCAGTCTTGGAAAACATGCGGAACGGTTCTCTTTGGTCCTATAGGGTAACTATGCATTTGAATCAATTTGATGGCAATGGTTGAATTCATTAAAATCCCCCAGTTTGCCCCTGGGGACCTGATGGCATAGTGGTTATGCACTGGCGACTAACTACAAGTTCTGCAGTTCCCAAACACCAGTCACTTCTGGAGAGAAGGATGATGCTTTCTATTCCCATAAAGAGTTGCAGTCTCGTTAACCCACAAAGGCAGTTCTACCCTGTCCTATAGGGTTGCTATCAGAATTGATGCAAGTGACTGAGACCCTATTTTTCCTTTGGTAATCTTTATAATTTTTTGGTTTTATATTTAGGTCTTTGGTTCATTTTGAGTTAGTCTTTGTAGATAGTGAGCATGGAGTTTAAAAATCATTTTATTGGGGGCTCATACAATTAATCAAAATCCATAGCCTCAAGCACATTTGTACATGTTTCCATCATCGTTTTCAAGTAATTTTCTTTCTACTTGAGCTCCTGGTATCAGTTCTTCATTTTTTCCCTATCTCATGACCCCTTGATAATTTACAAATTATCATTTTTTTAATGTCTTGCATGGTCCAATGTCTCCCCTCCACCCCCTTGTCTGTTGTGCATTCCCATGGGAGGTCATTTTAATTGGTTCCCGCTATCTCCCCCACATTCTCCTTACCCTCCTGGTATGGTTACTCTCAATATTGGACCTGAGGAGTTTAGTTTGTCCTATATTCCCTGCATTTCCAGATCTTACCTGTACCTATGTAACTGCTCTGGTTCAGCCAGATTTATAAGGCAGGAATAGGGTCATCATAGTGGGTGGGTGGGGGATAGGAAGCATTAAAGAGACAGAGGAAAGCTGTATGTTGCATCAGTGTCACCCTGCTCCTTGACTGGCCCGTCTTCTCCCCATGACCCTTCTCTAAGGGGCTGTCTAGTTGCCTACAGATTGGCTTTGGGCCTCCACTACTCACTCCTCCCCCTCCACCCCCATTCACATTATGATTTTTGAGGATAGACATTTTTGTGAGTAGATTTTAAATCACTAAGTCAATCTTTTGTTATATTTCTTTTTTTCCAATAATTTTATTGGGGGCTCTTACTAACATTCAATACATCATTTGTATAAGCATTTTTGTACACATGTTGCCATCTTCATTTCCAAATATTTTCTACTTGAGTCCTTGGTATAAGCTCCTCTTTCCTCCTCCTTTTTAAAAAAAGTCATTCCACTGGGAGCCCACACAACTCCCATCACGATCAGCACACACATCAATTGTAAGCATACCACATTTGCACACCTGTTGCCATCATCATCACCGAAACATCCTCCCTCCACTTTGACCCCCAGTACCAGATCCCGTATTCTCCCATCCTCCCCTCCCCCTCCCCGCTTGCAGGGATCTACATATGATCCCTCTGGGGTCTGGACAGTGGGGTAGTGGATGAAGGGGCACATCAGACTGAGTATGATATGAAAAAGTAATAACAATGTGTAAATGTTATATTTCTTTTTTAATTATTTGTAGATTATGTATTTGTAGGAATTTGTCCATATCATCAAACTTATCTTATTGGCATAATATTCATCATAGTATTTCTTTATGACTCTTTCCTTTCTTCAAGATCAAGAATAATAATAATATTTCCTTTCTTATTCAAGATGACGGTATTTTGAATCTTCTATCTTTTTTCCTTGGTCAATATGGCTAATGGCTTGTTGATTGTGTTGGTCTTTTAAAAGAACTAGTTTTTACTCTGTTCTCCTATTGCCATTTATGTATATGTTATAGGCCCCATAAAACAATTATAATCTAACTCTATGCAATTGCTTATCAGTACTCTTTATTTTTTGTGTATGGATTCAAATGACTGCCTAGTGTTACTTGCTTTCCATATGAGAAATTTTCCTTATTATTTCTTGTAAAGAATGTCTGCTAGCAACAAATTCTCTCAGTTTTGTTTATTTAAATTTAAAATGTGTTGACTTCATATTTGAATAACTTTGCTATATTTAAGAGTCTATACTGACATTTTTCCTCCATCCTTGAGCACTGCTTTAAATGAGAAGTCAGCTGTTAATTTTATTGGTTCTCTGGTAACTGAGGAGTTTATTTTCAATTGCTGCTTCCAAAATTTCTACTTCCTTTTGGCTTTCAATATTTTTTTTACTGCGATGTGTCTGTGAATCTTCTTGTGTTTATTGTACTTGGAGTTCATTGGGCTTCCGGAATCTGCAGATTTATGTTTTCTAAAATATTGAGACATTTACAGCCATCCATTCTTTGAACATTTTTTGTGTTCCTTTCTATCTCTTCTTTTCTATTTGTTCTTTCACTGCTAGCATGTTTTTGTGCTTAATGGTGTCTCATATTTCTCTGGGCTCTGTTCATTTTTCACCAGTCCTTTCCTTTTCTCTCTATATTCTTCAAATTACATAAATGGGGGTGATATTCAAGTCCATGAATTCTTCTACTGCCAGTTAAAAATCTACTGTTGAACCTCTCTAGTAAATTATTTTGTTCTATCAGGGATTGTTCTTTTCTTTTCTTTTTTAAAAAATAATTTTATTGGGGGCTCTTACAGCTACTACAACATTCAGTACATCATTTGCATCAAGCACATTTGCACACATGTTGCCACATATATTTCCAAACATTTTCCACTTGAGCCCTTGGAAAAAAATAATTTGTAAATTACTAAGGGTTCAAGGGGAAGGGGGGAGGAAGGGTAATATAGCTGATAATGGAGGCCTGGAGCGAGGGAGAATGCTTTGAGAGTGATAATGGCAATGGGTGTGTAAAAGTGGCCTGCATACAACTGATGTTGTAGGGATTGTGATGGGAGTTGTATGGCCCCCAATAAAATAATTCATTAAAAAAATGGGGGGGGGGGAGGGGAAAGGGGAGGTTGTTATTTTTTACCAAGGGATTGTTCTTTTCAACTTGGTGATTTTATATACTTTATATCTTTTTAGTTGTATCTTTTATTTGATATGATATTTTCATTAATTATGATTTCCTTTAATCATCTGGATATATTTATAATAGTGACTTTGACATCATTGATTAATATGCCATCTGGTCATTTGTACAGTCATTTCTGTCATTGTTTTTTTTCCCAGTGTATGAACCATACTTTCCCAATTATTTGCAGATCACCTTATTTGTGTTGGAAATTGGGTCTTTAGATAATACATTATAGTCATGATGATCATGCCCCAGATCATGCACCATTCCCACAGTGGGCCTTCATCCTATGCATTGGGATTGGGAGGAATAAGAGGCCATACGTCTCATTTGCACTTGCCAGGAAATTATCCTTAGTAAAAGGTAACTATAAGGGAATGATGAGAAATGTTGACATTCTGCCCCTTTCAGAAAGGTAACCTGACTATGATCTTGGGAGAGTGGATTTTCCATCTTGTTATGCTGGGAGTCAGGAAAGAGTCCTGGCCAAAAGACTCTTACTTCTCTTATTGACTTTTAACTGATTTCCTTAAATAAATGTTTCTTCATTTGCTGTATTCTCTTAAGGCTATTTCCTGAAACTTTAAATGATGACTTAAAATTGCTTTCACCAATTTTTTCTGGTGAATTCTTCCCCAGAGTGCTGGATGCTAGCATACCAAAAGTGGTAATACTTGTTTTTGATTAAGAAAATTGGACCAGTGATTACCACTTTTATATATTTTCTCTTTTAGTCAAGTGTCAAGACAATGAGTGGTATTGAATGTGATAATAACACAATGCCTTGGTATCTTATTAAATTAGTTGGAAAGATTTCTATGAAAAATGAACAAGAGCTCCCAAACTATTAGGGCCACCAATGAGGGAAGTGGGACCAACCTGAGAACTTTGGCACAGGGAATACAAAGGCTACCAGAAATAGGGAAGGACACAAACACAGAGGAGGTACAAATTGACAGGTGGGATATGATGAAGATAAACACCGGTGTACATTGAAACAATTCACTGAGAGTAATAAGAGATCCCACAGACTGGGAATACATCTTTAGCAATGACACATCAGACAAAGGTCTTATTACTAAAATCTACAATACTTTGCTAGCTTCCAACCAACCAACCAACCAACCAACCAATCAACCAACCAACCTACCAACCAACAAAAAACTAACTGGCCACTGAACAGGTGGGCAAAGGACCTGAACAGGGGTTTCACAGGTGCAGAAATCCAAATGACAAATAAATATATGAAAAAATGTTCCTGAACATCAGTCATAAGAGAAATGCAAATTAAAACAATGAGATACCACCTAACACCCTCAAAGATAGCCCAGTTCAAAAAAATAAAAAAGCAACAAGTGTTGGAGGGGCTGTGGGGAGATAGGAACTCTCACCAACTGCTGGTGGACCTGTATGTATGTACAGCCTCTATGAAAATCAATTTGGCGATATCTAAAACAGATGGAAATACCATACCCAGAAGAGGCAAGAAACAAACCACAACCAGATATCTGTGCTCCAATGTTCATTGCAGCCCAGTTCAAAATTGCAAGGAGTTGGAAACAGCCCACATTTCCATCAATTGACGAATGAATTAAAAACCTGTGGTACATACATACAATGGAGTACTACACATCACTAAAAAGCAGTGATGAATGCATGAAGCATAACGCTGCATGGGAAGAACTGGAAGAAATTATGTTAAGTCAAGGAAGTCAAGCACAAAAGGACAAGTACAACAAGAGTCTGCTGAGGTAAGCTAAAACAAAAACGCAAAAGGGACACATGGAAAAAGCTACTATATACAAAAATTCTTGGGGTGAGGTCCAGGTAGTATGACAGGGGCCAGACCAAATCCAGGGCTATGTATGGTAGCCAACTAAAAAGGGGATGGGGGAGATAGCAATGTGTAGTGGGGGAAGAGGGCACTAACCTAAAATCAGTGACAAGGAGGATGTAAGAGGCCTGGTAGGGATTGATCAAGGATAATGTAACCGAGAGGTAATGTAACCCAAATGAAGGCTGAGCATGATAGTGGGACAAGAGGAAAGTAAAAGAAAGAAAGGAAAGAAATAACAAGGGACATTTATAGAGTTTTAAATACAGGCATGTATGTAGGTAAATATACTTATATATGATGATGGGGAAATAGATCTATGTGTATATAATTATAGGCTTAGTATTAAGGCAGCAGATGGACATTGGGCTGCCACTCTAGTACTTCCTCAATGCAAGAACACTTTGTTCTATTACCTTGACATTCCATGATGCTTGCCTTCTCAACATGATTACTGAAGACAAATGTGTGTATAAGCTAAAGTGGTGTAGAAAATTGATGGTGTCCAGCTTTCAAAAGATATAGTTTCTGGGGTCTTAAAGACTTGAAGGTAAACAAGCAGCCATCTAGCTCAGAAGCAACAAAGCCCACATGGAAGAAGCACACCAGCTTGTGTGATCATGATGTCAAAGAGATCAGTTGTCAGGAATCAAAGAAAAAAATCATATAATTGCATGCACATCTTCCTGATATGATTGTTGAAGACAAATGTTTACATTAGTAAATATGGTGAAGAAAGTTGATGGCAGCCTGTGTGACCACGAGGTATTTAGCGGGTTGACATCAGGCATCAAAGAACTAAAACTTGTATCGTTATGAGTGAGGGGGAGTACAGGTTGGGGACCCAAAGCCCATCTGTAGGTATCAGGACATCCCCTTACAGAAGGGTCATGGGAAGGAGAAGAACCAGTCAGGGCACAGTGTAGCAATGATGAAACATACAACTTTCCTCTAGTTCTTGAATGCTTCCACCCCCCACTATCATGATCCCAATTCTACCTTACAAATGCGTCTGGATGAACACTCATACAAATAGGAACCCGAATCTTAGGGAATCGAAGTTAGATGATCCCTTTGGGACCAGTGGTGTGAATGGTGATACTGGGAGAGTAGGGGGAGGGTGGGGTAGAAAGGGGGAACCTATGACAAGGATCTACATGTAACCTCTTCCCTGGGGCTGGACAACAGGGAAGTGGGTGAGGGGAGACATCGACAATGTAAGATATGACAAAACAATAATAATTTATAAATTATCAAGGGTTCATGGGGAGGGGAAAAATGAGAAGCCAATGCCAAGGGTTTAAGTAGAAAGCAATGGTTTTGAGAATGATGAGGGCAACAAATGTACATATGTGTTTGACATACAATAGATGGATATATGGATTGTGATAAGAGTTGTATGAGTTCCCAATAAAATGAGTAAAAAATAACCTTTTCAATGATAAAAGCAAAAAATTATAATAAAATGTATATAAAAGAAAAATGAACATTAGTGCACATGGAAAGAGAACCAGGCACAGAACAGAAGTCTGGATTGTTGATTCATTGTGTTATGATAGACTACACATACCTTTATTCTTTGAAAATATAATATGCATTGAGATGATAAAGTGGCTGATTGGGTTGATTTAGTCATTATTATGCAAAATGCACTCATAGAGGAATCAGACCAACAACTCATTGAGTACAAAAGTTAAAAAATTAAATATCTTTTTCTTCCTACACTTAACCAACTAGTTTAGCATTCTTTTTGCCCCCTTTATTTTCATCCATTTGAGATAGAACTTTAGTAACCAATTTATTTAATGACTTAACTTATTTCATGGACTGGTTGAGTGGCCAACTCTGCAGACATTTTTTTTTTCAGGCAGACTTGTAATTTTAATAACAGTGATTCTTTCCAGCAGAGATAATAGCACTTCCTGGACAATGAATTCTGAATGGTTCACAATAGGGGACCCAAATTGAACTTGAAAGTTTTACCTAGCCTGAAGGTTTATGAAACCTACTTTGTGTTTCCTCCTTAACAGAGAAAATCAAAAGGGCATTCTATTTAATTCTCTTTTCTTTTGATAAATTTATTCCTGAGGGCATAAATGCATATACTTTTTACAATCAGTGATCACTACTTTGCTTGTTCTTTGGGAGCAATACCGTGTGGCATGAAATAATACATTAATTTATCACTTGCATACCTTTCAGTTCAAGTTATTATTGACCACTTGCTTGAAACAAAACTCAGCATGCATTTTAGCTGCATTTATACTAGCAAGTGCAAGTAAATGAAGACAAAATTCTCCAGAGACAAGGTTTCTGCCTCCTTAAGATTGTACATTAGAAGCAATATGAGCATTAATAATATGCTTTTTCCTGGATAATGAAAATCCAGGTGAGGTGGGTGAGGTTTCATATGAGGTAAGTACTTGGCTGTTGACTCTGAACTTTTGCCTTGATTTATCAAAATCTCTAGTTAATTTCTTTCAGAGCGATTGCTTAGCAAAAACACAAACCAAAAAACCCCTCCGTGATTTTTTTTATTTTTTAAATCTCGTACCAGCTCAATTCCCTACTGAGAGCAAAGTACCTGGGTGAAGTGGTTAGCAGGCAACAAAACCCTCTAGAGAGTTGTTTCATTTCCAAAGCCTTTTTGTTAATAAGGCTACAAAAATCATCCTTTTAAAATGTTTTGGAAAAAATTGGTAACAAATTTCAATATTTCCAAATTCTATTGTGCAATGCCAGATGATTTCTTTCAGGCATGGCTTAGTTTGTTTCAGCTTCCAGAGCAGTACTAATTTTTATTGTTTGCAATGCAAGCACTCACGCTTACAGAGAATTGTAGGCATACAGCTATATTTAAAGTGAATATTATTTAAGTACTAAAGGGCATAGAATTATATTCATTGAAATATAATTAAAGTACAGAGAAATATAATAATAAGTGGGTGGAAGTATGTGAAATACTAATTCGAGGTAATCACTGCATTATGATTGTGTGGCAGATTAGAACAGAATATAATGAGATCTCCATTTAATTAGAGCACTTTAATTCTGAACCAGATTAGAGGCAAAGGGTGCTCTGAGAAGTGCCAGCTCCTATTCTGACTATAGAAGTTGGTGAAAATGCTATTCTGAAAACATTCTAATTTCAGGGTAGCAAGTGAGATGAAGCTTTAATTTGTTTGTTTGGGTTTAATGAGATGATAAGGGCAGTGGTGAATCAATGGCAGAATTCTTACCTTCAATTCTGGAAGCCTAGGTTTGATTCATGGTGGATGCATCTCCCACATTGTCACCACAATCTCTCTGTGAATTCTTCTCTGTTGCTAAAATGTGGAACAGATTTCAGCAGTATTCCAGAGTAACACAGCTTAGGAAAAGACATCTGGCTTTTGATTCCAGATATCAGTGAATGAAGTCTATGGATAGCAATGACCCAATAGGCAACTGTGACACGACAAGGCAAAGTGTTGTTTCATTTTGTTCCATCGTTTATTTGGTCCTGATGTAACAGCAACTAACAGTAAGAGGAGAGAACTACAAGCTCCTTAACATCATTACTTTCTTGTATTTCCATGGAATAGTGTTCCAATACTCACTGACTGTGTTAGTCTGGGTAGGAACAAATTTCATAGACACACATATAGATATAAGGAAAAGGTTTATATACAGGAGGAACAGGATATTGAGCCCAGTCCAGTTCAAAGTCATAAGTCCGATATTAACTCATATGCCCGAAATCAGTCTATAAAGTCTCCTTCTGACTCACGAAGTCACAGGTCAGTGGGTGCAGAGTCCCGGTGCTGGCAGGGGTCTCCCCATGTCTCCTCGCTTCCAGGGCTCAGGGTCTATCAACAGCAGAAGTAACTCATCGCCGGCAGAGGTCTCCATGTGGTCGCCCCAGCTTCAGAGGTCTGGCTCCATCAGGGCAAAGCTGTGTGGTCTCTCCGCCAGCTCCTCCAGCTTCTCAGACACTGCCATCTTGTCTTGTCCATGATTCATTGTCTCTGAGACTTAACTCCCAACAACCGGGGAGATAGCTCCTCATCTTCACAAGGGAGATATCGCGAGATTTCCCAGAAGTCTCAGGAGAAAGCCATGCCCACATAGTGGCCCATTGGCTACTCAATGGCTATCTCCAGATTAATAGGCTAGACTCCACCCCTACATTTCAATCATAAAATTAACATAAGCACACGACTGCCACACTGACCTTGAGTCAATCCTGATTCATAGTGACTTCTTATGAGTCTCTGAGACTGTAACTGTTTACAGGAGCAAAAATCCCAGTCTTGCTCCCTTGGAACTGCTGCTGGTTTTGAACTGTTGAACATGGGGATCACAATCAAAGGCATAACCACTACACCTCCAGGGTTCCATAGTTCCTATATTAGGATCTATGCAAATAATTCTTCAGCAGCAAGTCCAAGTCTCTTCCTATCAACCCGTATCAGTATCTCTGACCTTACCTCACATTATGTGCCCACAGAGACCTTCTACTCTGGTCAAGTGTCCTTGGTCTTAACAATGCCAATAGACGAGTATTTCCTGAAAACACATATAACAGTGTTATCTAGTCCTGTTAAGCGTCTGTGAAATTAGACACAAAGATCTAGGCAGTTATTTTGCTAGGTTTTTAATATCATCCCAGGATATAGGTAGTTATTTTGAACCTACTCTGGGTTGACCATCCTACCCTACCTCTGAGCATCTAGACATAGCCTCACATTTCCCATTTCCAAGAGACCCTACATTCGAACTTCTGGCTTTCTTTTAGCCCAGCTCTGTCCCCACTGTCAGCAGCTCTTGCCATCTTGTGTGACACAATGATTCTCAGTTCTGGACTCTTTGATGAGTGCCTGGACTTTTTTCAGCCTTCTATTTTGTACCATTTCACCTACTGGTTATGGCTCTGCACAACTTTGAAGTGCCCAGAAGACAAGTACATCCTTTCTTCTATTTCCCTTGTTTAATCAGCTTCCTCAACACTCACTTCTCCTGAATTCGTCTACCTCTAATTGTGGGCTCACAGTAGTTTATGAGTGCTTTCTAATTATCACTTCCCAACCAAATTGTAAGCCCTTGGTGAACAGAATTCCTTTAAGACTCTTTAATTCCTCAATCACTAGCATAATGCTTGTTTCCTAGAAGTAGTTCTTAAGTGTAATGGTTGAGAATGAGGTCTCTGTGGATAGAAATTTCATTATATAGGGAATTGGCAGATACCATCTTAACCCAGTGATTAAAGTTAGTATCACTGGCAATCAGATGTGCCAACATCATATGTACTTTCTGAGAAGCATACAACATCATTTCTATGATGCTCTTCATAAAATGGAAGGAAAAGTCTAACGATCAAACAATTCATTGCATTGGCATGAATATAGTACTAGGCAAATAAAGATAATACTTGGCAAATAAATTTGAAGAATATTTTATAAATTACATGGCCTACCCTTTACAGTCATGCCAAGTCCATATAAGACATAAAGGTTGAGCAATAGTTCTATATTTAAAAAGACTAAAAAATATAATAACCCAATCAAAGTGTAATCATGGATTGATCATAGACCAGAGACACTCCTCCCCCTTAAAGGCCTAATTGGAAGAATTGGAAGAATCTAAATACCATCCATTATTAGGTAATGTTGTTATGGGCAATCCGGCTCTTTCTGGCCCATAGCGGCCCTATGCACAACAGAACGAAACGCTGTCCAGTCCTGCACCGTCCTCACAACTATTTCCCTGCTTTAGCTTATTACTGTAGCCACTGTGTCAACCCATTTCCTTGAGGGCCTTCTTCTTTTCTGTTGTCTCTCCACTTTACCAAACAGGGACTGGCCTCCCTGGACAACATGTCCAAAGTATTTAAGATGAAGTCTTACCACCCTTGCCCTTAAGGAGCACTCTGGCCATACTAATTCCAAGATAGACTTGTTTGTCCTTTTGGCAGCCTATGGTATTTTAAATATTCTTTGCCAGGACCAAAATTCAAATGCATTGGCATTTCTTTGCTCTTTCTTATTCAATGTACACCTTTCACATGCCTATGAAACGAGGGAAAATACCATGACTTGATTCATGCACACCTTTGTCCTCAAAGTCACATTCTCTCTTTTCAGCGTTCTCTCTTTTTTTTTTTTTTTTTTTTTTTTAGGCATCACTGCCCTGGTGGTGGGTAGAAGGCCCAGCCTTTGCTCCTGGGAGCCGGAATCGAACCTCCATCCCAGTGGGCCGCAGTCCCACGCACAACCACTACGCCACCGGGGCTCAGCCCGTTCTCTTTTTTTTTGTGGGCATCAGGTAGGAGTACGAGGGCCAGTCTTGCTCCTGGAGAGCTGCTGCTGGATTTGAACCGCCAACCCTGTGGGCCGCAGTCCCGCACACAACCACCACGCCACTGGGGCTCAGCCTCAGCGTTCTTATGAGGTCTTGTGCAGCAGATCGACCCCATGAATTGTATTGTTTGATCTCTAGTCTTTTCCTTTCAAGAACATTGACTGTGGATCCAAGCAGTGTGAAATCCTTGACAACTTTAATATTTTCTCCATTTATCAGGGTGTTGCCTATTGGTCTGCTTATGAGGATTTCGACCTTTTTTACATTACTTAAAGGTTACTTTTCTACTATGACAATTAATTATAATTACATAAAAATCATGATCATATAAGATAATTCCCCTTTGGAAAAAAGAAACATACACCTGCAACTTACTCTCTATTGGTCCAGAAAACATGTATGTATAAATATATATGCAGTCACATACACATATGTGTATACATGCAAGTATATATGTATGCACATGTACACATAAACTTACACTGAGAGAAGGACAAAGTAAATGGCGGAAGATAATTTACATTTGTGGAGTTTTGTTGCAGTGTATATGAGATTCTTTGTACTATTCTTGCAAATTTAAGCCTGAAATTATATCAAAACAGAAGCTTCATTTTGTTTGTTTTTGTTTTATTGTGTGAGTTCTGCTCTCAGACTGCCAGCATTTGCATCCTAGTTTATCAGTTGTATGACCTTAGGCACATCACTCACCCCTTGTTGCACTTAGGTTTCTCTTCTGTATTTTGAGGATAATGAGAGTACTGACTTGGCAGGGCGGGGGGTGTGAATATTACTACATACTGGTCCAGAACAAGTTCTCGGTGAACGACAAGTTCCATTATTTAAAGGCTCAATGTTTCCTGCTATTGATGATTAGGCTGATAATATAATTAAGGGTCTTATCTCACTACTAGCACATGGGGACTTTATTCCCTAAGGTTTTTTTTTTTTGGGGGGGCCATTACTGTCCTCTGGTGGTCGTGGGAGATACCCAGTGCCACTCCTCAGAGCCGCTGCTGGATTTGAACCGCCAAGCCCGCGGGCCACAGTCCCACACTCAACCACTTACACCACGGGGTTCAGCCGAAGTTTTAAGATAATAATAACCCCAGTTACTGTTGATTTGATTCTGACTCAAATTTCTTTTAAATTTTACAACAGAACTGTGCTCAATAGGGAAATAAATGGCCAATTCTTTTGGAAGTAAATTACAAGGCCTTTTTTTTTTGGAAGCACTTCTAGGTAGACTCCAACTTTCAACCATTCAGTTGGCAGTTGAGCTTGGTAACTGTTTGCACCAAGAAGTTTCTTAAAGGCAATCAAAATAGATTTTTTAAAGTTTAATTCGTCTCCCCCCACTCCCATGCAAGGCTCAAGCACAATTGCATGATCACGCTCTACCTCAGTGAGAAATAGTTATCCTCTAGGACTCTGCTAG
This sequence comes from Nesogale talazaci, assembly GCA_004026705.1. NCBI lineage: Eukaryota > Metazoa > Chordata > Mammalia > Afrosoricida > Tenrecidae > Nesogale > Nesogale talazaci. The sequence continues at coordinate 24,384 of PVJH01000833.1, read as the reverse complement.
ACCCATTCCCAGAATGAGCTTTGACCCTTAGCCCAATGAACCCCATGTGCCTTATGCTGCATGCAGAAATCTCTGGTCCTTTCTTACTCCCGAGAATTCAATCCCGACAGAAAGCTGTGCTGAACATCATCAGAGTCTCTTTGCTTTTTTGGCTCTGACTGTCATAGGTATTGTGGTGTCTATCAGTGGGAGAGAGAGGAAGGAATATAAAGTCATGTTGGCTAATGCCCTTATCTTACTAAAAAACAAGCCAAGGCCCGGAAAGTTAAGGAGACATGTTTGAGAGTTTACCAAGGGCTCTCGCACAGGGAGGGCTAGAAATTTCTGCCCCACAGCATTTGGAATGGTTCCCATTGCCCTCGAGTTGATTCACACGCCTAGCAACCCTGAAAGTCAGAGTAGAATGGCTCATTTGGGTTTCAGAGACTGCATTTCTATGGTAGCAAACAGCCTCATCTTACTCCTGCAATGCGACGGGTGGGTTCGAATTGCCAAACTTGGGACTGCAGCCCCGGCCTTAGTGCTGAGGCTAAGTCCTTGAGAGAGTCAAGGAATTTAGAAAGAAGCAGACGTGAAGACAACAGCCACGAGTCCGAACTCGGGCTTCTCTGCTGAAAGTCTGTCTCCAGGAACCCTGTGTCATAGCCATACTGTTGGTATTAGCGCTGTCGAGTCGGTTCTCACTCATAGCGACCCGACGGGCAACAGAGTGTGCCAACCTCACAGCTGTTCTTAGTTTGAGTCCATTAATGCAGTCACTGTGTCATCCCATCTTGTTGACAGCCTTCCTCTTTTTTTTTTGAGGGGGGGCATCACTGCTTATCTGGTGGTCGTGGGCGCCAACCAGCGCTGCTCCTGAGAGCCGCCCCTGGATTTGAACCGCCAAACCCAGGGGCTGCAGTCCCGCACTCAACCACTTGCACCACCGGGGCTCAGCCCCTTTCTCTTTTTTTAGTGCCCCCTTTACTTTAACAAACATGATGGCTTTCTGGGCCTGCTCTGTCCTGAAAACATGTCCAATGTATGTGAGATGAAGTCTTGCCTTCCTTGCCTCTAAGGCACATTCTGGCTGTATTTCTTACAAGACAGATTTAGGAAAAGTGAAAAAATAAAAAATTTCAGACATTTGGGCAGTAGTGCTCTATATGCCCATGTAGTGAACTTAATGTTCTCTCCAATTTAGTTATGGTTCTATTTCACTGAGCAACATAAAGTGTTTGGATTTAATTAAATAGTTTGTTCTTTTATTTTTATATCCTCTTATTTCTGAACCAAGTGAATTATCACTACTTCCTCTGGTTCTAAGTTGCTGCTGCAATGCTTCTGCTAGTTTCTGCTTTGTTTAGCCTTCTTGGAGTGAGAATTAGATGTGAATTTGGGATAAAGTTAACAGCTGACCTTGATAAATTCAGGAGCACCGGATTGCTGTAAAAGAAAAATTTGGAATTTGCATTTGCAATTGTAATGAATTGTTGTTACTTGCTACTGTTAAGAATATTTCAGGCACACTGGAGCAAAATGCTGCCCGGTCCTGCCTCAACCCTGTAATTGCTTGGGAGAAGACCTGGGGTTAGAAAGGGTTTTCAATGACTCATTTTCTAAAGCTCTTTCGTCCAGTCTCTCTTAGTCTGGAATTTTTGTTGAAATCTGTTATGATCATAGTAACATGAAAATCTCCATGGACAGATAGGTGATGACTGTGCAGGAGGAGGAGTGGCTGGTAAATATAGTGGCTGGTAAATATAGTGGCAGGTAAGAATTCTCATCTTCCATGTCACCTGCATGGAAAGTGAGTATATTTGATCACTGAACCACCAGAGCTTCTCTGCTAATGGTTAAGAAATCTATTTCCCAAGCAATGCGACTATAGTCTTGAAAAGCCATAGACTATGAGAGCTGGATATTTCTTTAGAGTTTATGTCATTCAAGGATGGAATTTTTAATTTTTTGACACCCATCTGATAGGCTAGGTAATCAATGTTTATCACATTGCCATGAAAGGAAGGCAGCATATTAATATACAAAAAGACTATGTGAAGAATTGGTTTTCCTTTCTAACATGTGTCTGCTACTTTGAAGGAGGATCTCACAGCTGAAGAGCCAAGTGAGAAACAAATGGCAAGCACACGCTGTAAAAGCAGTTCTCAACCTGTGGGTCTCGACCCCTTTGGGGGTCAAACGACCCTTTCACAGGGGTCACCCAATTCATAACAATAACAAAGTTACAATTATGAATTAGCAATGAAAATAATTTTATGGTTGGGGGTTCACCACAACACAAGAAACTGTATTCCAAGGGTCACAGCATTAGGAAGGTTGAGAATCATTGCTCTAGAAAGTTAAGAAAGAATGAGAAGAATAAAGAAAGAAACAATCTGTTTTGACTTAAGCATGAATCTGAAAGAGCAAAGCAGCTTGTTGAATTCATTCTGATGCTTGTATTATTTCCTTGGTAAGGTGTTAAGACACATTTTAGAATCTTCTTTTGGGGGGGATCGGGAGGGCAACAGCCATCCTCTGAGCCACACTGTGCCCCGAGTTTATTTTAACACAAGCTTTCATTTTCTCCAGACAATGGAGAAAATGGTATGAATAAACACATTGCCTCCCATTCTTATGTATAGAATGTTGATGGCTCTGCTTCTTATCACACTGCAAGAGTATATGTATGGGATGTTGATGACTCTGCTTGTAAAAGGAAATTCACGGCCTGTGGTCACAGGCAATTCTTATAAGCAGAATCTCCAAGCCAGATAAACAGGAACTCCACTTTGTGGAATAGGCAGCTGAAGCGTCTCCAACATCTCCCCCTTTTTTTATTATATATGAGCAAAGACTGTGCCTGTCTTAGGGTGTCATTAACTTATGAATGTCTTACCCGTCATCAAACCTACTCCTCCAAGCGAATAAGTTCTGTCTTAGGTTGGCAAAACTTACCCGTCTTTGACTACCAGCCTGCTTTAATTTATGGGGAGGAATATTACAAACCAGCTGCATGTAGGCCTTCAAGCCTATTCAGATGTATTTGAGCTTGGAGATTGTTGACTAAGCAGAGGCCTATTCGCAGTAAGCATGGAAGGAACATACAAAGAAGAACAATTCCAAAGAATAACGTAATAAAAGAAACAATCCAATGCTTAATAGAGAAACCAATGGGTATCAATTGTTACATTATACAGATACAGGGTTACCCAGAAATCAATTACATTCTGACACATTTTAGAATCTTTCACAGGCATTCAATGCAGGGATATGGGGATTATCACACTGGAGGCTCTTGCAAGTGTTTGTACTTTGATATACTTATACAGGAATACATCTAGTCCAGTAATCAGCACCTCTGAATTCAACAGAAAAACATCCGGTATTCTAGAAAACTCAACTAAATATATCCCAAATTCAGTATTTTAACTTTTAACTTTTAGATTGGAGGCATTTTCTTAGGGAAAACATTCGGCTAACAGAATGATGAGATTCTCTTGGTAAGAGTGATGTCTCTGTGTAGAAAATTATAAAATCCTCAGATAAATTAAGAAATTGTTCTTGAATTTATGATGTGAAAATTCTAACAGGAAATGGTAGCCTTTGGCTTCTAGCAGACATGGGCAGTGACCCCTTTTCTTCAGAGAAGATGCCTGGAGGAAGAATCAACTTTCTGTTTCCCTCTGTCTTCAGGGTGCCCTCCAAAGGATGCAGTGGGTGGAGTTACTGTCAGCAAATCCTTGGAGAGAGTTGCCATTTGCTCACGGGGAGAATGGAATAGAAACAATTGCTTAGGAATAAGAATCCTCTGTTAAGTTTCAGGAGTCACTGCACGGTGCAAATGCTCCCCTGCTAATTGAAATGTTGACAGGTTGAGTCTTCCCAGAAGGGCCTTCAGAAGAAAGTCCTAGGGAAATACTTCTGAAAAATCAGCCACTGAAAAATTTACTAAGTGTAGTTCTACTCTGACACACATAGGGGTGCCCCGAGTGAAAACCGATTACAGAACAACCAGCGCTGGTTCAGTTTATAGCAGAAGGCAGATTTTGGAGAATTAAGAACTTCGTTATGTGAGCATGACATGAAAATGGGGTTTGAAAGCTATGGATTTTGAGTCAAACAGACACCTGAATACTGCCAAGGGCCAGCACATGTCTTTTTCTTGCAAATCTGATTAAGAGTATTTCATCCCATTACTCCCATGTCTGGTGGTATAATGGTTACGCCTTGGGTTGCTGACTAGGTCAGCAGTTCAAAACCACTTGTCTTAATATAACCATTCATTTATCCAGTGGTATAGAATTTTAAAAAATCAATAAAAAGGAAGTATACATGCATAGAACCATTTTGAACTTCCAATTCATGAATTGTTGACTTGTACAAATTAAAAACTTCGGTGACTAGGTACCATTTGCACAAACAATGAGGGTTGCCTATTGGGCAAACTTTTCACTATGTTTGTTCACAAACGGAGCACTGGACCAAATATATCTTAAAAGGGCAAAGAGAGTATCAAAGTAATGGTGATCTTGAGCTGCCTCAAGGCAAGGATTTTGAAGTGAATTTCAATGACTTCCATATCCATAACCTTGAGGTAGTAGTCCTATGCTTCTCCTCATGACAAGGGTTCAGCCCATGGGGTATTTCAGTCCCTTTAATCTATTATTGGTGTTTCTAAGGCAATGTCCAGTTCACTTTGTGGTAGTTCCAAATTGGATCCTTCTAGTGTGCACCCCAAAAAGAGATCGTGTCTAAAGACAAAGGCTGAATAAAAACTAGGTCAAAGTGCTCAAGTAGGGACATGATACCAAGGTTATCCTCCCATTGTTCCCTATATTCATGTTGAGCATGTTCTCCAATGACAGGTTGCTCCGTGGTTTATCCACTGACCAAAGCATAGTCACCTTGTCTGAGACAGATCTGTTCTTCACCCCACAACCTCTTGACTTGTAGGCATGTCCATTTATTTGGGGTGACAATAGAATAATCTTAGATGGCAGGAACTGATTGATCTTTTCCCTCAACTTACTTCATGGGAAGCTGACCCATTTGGAGTGACCCAACTGGACCCTTATTGAAATGTTTATTAAGATGTACAATTCAGGAGGTGGAATATGGTACATGAGCACTAAGCAGATACATTGCTTCATTTCCTGGGAAACCTGAATAGAAAATTATATGACCTGAGAATAGAAGCTTTTTTTTTGTCTTGGTATTTCTTTTTATAGTAATGGTCTCATACAACATCTATCCTTTTGTGATTGTCTAATTTGACTCAGCATTATGGATTCCAGGTCTATGCATGCTATGAGGTGTTTCATGGTTTTATCACTGTCTTTGTTTTTTAAAGGATGCATAGTATTCTGTTGTGTTTCTTTATCTACTTTTCTATTGATAGATATTTGGGAAGTTTCCAGCTTCATGCTATCATGAACACTGCTGAAATGGACATGATAGAGCATACATCTGCTCATGTTCTGTCTCTTACATTTCTGGGTATGTGCCCAGTAGCGATAATGCTGGGCTGTATGGTATTTCTGTTCCCAGTTGTGTTAGGTGGCACCATATCACTTTCCACCATGGGATAAACCCACCAGCAGTGTCTAAGAGTTCCAATCTCTCCACATCCTCCAGCATGTGCTGTTTTTGTTCTTTTAAAAATTGGGCTACCATTGTGGGTAAAAGGTAATTGTGAGCATTTTTTCATGTGTTTGTTAGCCCGTTGAGTGTCATTTTTGGTGAACTGTTTGTTCTTATCTTTTGCCCACTTTTTAATGGAGTCCTTTGTTAGTATCTTATCGAGATATTATAGAATTCTATAGATTTTCATATTTAGATTCTTGTCCTTCTTGTCATTGCTAAATTCCACCCTCCCTGCCCCATCTGTGGCATTCTTTTCATGGTATTTTGATGCACATAAATGTTTTATTTTACTAGGTCTCAGTCATCTGTTTTGTCTCCCATTCTGTGTACTTTCTTTATTAAATTGATAGTCTGTGTATATGCCCTGAAATAGGGTCTTAAAATTTCTCCCAGTTTTCTCATTGATAATCATTATAACTCTGAGGTTTATATTTAGGACTCTAATCCATCTGAAATTTTTTTGTGTGTGCATGATGAACGGTATGGGTCCTGTTTCAGTCTTCTGTGTATGGATATCCAATTTTCCCAACACTATTTGTTGAAATGGTGTCTCATCAGATATTTGGGGGCCCTTTGTGGAAAATCAGTTGCTTGTACATGGGTACACTTCTGGGTTTGCTATTCTGTTTCATTGATAGATGGATCTATCATTAAACCAGAAACACACTCTCTGGACTCCTGTGACTGTTTGGAGGTTTGGAGGTCTGTTAGTGTGAGCCCTCCTACCTGATTCTTCTCTGGAAGGACACAGACATCTTTGCTTGTCCTAGGTTTTTTCCCTTTCCCTGTGAAGTAGGCCATTTGTTTTTCATTTCTTTAAATAAGGAATGCTATTAGGTTGTAATAGCGTTGGTTTTATAGATTGCTCTAAGTAGTATTGATAATTTCACAATATTAAGTCTTGTCCACAATCATGAGCACAGACTTACAAAAACTCACTGCCATCCAGCCTATTCTGACTCATAGCAACCGTTTACTGCAGAACTGCCTCTGGTTCTCGTGACTCTAACTTTTATGGGAGTAGAAAGCCCCTTCTTTCTCCCATGGAGTAACTGATAGTTTTGAATTGACAGCCTTTCGATTAGTAGTCCAATGCACAGCCCACTATTGATGGCCACTTCTACGGTCGGCTTCTCCATTGTCTCTTCCCTCAGATATAGTCAATTTAATGTCTGTGTATTACCTCTGTAGAAATCCATGTTAGCTTTTGTATTGTTGATAAAAGGCATCTGCAATGAAAAACTCGGTCTGGGGTGGGAGAGAGGATATTAGTTGATATCAAGAGTTCAAGTGGGATAAAAATGTTTTGGCATTGTATGTACAAATGTGGTTCACACAAGGAAAGGATGTATGGATTGTGATAAGAGCTGTAAGAGTCCCAAATTAAATGATCAAAAAGAAAGAAAAAGTCAGTCTTGTAAAATTCTGTCACGAGATTTCCATCTTTGTTTCTATCACCAAGGTCATATTTTACAATTGTTTTTCCTTTCTTTTAGTTTCCAACTTTTTCATTCTAATCACCGATGATAACCTTGGTTCCATGTTTGATCAATTTCACTCTGAAGAATTTGGTAGAATTCTTCAACTTCATCATCACTAACTTTAGTACTTGGTGTGCAAATTTGAATAATAGTTGTAATACCTGGATTTCCTTGTATGCCTTTAGGTACTAACTTATCACAAACTTCACTGTCGTTCAAGATAGATCTTGAAATGTCCTTTTGATAATGAATGTGACACAATTCTTACTGATTCTATCATTTCTAGCATAGTAAGCCATATGATTGTTTATCTGATTCAAAATGGCCAATACTAGTCCATTTCAGATCACTAATGCTTGTTTTGTTCTGTTGTGCATAGGGCTGCTGTGAGTCTGAACTGACTAGAGGGCACCTAACGTCAACAACAGATATTAATTAATATTTATGGGTTCCATGTCAAGTTTGGTGATTTCAATTTTTTGAGATTCATACTTCATGTATTTCTTGTTCTATTTATTAATAGATGTTTCCAGTTGTTTCTTCTCCTTTTCAGTCCTGCCACATTAGCAAATGAAGGTGCTGAAAGTCTTCCTCCACCCACATCGTTAGGGTGACTCTATTTTGAGAATCAGTCGTGTTTTGAGTGTCTTTTAACCTTAGGGTCTCATCTTCTGGTACTATTCATGACAATGTTGGCTGATATTCAGTGGCAGCATTTTCAGTGGCTAATTCCTCAGAATTGGATCCTTTTAATCCTATTTAGCAGCCTGTTCTTAACCTGTGGAACCTGCTGGTATTTGAAGGACCAGTGACAAAGCTCCCAGCATCACACAACCACCCTAGTATGACAAAACGACAGAGACATGGTGGATAGTTATGCATAGCAAAGTTAAATACATTGCACAATAATCTTTCTGTATCAGAAATAAAAATAATATTGTACATATGGATACACAGGATACAGAGACAGGAAAATTGAACAGATATAGGTAGGTGAATGGGACTACAACCACAACTATATGTATGCACATATATACACACGCATACAGATTTGGAAGAAGATATTTCTACATATATTTTAAATTCATGTATTTTAAATGTTTGCATGTATTTTAAAATACAAATCCACAACCATTCAACTGATTCTGATTCATAGAGACACAATATATGGAAGTTGCAAGTTTTTATGGGAGTAGACAGCTTCATTTTTCTCTTGTGACCAGTTGATGTATTTGAAGCACTGACTTTATGGTCAGAAAGCCCCACAGCTACTCATATATTGTAAATATATCCCTTCAGTAGAACATTAAGGGGCCAAAGTTATAGAAGTTTCTTAATTATAACCTTCAGGGAATAGGTCACTGCGCCTTGGAGCTTAGAACCACAGTGTTAGGGAATAGTTAAGCCAATTTGTATGACATAGTTCACAAAGAGAATACTCTACATATGACTTTGGTGGGTGTTGATTGGGTTCTATAAGGTATCTTAAAGTGCAGCTATTGATCTCTCCCCATCTGACACAAGGAAGAGTGAAGAAAATCCAAACACATGAAAATAATTAATCCAAAAGCTCACTTGAGCCTAAATTTCCCTTATGATGAGACCAGAAGAATGAGGCAGTGCCTATCCACTCTGTAAGTGATCACATTAAAAGGTCCTGGATAGAATGGAAAAAAATTGGGAATAAATCAAAAAGCTATTTCAAAATCCCACGTTGAGTGTTCTGATGAAGCCAGTGGAACCCCCACAAGAGTGGCCATTAGTCACCCTTCAAACCTGGAAATGAACTCGCCCTCAGGGCCAATGGTAAGCCAATAACACCAATGCGATACACATTCCTTTAAACAACCATACAAAATCAGAAGAGCAGCTTTTGCACAGGGTCAAAGCTCAGAAAGCAGGAAGGGCTAGAAAAAGGCTAATGGGAATGAGAAACACAGGGAGGAAGAAATAGAAGTGCTTTTACATTGTAGGGATTGCAATTAATGCCATGAAACAAAATGTATATGAATTGCTGAATGAAAAACCAATTTGCTCTAAAAACTTTTACTCAAATCACAATATAAAGTTATAGAAAAGGGGCACATTTTTCTTTTCAACCCTTGGGCTCTGGAATGATCAGTAGAGCCAGAAGGAGCATGAGCACAGTGTTTCATGTGAGCACAGCAGGTCAAACCATTTTAGGCAAGTTGTGCTTAGCCTCCTTCGACAACTGGCATAGATGGTATTTGTATATACTATCACATCCCCTTGGCTCTGTCTGATAACTTCAGCCAACATGAATTCCAGTGTTTCTTAGCTGTACGAACTACGAATTCTCACCAAAGCTTAATAAACGTGGCTTAGCTCACAAGATATCATGAATATTGGGTGAGATAATCCCTGCAAGAGTACTCAACTAGCAATGAGAGTCTGGATTCAAGAATAGATGGTCTTCTATCTTTGTGTTATGCTGGATTTTCCAGAGAAATAAAACCAGTGACACTGAAATATGTATAAGAACCTTATATCAAGAAGGCATCCCAGTCCAGTCCAACTTAAGTCTATGGGTCTAGTGCTAGTTGGAGTCCTCTTCAGACTCACATAGCTGCAGGCTGATGAAATAGAAGGGCGAAGCAGGGAGATCACAGGATGTATATTTGCGTGGATCTGAGGCCCATGGGAATATGGCAGGGTGCCAGCGGCCCACAAGTAGGCAGACAAAGAATCTCAGCCAACAGTGAGGGTGAAGGGCAAGAGAGAAGTTCTCACTGTCTCTTATTAAAGGGCCTTAACCTCACAGAGGTGCCACCAGACTACCCAAATTGTACCCCACCCCTACTTCCTCACAAGTACCATCAGTTCGGCATAAAATCTATTGAACACATTCCTATTCTATGAAGGGAGAATTCTGAGGTTGATTCCGTATGATTTATCATTGGTTGAGTAGCCGGCCTGTATTTGTAACCAGCTCAGCAAGGCACCTGCTAGCCTTTTTTACTTGCCTGTCTAATGCTCCTCACGTCCCCCTCTTGTTCCTGAGATCATTTTGCAAATAAATTTCTTGTGCCCAACTCATGTCTGAGGCCAGCTTTTGGGAGAACTTGAATAAAGTTAGGAACCATGTTTGTGTTGGCAGCATTGCCCTAATTTTGAGGAAAGGGCCTCTTCCAATAAAGTCTCGAATTTGGGACTTTGTGGACCATATCATACCTGCATCTGGTCATGATTTATGGTGATCTTTGGCTTTTATATTTTCTGTTAAAGTGTTTGCTGGTTTTCTCTGGGAAATGCTGACTTTTCTCGACGTTGCACCTTCATCTCAGAACCACAGATGTGGAAGGATTGCCTTCTAACTTTTCTAGACCTTCAGAGTCTCCTTCTTAAGACTCTCTGCCTATCAGTCAATGAGGTCCTACATAATTCATGTCAACTGGCCATTTGGAGTGGTATGTTCTAAGTGAATTTTTAATGGTATTGATAACTAACTGCGGAGGTGGGGTTCCTGGGGTTAAGAGATCCCCAAATGGAGGACTACGAAATGTTCCTTAATGTCTTACAAAAAAGTGGATGGATCATGAGTTCAAGCTGAAGGGAATTAGTTAATGCACAGCTTTCAGTAAGAGATATTATGAGAATTCTTTTTCTCTCAGAACGAAGCAGTATATTTGTACTGTCTCATAATGAAACTTTATCTTGACTCCCAAGAAGAACGAGACTGAGATAAATGGAAGGACTGATCAATTGGCAGACTTCTGTTTCTAGGACTGTGGGAAGAGCTTTGGGGCAGAGTGAGTACTGACTCTTGTCTTTTGTGCCTGAACAGCGACAATCAAGGGAGAGATGGGAAATTTTCTTACTTTTCAGAAGAAGATGCACATCATGGGCAGAAAAGCAAAAATCTGGGCACTAGGAAAAGGAACAGGGACTTGATTTGGTGTATGTCTGTGTGCAAACCAGAAGATACAGCACAAATCAGCAAGGAGGAAGATGCTAAGGTGTGAGTGAGGCCCCCAAATACCTTCTAACCATGATGGAGGGTAAGAAGTAGTACTAGGAATACCATAACCAAACGCCTTTATTCCTCTGGGAAACTGTAGTGGGTTGCATAGTACCTACACACACACACACAACACACACACCAGGTACCTGTGGATGTGACCTTATTTGAAATAGGGTCATTGCAGATGTAATTAAGTTAATACGATCCTCAGGTGACATCACCCAGGATTTGGGGTGGGCCTGGAATCCAGTGACTTTTGTCTTTCCTATAAAATAATGGGAAGATAGATTTGAGGGAGACAGACATGGAGTAAAAGTATTAGGAAAAAGACCATGTGACAATAGGCAGAGAGATTGGAGTGATTCAACCACAAGCCAGGTATTGTCAGGGGCCACAGACCTGGAATCAGCAAGGAAGGGCTCTCCCTTTGAATTGTGGTGGGAGTGTGGGTATATTGAAAGGAGAGCTGGTGGTGTGGTGGTCTTTGCATTGAGCTGCTAATGACAAGATCAGCAGTTTGAAGCCACCAGTTGCTCTGCAGAAGGAAGATGAGACTGTTGCTTCTGTAAAGATTTAAAGTCTCAGGAACCCAAAGGCCCAGTTTTATTCTGTCCCATAGAGTCAAGATAAGTCTTACGAGATTTGAGCGGGCAAGTTTACACAGTGATTTTTGAACCTCTGGTCTCCAGAACTGTTAGACAATAAACTTCTGCTGTATTAAGCAACCCAGTTTGTCATACTTTGTTGTGGCAGCGCCAGCAAATTTGTCCAGAGCCCCAACCCAATGCAAGTTACATGTGGAGCAAATGCCTAAATGAGAGTGCTTGAGTTTTTCCCTTCACTCTCTTCAGGGAGCATCTCACAAAAAGAGAAAAGGGTGACCTCCTTTTGGCCTGTTTCTTACTTCTGGAGATGCTTACTTTTGAGCAAAAAAAACCCCTGCTTACCAAAGGACAAAAAATGTTCTGTCTTTTTAACAGCTAAACGATTTCTGCTTGCATGATAATTGAGCAAGCGTGTCTCTGCACACTGGAAATCGGAAAGCAGGTAGGTTGGCTGTAGGTGAACAATTGGGAGGATTGTGGCCCAACACGTACTAAGTCAGAACAGCCATCTCTATAATCCAGACACATTTTTCTTCCTCGGCCAGGCGCCCCCACCATGTAGCCAGTGCTTTATTCCCTGGAAGGGTCAGGTCATTCATCTTTTTTTCGTGGAGTGAGTGGCATTGTCCACTCTTGATTGGCTTTCTTATAATCAGCCCTTTCTTTGTCCAGGTGGTGAAGAGTACCATCATTTGATTGCCCTTTGAGGCTTTTCCTCCCCCCAAGCCAATAGATGAACGATCTTTGGTTTTGACAGTAATTCAAAGTGAAGACATCCATTCACTTCACAACTTATAAATCAAACATCCCTGGCGATGCAATGATTTTTTGGGTTTAGTGTCTCAGAACCATAATTGACTTGGCAATCTGACAAGTCATTTACAAGGAAAGCATGATGAGGCTCCTCTCCATTTGATGTTAGAAATGTCTTTCATAAATCTAGCTTATTAAAACAATGAGTCTCTCATAAAACTATGCAATTTTCAAATGAGGTTGCTATAAAATTGTTATAAAATATTAAATGCCTATCCTCTGTTGATGATAATGATGCAAATATTGATGTAGGCCCACTAAGATTACAGCAAGTGCAGGTTTAACAAAATGGAATAGATAATGATATTGAAATATTCTCTGGTACCATGCATAAACAAGATTATGTATTTCATTATTCCTTAGTCTTTTCTAATTAAAAGATATTTCTTTTGTGTTTATGAGTGTGGTGCTCATATACCTTTTCATTTTTTGTTTTGAAATTTCTATAAGGTTTTATTGTCATTCACTTCAGGATACATCCAGTTACGACAGGAAATAAGGAAAAGTTAGGCTCATTTACAGCTGTGGGCTGAGGGGGAGAGTAGGGTAAAGACTAATATGAGGGGATACTCCCCCATACCAGATTTTTTTCAAAGCTATGTATTTAATTTTTTAACAAAACAATCTTATCACCTTCAAGGTCCTCTCCATTATACTTAATACATTTGTCAAATCTGTGATTCCATTCTTGGGAATATTTTTCAAACTCATCTGTTAGGATGGTTGACAGCACTTCCTACATTTTTTTCTTTCACCTCTACTCTGTCATCAAATCACTTCCCTGTCATGTCCCTCTTCATTCACAGAAACAAAAAGAAGTCACACGGAGCGAGGTCAGGCGAGTATGATGTGTGTAAAGGGCAAGAGAGGCATGCTGCTTATTGCCCCAACTGATGCGCTGAGATGGCTGTGTTAGCAGTGACACTGTTGGGATGGGAAAAGCAGTCTCCCATGTGCCACACACCAGGCCTTTTTTTGTCACACACTGTTATGCAATCTTTTCAGAACCTCTAAATCAAAAGCTTGATTAACAGCTTGAACTGGTGGAGCGAACTCCACATGCACTCTGAGTCAATCAATATTTTTCTCCCTTAGGGAAGTGACAGACATTCAGAACGAAGTTTGTCATGAATTGACATTTCATCTTTTTTGAAATGAGAAAACCACTCATACACTTGTGTTTTTTCAGCGCTGTCCTTGTAAACTGTCTTCAACATCACAGCAGTTTCTGCAACACTTTTCCTAAATAGGAAACAAAATTTCACAGGTGTAAGCTGCTTGTTCTCGTCAATGGGCCATCACAAAAAACTTGATCTGAGTGAAACTGCTTTTACCAAAAAATTCACTGTGACCAGAGTCTTTCCAGATGACGTCATTGAGAGCCCTAACTCAGAATAGGTTGTTGGATGCTCATCCAGGGAAAAATGCATACTATGAAAGCTCTCCTCCCAGTAGAACTTTGTTGGGTACCTCCCTTATATAAAACACAGAAGAAAATAAAATATAAGCTTCAAGTGTCATCTTTGTGCGATGAGATTGAGCAGAAAAGAGCAATTCCTTTTAGGTAAAGTACCAGAGAGGATGACCTAGCTACTTACCCTTGCCAAACAGAAACATCACAAGTGAGTCGAACAGTTGTATGATATGACAAAATAATAATGATTTATAAATAATCAAGGGCTCATGGGGGAGGGGGAGCAGGGCGGGAGGGGAAATATGATGAGCTGATACTAGGGGCTTAAGTGGAAAGAAAATGTGTTGAGAATGATGATGGAAAACAGTGTACAAATGTGCTTTGCCTACAATGGATGTGTGTATGGATTGTGATGGGAGTTGTATGAGCCTCCAATAAAATGATGCAATTAGAAAAAAAGAGTTATTTGAGCCCTCAATAAAATGATTTCAAAACCCAAACAAATGAATTTTCTCACAGTTCTGGAGGCTAAAGTATCAAATCAGGGTCTCTATTGTGTCACTTATTTAATGTGAGCCTTTCTCCAAGCTTCTGATGCCTATAGGCGATCCTTAGCATTGCTTGACATACGTCTTTTTCGTTGTGCCTCTGTGCCTCTCCTACTTTTTATGACTCACAATTGAATCGGTTTAGAATGCACCCTCATTGAAACAAGAAGAACCCCCCCCACCCCGCTGCAAAGGCTCACATTCTTGCTACAAGGATTATGCTTTCAACACATATTATGGATAATATATATACTTAACAGAGAGCTGCATGAAAAAACTAGTAATTCATCACAAATAATGAATGTAATTATTGCAAGCAGAGACCCGAGACTTAAGAAATCATCTTCTCCAGGGTGGTCCCAATCTCCTTCATACGGTCACTTGGTAGAGGTTTCTGTTTCCTTGTGGTAAGTGAGTGATCACACGCTCTACTATAACAAAGGCAGTGTAAGATAATTTTTGTGAACATGATTTACAAATCCAAACAAACAAACTCACTACCATCGCATCAATTTTAGGACTGAGTGAAATGGCATCTCTTAATTCATGAGGGCGCCAACCTTTATGGGAGCAGACAGCAGCAGCATTTTCCCATAGACAAAGCTGACAGTGATCTACAAATCTGAAACGAACATTACATTTGGTCTCTCTTTTTTAACAACTCTATGACATTTATGTATGTGAATATAATGAGACCACTTGGTGATTCTGGAACCCTTCTCACAAACTTGAGTTTTTTCACTTTGTTTGTTCCCTGAAGTTGTCTCCGTAGAAGATGCTGCTTATACCTGGGCTTGGAAGATCTTGTTCTGAGAAAACCTGAATCCACTACAATGCAGAGCTCTCCACAGAAATTGCTCCCAGGACAGCTTCCTTATTGCTGGGCCTGTGGAACCCGAGAGTCACTAATTTAACACAGTCACCTCTCTCTTCTTTCTCTGTTTCAAGTACATCCCAAATAACATCTATTCAATGCACCTAGGAAACCTGATGCATTTGGTAAGATGCCAGAAGAATCAATAGCTGTTTAGCGTGGTGCAAGTCTGAGGCCCTCAGCTGCTAACCAGAAGGCTGGAGGTTTGAGTTCATCCAGAGATGCCTTGAAAGACAAACCTCATAGTCTCTTGCTAAAAAAAGTCAGCCTTTGAAAACACTCTGGAACATAGATCTGCTCTGACATCCAAGCCCTTTCTGAATAGAGTTGGAAAGTCTGGATAGGCCAGGCAAGAAGCTTGATAGAGAAATATCTGTTTTCTACTCCCCAGTAGGCAAAATCATCTACTGTGGTGTTCTAAATTGTCCCCACAAGTTCGACTCAAGCCACCTAAGATAGTTTCCCATTATGCTGCCATTGAATGTGGGCCTGTCTCTAGTGATCATGTTTAAGAAATAGGCAGAAGTGACATTCAGTGACAGTGGATGCTAGATCATGAAAATTAACACAACTTCTGTCAGGTTTTTGCTTTCTGAATATACCGGCCTGAAGCATCATGTAAGAAGTTTAGTTACCTGGAGGTTTTTGTTTCTTTTTAGTGGGGTCTCAAATAGCTCTTATCACTATCCATACATCTAACCATTGTATGTCAGACACATTTGTACATTTGTTGCCCTCATCATTCTCGAAACATATGCTTTCTACTTAAGTCCTTGGTATCAGCTCCTCATTTTTCCCCTTCCTCCCCCTCCCTCGTAAACCCTTGATAATTTATAAATTATTTTTTTGGGGGGGGCATCACTGTCCTCTGGTGGTGGGAGTAGGAGGCCCAACCTTTGCTCCTGTGGAGCTGGAACTGAACCTCCATCCCAGTGGGCCGCAGTCCTGCGAACAAGCACTACGCCACCGGGGCTCAGCCCCGATAATCTATAAATTATTATTATTTTATCATATCTTACACTGTCTGATGTCTCCCTTCATCTATTTCCCCATTGTTCGCATCCCAGGGAAGAGGATATATATAGATACTTACAATTGTTTTCCCCTTTCTACCCCACTTTTCCTAGACCCTCCTGGTGGTGCTACTCTCACCACTGGTCCTGAAGGGATCATCTGTCCTGGATTTCTCGCTTCCCCTTCCGATCTGTACCAGTGTACATGCTCTGGTCTAGCCAGATTTGTAAGGTGGAATTGGGAATGCTGGAGCAATCACAGGGTGACCACACAGAGACAGAGATATCCTAGGAAGTATAGCTGTTCCAGCCCTCAGGTCTTTGAACCTCTCCGTCATCGCTGCCAGACCTGTGAGGGGAAAGCCTGAGATGATTCCAGTCTCACATTTCTAGTCTCCATTTCTGATTTGAAGAGAAACCATATTTTTGCCACCTCTGCACTCTGAATAGTGCAGAGATGAGCTGTCCCTGCTAAGCGCTGTCCAGAATGCAGATTTATTTGCACCACATCACTAATGTAATTGGCATTACTGAATTTTTCATCTGAAAAAATGTATTGAACTGGCACACACACACTTTCAACAATAAAAAACAAAATAGAACAAAAAACAGCTCACAGATTTGTGAGAAAAATAAATGCTGTTTTGTCTCATTGTTTGTGGATGGTTTATGATGCAGCCAAAGAAACTGAAATTCCTACTTGATTTTGTCAGACTAGGGGTTTCATCTTTCCTTTGAATCTACAGATTGAATTGTAGTTCAGCCTGATGTAAGCAGAGCCAGATTTGCTATTTTGGGAGAGTAAGCTTTTAGAGTGGGTCTCATTTCTGGGATGTAAATCATGATTATTTCGCTTGACCTTCAGTAGCTGAAAAGTTGACTGATTTATCTCCTATCTTTATTATCTATGATAATAAATTTAACCTTAATAAATAAGTAATAATGAATAGATAAAATGAAAAGAAATAAAATAAACAGTGGCAGGAAATATGTGTTTGAATTCAGATCTTTTCTCAATTCCATGTCACGTTTAATTGCATCTTTTCTTCTGCACAAAGAAATGTTTTCATCCATTTCCACTGCTAATTTTGAAATCAAAGCTTTTAATAGTGATTTATCTACAGAAAACATCATCTTTGTAATTGTCCTTTTTGTGGCAGAAAGCTGCTTGGACAGTAAATTTTAATGCTATCCCCCACCCCCATATATTTATTTACTGATTTAAAGTGGGGAGGCATCAATGCTTCTGATTTGTTGAAAATGACTTAAAATAGATACCTTTGAGACGTCACAGACAAATGGGTGATTCCAAATAAAAAGAAGTGATTATAATATAATGAAGAGATAATCAGGAGAAAAGAAGTAAAGAAATTCTCCAGTTATTATAAAATCACAATTTAGGTAACTCAGCTATTTAGAATACTGATCAGAAACTCTAAAGTGCTTAGGAATATCTAGATACTATTAACTGCATGGATTTCTTCACTGGCAAGCTCTCCAGCTTTCACTCAAATACTATTTCTTTAGAGAGCAGTAAATCCGAGCTTCCGAATTTGCAAATATCTTACACAGTATTACAACACTTTTGATCAACTGATTTCCCTATCCAGGCCTATTAGAATTAGTAAACAATCAAAGAAAAGATGGTACCTAAGGGCAAAAGTTAGGCACAGTGACAGCAGTGGGAAATGGCATCTAAGAACAAAAACGTAAAAAATGATATCAGAAATCCAAATAGGTATAGCCTAGTGTACTTGGCACGAGAGTGAATAGCTCTACATATTTCAACAGCACAGAAGAATGTCATTCGCAGGCAACTGGATAAATAATGGCTAAATTTTGTTCAGAATATGTTCTTTATAAAGGCAGGAGGAATTGTTTCTGCCATATTTCAGATAGATTTTATAGAAAAAGATTGAAAGAAAATAAGCTTTAGCACATAAAGGTATTAAGTTCAGTTCCTATAATATTTATTTATGTAGAAGCATTTTCTCTTATGTTACTTAAGTCAGGCTACGTTATATGAGGAATATTTATCTGAAATGATCTTCGAAGTCACATTGATCTGCCTTTAGTTTCAAAGGCTGGATTTTTTTCTTTGAGGAATTTGTGCTTTTGTTAGTTAACATGGAGCCAGCTCCGACTAATGTTGATCCATGTATGATAACAAAATACTGTTCAATCTTATGTCATCCTCATGTTCACCGGCACCCTTGATTCCACTGTTGCCTTCCAATGTTGAAGGCCCATCTTCTAGCTCTCTTTCAACCAATATCCTATTGAGATCTATAGGGTCTCCATTGGCTGAGGTTTCCAGTTTTATTAGCACATAATCTACATAATAAAATCCAATCGTTTAACCAAGTCAAGAATTGTACAATCATTACCACAATCAATTTCGGAATATTTTCTTCTTCTCCTCATGACTAAATTACCTTTAAAATGAGCTGTGTAATCACATTCAGTTCTAGTGCTTTCACTTCCACCTGCCATGACTGTTTACTCTTGAAATTCCTTCACTCTCCCCTTCTCCCCACTACCCACCCTTCATTCCCATACAAATCCTTGCATCAGTTATTATCTCTATGCATCCACTCTTTCCGTGCTCCATAAACGGTTAAACCAAACAGAAACAGTAAAGAACAAAAGCAAAATGAAGTGTTAAGGACAAACCAATAGCAACATAAACATAAAGATACCACAATAAGCAACAAATAAAAGACCTCCATCAATACCCAAAAGGCCAGAATGGATCGAGCAAGAGATCCTTGCACCTAAAAAATTTCAGGTTAGGTCAACTGGCCAAGTATCAAATTTTATCCAGTCTAATTAGAATTGCAATGGTCTATGTTTGATAGTAAGGCTGTTATAGACCTTTGCCTGTGACTAGGGGCGAATCTGCCAGCAGCTTAATCTGGCTAGATACACTGCTGGTAAGTTTTGTGCTCCCACTGTCCTCTACAGCCTTCCACAAATTGAGTGTTCACAATTGAAGCTCTGATACTTTTTCCTTTGTCATATTTGAATTTTGTATTTGTCATCTTTAGCGCACAAAAGCTGGTGTGCTTCTTCCTTATGGATTTAGTTGACTGCTCCTTTTGATGGCTGCTTGTTTGAATACAAGCCCTTAAGACCCCAGACATTATTCCAGTTGATAGCTGGACTTTGCTGTAGCACTTTTATCCCTACTGATCATTTCATGAAGTCAAGTGTTGGACCATGTTATCCGAACTTACTTTTCTTGTATTTGGGCTAGAGTTAAGTAGGCACCCAGAATGCATCAGCTTACTCTCCATTGCCTAAT
Source organism: Nesogale talazaci (assembly GCA_004026705.1). Classification (NCBI taxonomy): domain Eukaryota; kingdom Metazoa; phylum Chordata; class Mammalia; order Afrosoricida; family Tenrecidae; genus Nesogale; species Nesogale talazaci. The sequence continues at coordinate 4,725 of PVJH01000833.1, read as the reverse complement.
TTTAGGAAGTATATTACCAGATCTTTCTTCTTAGTCTGGGAGTTCCACAGAAAGCTGTCTGTTATGAGTGATCCTGCTGGTGATTGAAATACTGCTCTCATGAGATTTTTGGCTTATCTTTGTTTTCCTTTTATCTGGCAACCCTTTTCCTTTCTGGAAGAAAGACTCTGCTTTATTCTAGGAGATGTTCCTTTAAATATAGAGCCAAGGGAGAGTTGTCATTTAACTGCAGGTCCTATCTCCTTAGTTATCACAGTTGGTCAGATGTGGCACCTGAATGATCTGGCCTGACATCCTGATGACATTAATGGGACTCACTTAAACTCTGCATCTTCTGAGATAATTTTAGTTAGAACAAAGGAAAGAGGCCACTTTCCTCAAGGGTGATGAAGTCAAATAGATGTGAGGCCCAAGCTGACAGGCCTATGTCATCTGGACAAAAGCTGACTGGAGAGCTGCACAGAGAGGAACATAAAAGAGGCACAGAGAGAAAACTTACTGATTTTGTTGAATTTCATTCCACTCTACCAGTTCTCTGGAGCCAGGGTAGATTAATCAATATGCAAGAGAAGCAAGAGTTTATTTGTGCTTACTAATCTGTAATGAGCCATTTCACAAAGTTCTAGGACTATAAATTTGAGAAGAGGCTTTGATTCTTATAGGAAGGGGCTCTGGAACTGGGAGAGAGACAGATACCAACATGCCTTGAAACAGAATCTGTGATGTGGTGAAAAAATGTGAAATTATTCATTACACACTAGTAAGTAGGCACAAGTAAGCTCATCCTTAGAAATTCGACACTGAGATTGTTCTAATTTTGCCTTATGTAACTTTTGGTTATTTAGTAAATCTCCTGATTCTACTAAACAAGGCACTACCCACCATGTCAAATTCACCGAATCCTTGTTTGCATAAGCTATCCCAATTGGCGGTCATCTGTAGCTGGAAGACTGCTGCAACTGATGGGAATTCTGGAAGCTGTATGAGGTTTCACATGGCTACCAAGAGAAGAAAAGTGCAAAACAGCCTCCTTTTTCAACTCATGAGTTGCTATCTCTGACAAGTCACGTGACTGAAAGGCAATGTTGCTGATTAACAGAATGAGGAAAAGACCATGAAGGCTGCAGCAGAAATCCATGAAACAAACTGCCTGATCAGATTTCCCTTTGCTTAGTAATTCAAGCCAAATGCTCAGCTTTCTTTTTGCATAGACCTTGGAAGTTCACTGACCACACACCATTTCAGTGAAGGAAAAAGTATGCGGATAGCAGATCTTTGAAAAGCCTTTCAGTTCTAACTTCCGACATTTGCAAGGTTGCTCAGCAGTTCACAGCTGCCATCAAGTCAACACTGACTCGCAGTGACCCCGTGCATGTCAGAACAGAACTGTACTCCACAGGGTTTTCAAATTAGTCTGTGGACTAAGCAGAGACGTTTGAGCTCCCTGGAATCTGTATTGGATTTTCTCAGTTAATAAGTTTCTTTAGTATCTGACAATGATTCAGTGCTCTCCATAAGGGTTTCAGCAGTGAATTTCATTACAGTGCACTGCCTATTCTGCCGCAGAAGAATATTGAAAGTACTGTGGATGGCCAAAAGAACAAACGGATCTGCTTTGCAAGAAGTACAGCCAGAATACTCTTTAGAGGTAAGGGTGATGAGACTTTGTTTTATTTACTTTGGACATGTTATCAAGAGAGACTGGTCCCTGGATAAGGACGTTATGCTTGGTAAAGTAGAGGGGCAGCAAAAAGGAGGAAGGCCCTCAATTACATTGAGTGCCACAGAGGTTTCAGCAATGACCGCAAACATAAGAACAATTGTGGGGATGGGACAAGACCGGGCAGTGTTTCTTTCTCCTGGGCGCAGGGTCACTGTGAGTTAGAGCTGACTCAATGGCACCGAACAGCCACAGCAGCAGTTCAATAGGCCAGGACGTAAGGCCATATACTGGGAGGGAGACTTGAACCGACACAAAAATGCGTGAGTTGAACTCTGAACCCATTATCCTAAACACCAAGAAACTCTAATGGAGATTCTATTGGGTTTTCAATGGCTGCTTCTCTGCAGATCCCCAGGTTTCTCTTTCCATGTGCCTTAGGCCAGTGGTTCTCAACCTTCCTATTGCTGCGACCCTCTAATACAGTTCCTTGTGTTGTGGTGACCCTCCCCAATGACACAATTATTTTCATTGCTACTTCATAACTGTAATTTTGCTATTGTTATGAATTGGGTGACCCCTGTGAAAGGGTCGTTTAACCCCCAAAGGGGTCGTAACTCACAAGCTGAGAACCACTGCTTAAGGTGAACTCAAAATTTCCACCTTTCAATTAGCAGCAGAGTGTGTTAACCATATGCACCATATTGTAACCATATGTGCTACCATGAAACTCCATAGAGCTCTCCTGTGGTAGTTACATAATTTCATATCAACCTGATAAAAGAATGAAGGGGTGGAGTCTAGCCTGTCAACCAGAACACAGCCTGATGGCCCCTCCTTGTGGGTATTGCTTTCTCCTGAGGATTCTGAGAACTTCCTCTCTCCTGATTCTGCTATCAGAAGAGGTGAGCCACTCTCGATCTCTGTTACATCTTCCTGGTGAGAAGCCACATTAAGACAGCTGGAGGCGCCACGTGGGTACCCACTGACACTGGATCCACAAGACTTTTCACCCACTTGTCAATAATTAGACAAGTCTTTAGCAATGAGGGCTGTCTCCCTCTCTCTTGATGATGAGGAAATGGGCTGACTAGAGAAATAAATTCAGAGATGCTTATATATGGATAAGAAAGAGATTTTTTTTTATCAAAAGTAAATTGCATGAGAAGAAAACTCAGCCCAGTCCAGATAAAGTCCTTAAGTTCAATATTAGCCCATTAAGCCCCATATTAGTTCATTATTTCCTCTTCAGACTCACACAGCACATTCAATGATGCTGAATGCAAGAAGATCACAGGGCAGTGGCTTATAAGGAACCAAGACTTATTCCCCAGACCCCATCATGTGGACCTGGAGGAGCCCTTTGGAGCTATGAGGAGGTAGTTTGGGGATAAATGAAAGGTGCACAGAGCAGGGAACAAACCTGCTGTATATAAGCTACACCGAGAGGTTTTGGCTGAACCTGTGGACTAAGCCCAATTTCTGTAGTCCTGGTGGAGGTGGAAGGTGGCCAACCCTGCACTCATCCCTTCCTAGCATCAGGAAAAATTGAGCCAGTCCACAAACCTTTTGAAGCCCTCTCATTTATTGAACTCAGGGCCAATAGGTAATAGATTTGAGGTGCAGAGTGGTGGGGGTCACAAGGATAACAGCCTTATGAGTTGAAAACGTTCTTCAAATGACTGGGATAGTTTACCTTCGATACCTTCACTGGACTAAGTAAGGAGAAAGAGGTCCCCACCCTCAGGTAAAGGGGCCTTGGGGACATAATGGGAAGAGTTTGGCTGCTGGTCAAAATAGTCAATGACTGAAAACAGCCTGAATACCAATCAAAGGGTGACTGGGCAAACAAAATGGAGTACATGAATTCAATGGCATACTATTCAACCAGTTAGAAAAATGACGTCTTAATGCATGCCACAATATAAACAGAGATTTTAGACTTTATGAGAAGTGAAATAAGTTAAAAGGAAAAATATTGTTTATTCTTACTTATATAAAGACGTATGAACAAATACCTTTATGAACAACTGTCTCCTTTTCCATGAGAGCAGACATGGATGATCACTTTGATGAAAGATTCTATAGAAGAACTTTGACAAAAAAATGGTTTTTTGAAAGGACTGACAGATTCAACAAACCACTGGCAATCTTAACAAAGGAAAATAAATAAAAGATGCAAATATCCAAAATTAGAGAGGAAAGTGCTCTAATCACAATCGAACCATATACAAATTTAAAAGATAATGAAATAATGCTACAAAAGACAATACCAACCAATTTGGAACCTTAGATGAAATGGACATAATTCTAGAAACACACTATCTACCCAAATTAGTACATATTATTACAAAATCTCATCAGACCCATAACAAAAGAAAGAATACATAAAATTATTTAAAAACTGGCAGCAAAAAAGGTTCAGTGCCAGATGACTTCACTGGGGAATTCTATCAAACACTCAGAGCGAAGTTGACCCCAATTCTACATAGATTAATCCAGAACATAGAAACAACAGCAATCTCTTGAACTCATTTAGTGAAGTGAACATAACCCTGATATCAAAACTAGGCAAGGATATTATCAGGATAGAAATTACAGAGCAATATTCCTTTTGAACATGGGTGAAAACATTTTTCCACAAAATCCTGGCCACTAGAATTCAACAGTATATATAAAAATAATTCAGAATGATCAAGTAGGATTCAGAGCAGGTATTGAAAGATGGTTCAGGATTAGAAAAATTGTGCAATTCGCCATATAAATAAAAAGATAAGAACTGCATGTTTATATCAATTGATGCAGCAAAGGCATTTCTCAAAATCCAGCATAACTCCTGATAAAAATACCCAGCAAAGTAGGAAAAGAAGGGAAATTTCTTAATACAAGAAAAGCTATATGTGTAAAACCAACAGTCAACATCTGGCACAAAAGGAGGAAAGTAAGAACATTCCCTTTTGAAAAGAACCCAGACAAGAATATTTTTTATTCGTGTGCTTCAAGTTTTAGACCACAAAAAGAAATTGAAAGCCTCAGACTGACAAAGAAAAGTCAAACTCCTGTAT
>PVJH01000832.1:134088-258390 GCA_004026705.1 Nesogale talazaci | reverse complement strand
CATTATTTTCCCTTAACTCAACCACCTGCCACTCTTCCATCTCAGCAAATTAGTGCACTATTTGTTTAGAAGCTCAAACTCACTGTGTTACGTTCCTCATCCCCCAAATGCAATTAAATACTATATGCTTTGATTTTAATCTCCCAGGTCTCTCCCCAAACCATCACTCTTTCCCACTTTTGCTCCTACATCTTAGTCCACCATAATTTTCTCTTCAACTATTAGAATAATCTCCTAATTGATGTCACACACTCACTGTTGACCCTGAAAATCCATTCTCCATGCTGTTTTTCTAAAGCGGTCCCTCTCACCTAGCACATCATCCATCAAGTGGCCGTCCTGCCCCAAGCCCTTCAGAGGCCTGAACCACCAAGAAAGAAAAGCCAGGGGCAAAATGAGTCCTGTGGACAAGGGGCCCTTACACTGACAAATTCCTAGACCCAAGGCAGACTGGATGGCAAGGACCTTTCCCAGAGCTGAAAGAGAAAGTCTCCCTCTCAGGCTGGTGCCATGATTCAGATTTCTGGCCTCCTAAACTCCGAGAGTTACAGTAAAAAATAAAAAATAATAAAAAATAGGGGCTGAGCCCCAGTGGTGTAGTGATTGTGGGCGGACTGCGGCCCACTGGGACAGAGGTTCAATTCCAGCAGTGGAGCTGGGCCTCCTACTCCCACCACCGGAGAGCAGTGATGCGCGCCCCCCTCCCCCCAATAAAAAATAATAAAAAATAATAAAACACACAACACAGAAAGACAGAAAATGCCTTTCCCATGACTCCCAGGTGCTACAAGCCTAAGAACAGGAAGAACTTAGCACGCAGACTGGGCAATGCTCTATACCTGACTTGCCAGACTCTTCATTTCAGTCTCACAGCAACATTGTGAGACAGCAAGGAACTAACAGCATTTTCATTCCGAGGAAGCTGAGTTAAAGAGGGAAGATAAGAATGTAGCTTGTCTAAGACTGAAGAACTACCAAAATAATGAAGCCAAAATTGAAATCAAGGTCTCATTTCAGAGCACACACTATAAAATGCTCATGGTCTCCTCACCATGTATCCTGCATGCACCACTTTTAACTCCTAGAACTTATTTGGTCTCTTACCATGAGACCATCACAAACCTCACTTTGGCCTAGACATATTCACTCATTAGGTCTCTGCTTAAATATCATTTCCTCTGGGAATCCTCTCCTCATTATCTAAATGCATTGTTTACTGCTTCATGGTAGGTTCCCCTTGCGTAAAGTGTCAAGACTGCTCACCACTGGTTCATATTTCATGATCCATGGTGGTAGAATGATTAAGAAAGGTCAGTAGATTGAACCCTTCAGGCATTTCTAGGGAAAAGGTGTGGCAGTCTGCTTCTGTCAAGATTACAGCCTGGGAAACCCTATGGGGCAGTTCCACTTTGACCTATTCGTAGCTAGCTGTGAGTGGAAACAGACTCGAGGGTAGTGCACTGGACCCCAGTTCTTAAAATGATATTCACCAGGGGAAGTCAATGAGTATTTGCTAAAACAATGATGTCGGGGTAGAAAGACGCTCCTCTGGAACTTAATCTCTTCAGACTGATAAGAAACAAATAGAAGCCAAGGTAGATATATTCATCTACTAAATGTCTACTTAATTCTTCCAGGTACCAGTCAAAACTCTTGAGAACTCACAGGTCTGGTAGGGACGACAAAGATGCACAAGTCAGTGACTATAGCACAATAAGGAAAATGTCTCTTATACTCGTGGCAGAAGTAAAGGGCAATAAATAGAGGAGAATAAAATGCAATGAAAAGGAGAGTGTAAAGTTATGGGAAACCTTCATGGAAGAAATTCTTGGCTTTTTCTGAAGGATGACGGAGTCTTGAAATTTCATTTATGAAATGGAAGAAGAACATCCAATACGTTCCATTTATATCCTAATTCTCAAAACAACTCTGGGTTGTCATTCCATTCTATAGATGGGATACTCCAAGCTAAAAGGGGTTAAGGAGCTTGCTCAATGTTCTAGAATAGACTAAGGCTGATGGGTGTCATTGAGTCCCTTCCAACTCGGTGACCCTATAGGGTTTCCCGGGCTGTAATCTTTATGAAAGCAGACTGCCACATCTTTCCCCAGCAGAATGGCTGGTGGGTTTGAACCACCACCCTCTTGGTGAGCAGCCAAGTGTTTAATCACTGTGTCACCAAGGTTTCCTAGTACGTTCGTTAATAGAGTAAAATTGGAGCCTCGATCGCACTCCCATATCAATTAAAAACAAAACAAAATCCTGTTGCTGTTGAGTCTTTTCTGAGCCCCGTGTGTCCAAGCTTAAAGTGCCAAACAGGGTTTGCAATGGCTGGTTGGTCAGAAATGTACTGCTACGCCTCTTCTATTTTCAATATGAGTTCGCAAAAGTGTCTACTTGGTTTCCCAGTCTAACAACATAAATATGAAGCAAAGCAAGAGACTTCACACCAAAACATGCTAACAGTAAGAGAAGGGACAGAAAAATGATTTAAAAAAATGGACACAAAAATAATTTTTTAAAAAAGTCTCACAATGGAATCTCTTAATGTAGGGTTATGCAGTCCTATATACCCCACCGTGGACCACACAGCATACCTAATGTGCATCATGATGGGCTCATTGTGGGGGGAAAAAATGTTATCCAAAAGACAGAGAAATCAATGTTTTGATGCTTAGAAGGGCAGACGTTAGGTGTCTAGAAAATTCATTGCTTTTGGGTAACATTGGGCAAATGAATTATAATGATTGTTTCCAATGTATTTTTGGAGAGAATTGATCCAAGATCTTGAGAGTCTTAATAAAAAAAAGAGAGAGCAGTGTCTGTTGCTTCAGAGGAACTAAATTTAAGGTAGCACAGAAAAACTATTCATCTTACTTGATATATGCACCTAACTAAAGTTTAAAAAGCAAAACCAAACTAACCCATTAAACTTCGCATATGGCTTTGAACACACGTGAACTAAGTAAATTATAGACAAGCAAAAAGAACGAACATTCTTAATACCTAAAAAGCAAACTTTCTATAGAAGCCCCCCAAAAGCCCTTCTAAAAATAAACTGGCATATTTATGGCCTTAATCTGCTGCACTCACAACTGAAATGTGAAGTGAAAATAAGCATACAAACAAAGCATGAAGGCAAACCAAGAAAGCAGGTTGAGCAATTTACCATAAAACTGTTCCCACCACAACACCGTCTGGGAAATCAATGGGAAGAAATCCACTCCTTTATAACATGAGCTCTCCTTGGATAGCTCTCTTCAAGAAGAGAGATAACAAGCTGACATTCAGAGCACACGCCCAGTTTGGGTTGTTGTTGAGTTTTGAAGAACAAGAGAAAATGGTTTCGGGAGATTATCTGGAGCCGGCAGACTGGGAGACACTGAATACCCTTTATCACTTTCAAAGTTTTTACATGTGACGCTTTCCACAGGGAACCCTGCAGCAACGTGAACAGCAGACTGGCTGGCTACCCTTGGGCACAACGCGCAAAAGCGAAATGAAGCAAAAGCAAGCCCCTGCATGCCAGGAACCCTCTCGCATAGATTTCCCGAAAGAAAGCGGCTTCTGCCTAAAATCTCTTCGTCTGGCTTGCGTTCAGGTTCCGGAGGGGGGTTGGGGGGGGGGGTCCTTTTCCAAAATTCCGTTGCACCGACCCCGCCGCCGCTGGCTGGCTCGCTGGCTCGCCAGGTGTGCGCCCCGACGGCTCCCCTTACCTGGACGCTCTTGAGCAGAAGCTCGCTTTTCTCGCGCACGTCCCGAAAGGGGCAGCGCTGCGACAGCATGAGCAGGTGGGCCAGCAGCGGGTTCACGGCGTCCAGCGCGGCCGCGCTGCCCGGCCCGTCGGGCGCCCGGGACGGGCTCTCCCGGGCCGAGCGGAGGTCCTCGACCTTCCTCATCACGATCTGCCGGATGTTTTCCAGGGCCGCCTCCCTGGTACTCGAATCTCTACTGCACAGTCCGTCCCATCGCACTGCGTCCTCCTCTTCGGCCATGTCCACCGGGGAGCTGTCCGCCGCGGGGGTCTTCAGTTACGGGTCGCCATGGCTCCCGAGCACTTTGGTGGGCGGAGAGGCGGTCGGAGTGAAGTCCGCGAAACCGGGGCCGTCAGGAACACGCGCCTTGGGGAGGCATGGGGCGGCCAGTGTGCCTGGTACCTCGATGCCTTGCACCGATCCACGAAGGAGAGAGCGCCCAGCCTTCTCCCTTGGCACCCAGGGGCGAGCCTTCGGATCCGAGGTGGAAGGGGAAACGGGGAGTCCAAAAAAAACCAAAAAGTTACAAAGTTGCAACCTCCAGGCGCCGGCCCTGCTGGAGCGGAATCTCGGGATCTCTTCCGTCTCGCCCGGTCAGCCGAGAGCCTGCGGTCGCGGAGCTGTCAAATCCGTGCTCGGCCCCCGCCGGCTGCTAACAGCGGGCCCCGCTCCAGTCATTCGGGGGTTTTTGTCTGAGCAGCCGCCGCGTCCCCGGGAGCGTTCTCAGCCCGCCACTCCTCCGTCGCCAGGCCCCGCCCTCCGCGGCTCCGCCCAGCGCCCCCGCGGACAGCTGAGCGGCGGCGGGGACGGCCCGCTGAGCCCCGGCCCCCGCTGGCCACCGCCGTCGGTGAGCAGAGCGCTCTCCGGGGCCGGGAGCCGCCAGCCGCTGCGGGCTCGCTGGCAGCGGTTGCGGGGAGAAGAGCGCGCCTTCGCGTCCGCCGCTTCCAGTCCCTCGGAAAGACGCCTCCTCTTCTTCAGTCCCGGCGCCCTCGAGCACCGCTGGCCACGCCACACCCGCCACAGGGCAGCCCCGCACAGGGCTGGGCCGCGGGAGCAGGCGGCACGGCTGGGCCCCAGGCGCAGAGCCCGCCCCTTCACCCAGCCCCATCGGTGGGGCTCGGCCCAGAGGGCGGGAGCGGGGAGGGGAGATAGGGTCCTCACCCCCCCAACCCCTCCCCTTTCTCCGCCCGGCGCAAACCTGGAGCCGCCCCTGCCCCTGCGCCCTCTTCCCCGCCCCGGCAGACGCGACCCGCGGAGGCAAAGCCATTGGGAAAAGCCCCGCCCTCCGGCAGGCTACCTCCGGACCCCGACTCCACGCGCGGCCGCCAACCGCTGCCAGTTTCTACGCATGCGTGACCCTAGAGAGGGCGCATGCGCCTTAGGAGGCACTTAGTCTGCGCTGGGGGGGCGTTTTCCGTTCCTAAACTGTCCCCTGAGTTGGAAAAGGGGGGAAAAAGTAAGGAGTACGCTGAAAGGTTATAAAAGACAAGCAGAGGGGGAAAAGGGAACACGGAGGACCCCTGGAAGAAACAGGCTACATTTAAGATTAGTCTAAAGATAGTAACGTCCTCTTTATTACGCCACCCCCCCCCACCCCGACTTCAAGCGGCAGGGAGTCCTCGCGTTGACTTCTGGGAAATGTAGTTTTACGCCTCGGGCGTTCATTTTAGGGCAGAAACTACAACCCCCACAGGCCTCCGCAACTCCGTAGTCTGTGGCGGCATTGGAGCCAACAGTTAAGAAGCGCGGGTTGACTGAGATCTTCGGCTCGGTGAGCAATGGTGGCTTTGGCGGCTGCTTTTCCCGACTATCTTTAACGATGTATATGGATTTTTTTTTTCTTATACATTCTTCTGTTCTGAGATTTTGGAGACGAAGCTATCTAGAGCTGGTAACCTCAGTGGGAAACCCCCGTGCTTAGTGAGGCAAAAAATTTGAAGGTCGCAATGCCTGGGATTTCGGGAAGCCAAAGAGCTAGAGTGAGCGTGAGTGCCGGCACTGCTGCCGCTGCGCGAGTCTTCTCCGGGGAGCCCATGCTGCCTGGATTAGGCATCCCTGCACAAGGGAGCCTCTGCCTGTTCTGCTTAGTTAGTGTACGCTTTTCTTAGCCACTCGAATGAGCCCCCTGCAGGCGTTATAAGCAACTTGTCAAATCCGTTGGGATGAAACTTTGAAAAAACACAATCCTAGATCTCAGTTCTTGAAGGCTTTAAGGATACTATCTGAAAAGAGCTATTGAAATCGATGGCTTTTCAAAGGTCAACTTTCTCAGAGGGTGTGACTTTAAGAAAAATGAAACAATGTGTAATCAAGTGATGGAAGGCTTTAAAGATTACGAAATGCCGGGGATTTCAATAGCTCTTTGTTGTTGTACAAGACCCTCTCTTGAGTCTTAAAAATGATAAATTACAAAGAACATCAGTGGCTGCTTTGTATAGATTCGATGATTGATAAATTTGGTCATCAATAAAGTGACTACACAAAATAGCCTTGCTTTTTATGCCTTTTGGATAGTAGAACCAAACATTGAGCAAGAAAAGAAGTGACCTTCAGTGGAGTATATGGTGGCTAGAAGACAAAATATAATCAACCAGCGTGAAGTGGAATCATACACCCACTGCTGCATTCAAAGCTGGTCCTGATGAAGCAATTTGTAAAGGCTTTGTTTAAAGACCATCCGTGCGTTGAAGAGGCAGCACAAAAGTTACCTGGACTTACCATGGAAAACTGAAGGCAGGGGTTGTGATTAGTTCACAGAGCAGGCCCCTTCTAAATGACCCCCATTTCAAAGCCTCCATGACTGATGGTGAATCATGTGCCCGGTCTTCATTTGTTCTTGCCTTGAAAAATGTTTGCGGCAACAAGAAGGCAAACAATTAGAGGATATGCTCTTGCTTGTCAACAGGCTTGGCTGTAATGTGTGTACGTTACCTGCACAGCCACTGACATCACTTTCTTTTTTTTTTTTTTTTTTTATGCATCACTGCCCTGGTGGTGGGAGTAGGAGGCCCAGCCTTTGCTCCTGGGAGCCGGAATCGAACCTCCATCCCAGTGGGCCGCAGTCCCGCGCACAACCACTACGCCACCGGGGCTCAGCTGACATCACTTTCTAGAGCAATTTGGAGACTTACCGTAACCATAAAATAAGATGCAAAAAGTCCACCAGTTCAAGAACAGTGGAAGGCAGATCCCAGAGCAGGCGAGATGCATGTGAAGGCAGACCATCATGGAGTCTTAGACCAGATTGTCCTGACAGATCCTGCTCTTAGAACTCTTGCAAAAGGAGCTTCTCGTGACTGGCATGTTTACTCCGAAGTCGGGATTAGGTTTGAAAATAGTAAAACTTTTCACTTTCAATGTCTCCTTCATGCTTAAATGATAGCAATTTAAATACTATCCTGATTTTTTTTATGGGTAAGCAGAGGAGTGACAGAGTGCATATGTTCTGCATCTCAAAAACTAGAGCTGATAGGAGAAAACTGGTACTATTTTTTTAAAACACCAGCTCAAATACACCCAGACACAGGTTAACATTTAGGGCACTGAAATGTATGTTGATTGTGATATCATTGTTGATGTCATATGGACCCTGGCTGAAAGAAGAGAATACCAGAGGGGCTGAGCCCCGGTGGCGTAGTGGTTTTGTGTGGGACTGCGGCCCACAGAGTTGGTGGTTCAAACCCAGCAACAACTCTCCAGGAGTGAGGCTGGGCCTCCTACTCCCACCAGGGGGCAGTGATGCCCACAAAAAAAAAGAAGAGAATACCAGGAACAAATTTACTCATTTTATTGACTAAGGAAAGACATTCGACTTTTTTTTTTTTTGGAGGGGGCATCACTGCCCTCTGGTGGTCGTGGGAGCTACCCAGCACTGCTCCAGAGAATTGCTGCTGGATTTGAACCGCCAAACCCATGGGCCGCAGTCCCGCACTCAACCACTTACCCCACCGGGGCTTAGCCCTCAACTTTCTCACAGCAAATTATGGATAACATTGAGAAGAACAGGAATTCCAGAATACTTAAATTGTGCCCATGCAGAACTTGCACATGGACCAAGAGGCAGGCATTTGAATAGAACAAGGGGATCTGCATGGTTTAAAATCGGTAAAAGTGTGTGGCCACTTTTCTTAAATCTGTACACTTAGTGCCTAATCTAAGAAGCTAGAAGAATAATACATCATCAGATTTAGAATAAGACATTAACAGTTTGGAATATACAGAAGACACAGCTTTGCCTGTTGAAAATGATGAAGAAAGATTTATGATGAAAATTAGAGGCTCTCTTCTTCAATATGGCTTATACCGTATCTTAAAAACCGTCACACCTGTACCCCTAAGCAGCAGCATGATGAACAGAGAAATGAGTGAACTTGTGAAGGATTTCGTTTTACTCAGATCCACGATCAGTAACCATGGATGGAGTTGTCAAGAAATCAAATGACATGTCGGAATTGAATCAATGGCAGCCAGCAGGTTTGGTTTTAAATAAATCTGCTCTAAGAGACCTCTTTAGATTGTTAAAAAGCAAAGATGTCCCTTTGAGGGCTAAGGTTGCCTGACCTAAACCCAGATTCACTGCCATTGAGTTGATGCTCACTCTCCGCAACCCTGTAGGACAAAGTAAAACTGCTCCTGAGCGTTTCTGAGAATAGCTCTTCACAGAAGGAGGAAGTCTCATCTTTCTCCTGAAGGGAGGCCGGTGGATTCAAACTGCTCACCTTGCAGTGTATAGCCCAAGTACACTACGAGGACTCCTTGTCTCACCTAAGCCATGTTATTTTCAGTTGCCTGATATATGAAAGCTGGTCAATGAATGAGGCGCACCAAAGATTTGGTCCTTTTGAATCGTGGAGTTATCAAAAAACATTAACTGTGAGAGTAAAGTATCGCTACTGGAGATTCCAATTCATATACGCTTAGGTTTATTGCAAATAAAACTTGTTTAACTACGTCTCTGAGATCAGTGGGTAGTTAAACAGACAATTCTTCAATAATGCACTAATCTTCGTCTCATTAGGATGCCTTCCTGAGAAAAGGTCTAATTAAAACAGTGACTTCCAAGGGAATCTGCTGCAAACCAAAAACCTGACTCACAGTGACTGTTTTGGACAGAGCAGATCTGCTCCCTGTGGCTTCTGAGACTATAAATCTGTACAGGAGCTGAACACCTACTCCGTCTCCAGCCCCGTAGCTCGTCTTTCCACGCCGTTGACCTTGCAGCTGGCAGCCTTACGCATAACCTGCACCACAGGCCTCCTAGAGGGTCTTCTGGGCCGGTTACATTGAAGGGAGAGCAGTCAGCTTAAAGGTTCTGGCAGCCGTTTCTCAGGATTCCCAAGGAGCAAAGGGGCAATCTTGATGGATTTTCTCAAAGGATACAAGATGATTAAAGCTTATTTCAAAGACGTTTTCAGAATGTTAAAAAACCGTGTTGGTGAGGGAAAGACCAGGAAAGTTAAGCTGAGAGTTGTCTTTTGTATTTGTTTGTTCACAGCAATGTGCTTGCTCGTTATTCAAGGGTAGCAGGGGCAGTCCTTTGAAAATGCTGATGGAAAACTTTACCTTACACACCCTATATCCCTGGTCTTGCTGATTCAAATTTCTTTTTGTTAGCAAGTCAACAAACCTTGAAAAACACACTATTTGAGTCATCGAGGGATGCCAAGACTGCCAAATTGCTGTGTTCAGAATGACTAGGGAAGGGTTAGAGAGATGGAAGCATCACCTTCAGAAGTGCATAGACCTAGATGGTAGAGATGTTGGAAAACTGTCAATAAGGTTTGAGTGATTTTTGAAAACCATTCTACTGGGGGCTTTTACAACTCTTATCACAATCAGTACATTTATCTGTTGTGTCAAGCACATTTGTACATTTGTTGCCATCATTCTCAAAACATTTGCTTTCTACTTGAGCCTTTGGTATCAGCTCCTCATTTTTTCTCCTCCTTCCCTACCCTCTCTCCATCACAAACCCTGGATAATTTATAAATTATTTTGTCATATCTTACACTGTGTGACATCTCCCTTCACCCACTTTTCTGTTGTCCATCCCCCATGGAGGGGGTTATGTGTAAACCCTTATAACTGGTTCCTCCTTTCTACTCCACCATCCCTCCACCCTCCAGATAGCTCAGTACTGGTCCTGAGGGTTTCATTTGCCCTGAATTCCTTGAGTTTACAGCTCCTATCTGTACCAGTGTATATCCTCTGGTCTAGCTGGATTTGTAAGGTAGTATTAAGATCATGGTAGTGGGGGGAGGAAGCATTAAAGAACTAGAGGAAAGTTGTATGTTTCATTATTGCTACACTGCACCCTGACTGGCTTGTCTCTTCCCTGCAACTCTTCTGTAAGGAGATGTCCAGTTAGACTACAGATGGACTTTGGATCCCCACTCCTTACTTCCCCTCACTCCCAATAATAGGATTTTTTGTTCTTTGATGTCTGATACCTGATCCCATTGACATCTTCACACAGGCTGGTATACGTCTTCTACGTGGGCTTTGTTGCTTCTCAGCTAGATGGCCGCTTGTTTGTCTTCAAGCCATTAAGACCCCAGGTGCTATATCTTTTGATAGCCGGACTCCATCAACTTTCCTCACCACATTTTCTTATGCACCCACTTTGTCTTCAGTGATCATGTCAGGAAGGTGAGCATCATGGAATGCCAGTTCGATAGAACAAAGGGTTCTTTTGAGGAGTACTTGAGTAAGAGGCCCAATGTCCATCTGCTACCTTAATACTAAACTTATAAATATATGTACATAGATCTATTTCCCCATTATATAAAAATATCTTTACATATGTGCATGCCTGTATTTAGACCTCTATAGATGCCCTTTGCCTCCTAGTTCTTTCCTCTATTTTCTTTTACTTCTCTCTTCTTCCACTATCATGCTCAGCCTTCATTTGGGTTTCAGTAATTTCTCTCAGTTACACTGCCCTTGCTGAGACCCTACCAGGTCCCTTATACCCTCCTCACCACTGATTGTGGATCACTTGTTTCCTTTGCTAACACCACTCACTTTCAGGTCCCCTTACTGTTTTCTGCTCCAGATTGCTTATTTCACCTATCTTATCTTGATAAGATTATACTATGCCCAAAAACAAGACAGAAAATAAAACAACAAAAGAATAGCGAAAACTACAAGACCAGTGACAAAAGAAAAGCCTGTAAATAGTTCAAGTTCTGTTTGTTGACCTTTAGGAGTGTTTTCCAGTTGAGTCTGATTGAGTGCCACGCCCGGGCCCCACCGTCTATGCTTGGGACTTCCTTTGCCGTCTGTGGCACACCCTTAGTAGTCCACTTTGGTGGGGTGGGGTCAGATCAGCCGCAATCCCCACAATGTCTGCAATGCTGTGCCCCGTAGAGCTATGGGTCAGTGGGGATGTCAGCTTAGATGATTTTGTAGCAGTGCCTTTTGGCTCACCCTTCTATACATGGATGGCCAGAAGACCGAGGCTCTGTCTTGGAAAAAGTTGACAGAATTTCATCTCAGGAGGGTCTCGTTCCTGGAGAAGGACATGGTACTGGGTCACATAAGGGGACAGTGGAAAAGGAAAGACTCACAGTGAGATAGATGGACACAGTAGCTGCAACAGTGGGCTCAAGCCCCAATCGTGAGGGCAGCGCAGGACAGGCAGTGTTTCGCTCTGTTGTACAGAAGGTCTCTGAGTCGGAAATGACTTGATGGCACCTAACTCCACCACCAAGCCTTGCAGTCTCCGCATAGTCTAGTTACCTGGCCAACTACCAGCAAAAGGCCGGCTGTTTGAAACCACCTAGAGAGACCTTGGGAGGCAGGCGTGGCGATCAGCTTCTGAAAGGTCACAGTCTTGAAAACACCAGTGGAGCAACTCTACCCTGCACATACGTAGGCACCGTGAGTCAGAATCAACATCGATGAGCAATTGTCTTAGTCGAGTCTTATTTAAATACCCCAACTTTGTTTTTGCTGTACAAGGAGATGTAAAGGAAAGAGTTATTATAGTCATAAATCATGAGGGCGCAATATCCTTACAGTGAAGCCCATGAGGGGATATAGGAATAATGAGCCTCTCCAAGAGGAAAGTGAATAATAAAGAATCAGAATTTTGGATCCTTAATTATTGGAAATTATAGCCTTTCTGCGTGCAGAGTGCCCTCTCACTGTCAGCCCTACAGTATCCAGCTTATTTACTAAGGAAGGCCGTGGATTTATTATCAGTAGTTCACTAGTGGTATTTTAAATTGTAATTATACAGGGATGTAGAGATGGAAAACAAGTATTTTCATTCATTTGTTCAATATGTTCTGGGAACCTGTCAACAGGTTCAATGATTGACTTTGATGATACAGCAGTCTACAAAGTAGACATGGTTTCTGCCTTTTTAAAAGATGCTATCTGTGAAATATAAATTATTTGAAGAGGGCTGAGCCCCGGTGGCGTAGTGGTTGTGCGCAGGACTGCGGCCCACTGGGACGGAGGTTCAATTCCAGCAGTGGGGCTGGGCCTCCTACTCCCACCGCCGGAGAGCAGTGATGCCCCCCCCCCCAAAAAAATAAACTATTTGAAGAAAGTTGTTGTACAGTGAAGGGGAATAGAGATAGGGAAGTTGCTAACGGTCTCTGTGAGAGGTAAGGAAGGGCAAAGTTAATGCAGGTATACTCAACAAGATTTAGTGACTGGCTGCAAGAGATTAAGAAAAGATACCTGGGGTGGCTTCTTTTCCAGATGGTAGAGAATAATTCTTTGGGATGGAAAGAGATGAGTCCAAGTTTAGACATGTTGATAATGTTTGAGGGATTTATAGGTCATTCAGGTGAATAATACCTGGTACTTCATTTGACCAGCTTGTATACATGAATCCCTAACTGTGGTGTGAGAAAACTGCTATGGGTTCAGATAGAAGAGCATAGACACTGGAAAAATATTGGGCTGGAATCCCAGCTTCATCATCATCTAGCTGGGTGGATTTGGCTAAGCTCAATAAGCTTTGTATATGGGAAATGAGAGAGTCTTAGTTTTTTAATCTTTCAAAGAATGATTATACCTACTTCACCAGAACTGTTAGGGAGATATAGTAGTATAGATTGTATGTAAGTCCTTAGGGACCTTGGTGGAACAGTGGGTTGAGTGGACTGCTAGCCACAAGGTTAGCAGTTCAAACTCACCCACCACTCTGTGGGAGAAAGATGAGGCTGTCTGCTCTAACAAAGATTTACAGCCTCAAAACCCTACTGAGGCATTCTACTCTGCCCTTCAGGATCACTATAGTCAGAAGGTGTTAGAAGGCAGTTGGTTTGGTTTGGGTATTTATATAAGGGTCTTGATGACCAGGACACCCCTAACACAAGCTGTGGTATTTTCAATCACCTCATGCATGAGAAAGCCGAATGATGGAAAAAGGAAGAATTGATATATTTGAATTATATTGCAAGCAGGGGTAGGGAATGTCTGAACCAAGGTGCCATATAAGTCCCCCCAAATTATCACTACCAGCTACCCTCACACACGTGAACTTAGAGAAGCAGTTCTAGCCATCACATTAAAAAAAAAATCGGACTGAGCCCCAGTGGCATAGTGGTTGTACACGGGACTGCGGCCCACTGGGCTGGTGGTTCAAATCCAGCAGTAGCTTTCCAGGAGCAAGACTGAGCCACCTCCATCCACCAGAGGGCAGTGATGCCCCCCCCCCCAAAAGAAATCACTGTCATTGAGTTAATGCTGACTCATAGCCACCCCGAGAACTTCTGAGACTAAGAGTAGAACACCCGATCTTTCTCCTGAGCATCTGCTGATGCAGATCACAACCCAGCATATTACCACTGCACTACCTTAGAGGTGAGTTTAACCGAATATCAGCCGAGGCACCTAATTTTACCACAAAAACTTCATTAAAAAGTGTGATGAAAAACCTTGGCTTATACACGAGTATATACGGTAACTAAATATTTGACTAATATAACCCATGATTCATACTATAATTATTCAAATGGCCCTTGGCAGACAAAAAGCTTCCCACCCCTGTAAGCGAAGGATAATGAACATACCCTGGGCTGCCAGAAGAACAAGCACATCTGTCTTAGAGGGGGTACAGCCAAAATTCTCCTAAGAAGTACGAATGGCATGCTCAGCTCATTTTGGATACATTAGCAGGAGGGATCGAACCTTGCAGGACATGTTTGGAAAGCAGAGGGTCAGCAAAAAAGACCCTCAGTGTGACAAATTGACACAGGCGCTACAACGGCCTCAGCCCTCAACGGTTGTGAGGAATGCACCATTTCCTTCATAATGTCCCTATGAGGGGGAGCCCATTTGACAACCCCAAACAGCAGAGTTAGATCCTCAGATGGCATGTGCTGGACACCCAAGACACCGTGTCTTTTAAAATGGTCATCTCTGTGTAAAATAGGCTGCCCTCCAATTTGACCGAGATGAATAAAATACTTGTTGTAATAAATACTTGTTAATAAAATGCTTGCTGTTAAGTGCTGTCAAGTTGGTCCTGATTCTGTGTACCGTAGAACCGGACAAAACCACGCCTGGCCTAGTCCTTAGGCACCCTGACGATTGTCATGTTTGAACTCACTGTAGTCACTGTGTCACTCCAGCTCAGTGAGGGACTTCCTCTTTTTTGCAGCCCTTCAACTTTTCCAAGCATGATGGTAACTGAGAAATGCTGGTTTTGTAATCTTGCTATTTTTGGCATTTCTCTTGTAGGTCTTTATAATGAGATCTTTGAGTTCTATTTTATAGTTCTCAAACATACAACTTCGATTAATATGATTTTGTATTTTAAAAATTCTTAACCGGAGAACATTTTCATATAAATGTAGCCATTGTGGATTTTTTTTTTAATAAAACAGCATGATTATAAATGGCCTTGAGCAAAAACTCAGCCTTGTTAGGGCCATCATAGAAAATACAATGTTTAATTAAAACACATGTATATGACATAAGCATTTTAAAGGATAAAGGAATTTTAAAGAATGAGTCATTCGGAAAAGTACAATTTGGGGCTGAGCCCCGGTGGCATAGTGGTTGAGTGCAGGACTGCGGCCCACAGGGCTGGCAGTTCAAATCGAGCAGCAGCTCTCCAGGTGCAGGCGGGGCCTCCCATTGCCACCAGAGGGCAGTGATGCCCAAACACATGCACCCCCACCCCCCAAAAAAAAAAAAAAAGTACAATTATAAGATTTTATTTAATGTGATTTTTTTTTTTTTGGTACTGGACCGTGATACATTTTTATACTGTATATTTGTCAAGACGGAAAACCCTGCCTATCTGCTTCGAACAAAACTCTTGTTCTTAAACGCTGTACCCCCAAAATGTGGGTATTCAGTAGGTTGCAGTCTGTGCAAATTTTTGCAATTGCAGACTTTTTTTTAAACACAGAGTATAGACTTAACAATCAAATATTTATTCTGCCCGAAGGGTTTCTACTTTCTTGATATACCTTCTCAGCTCCAGTTGCTTAGCCCCATACTTTATACGATATTTAAAATGCAAGAGGCAGCAATGAAGCTGAATTCTGTAGTCTTTGTAGGCTTTGTAGCTAACGCTCCACCAACTCGAATGCCAGCAGGGCTGAGCCAACTTAATATTGCCCCAGACCCCTTACGGCCTTACATTTTGAATGCTGTCCACCATAGCAGATGATAGCTATGTCCAGAACTCTCTGTTTGGATTGTCGTTTCTTTGAGTCTCAGAGTCTTTATCTATACATGGAAGGATTTGACCTGATTTTTTTTTTTAATGAATCATTTTATTGGGGGCTCACGCAACTCCCATCACAATCAATACATTCGTCAATTGTATGCAAACCTTACATTTGCACACCTGTTGACATCATCACTCTCAAAACATCCTCCCTCCACTTTGGCCCCCAGTACCAGCTCCCCCTATTTCCCCTTCCTTCCCAGCCCCCACCCCATGAGCCCTTAATCATTTACAAATTGTTATTACTTTTTCATATCGTACATTGTCCGATGTGTCCCTTCACTCACTCCCCTGTTGTTTGTACTCCAGAGAGGAGGTTATATGTAGATCCCTGAAATTGGTTCCCCCTTTCTATTCCACCTCCCTCCACCCTCCTGGTATCACCACTCCCACCACTGGTCCTGAAGGATCATCTGTCCTAAATCCTCCATGTTTCCAGCTCCAGCGTACATCCCCTGGTCTAGCTGGATTTGGACTTGACCTGATTTTTAATAAAGTTTCGCTGACTCTGAAATCTTCATTATTTTGAACAATTGTATTAAAGGATGAAAAAGACCTTTTAGAGAGAAAAAAAAGCCCACCACCATATACTGAATCTTTATAATATATACATAAATATTAAATATATATATAACTTCAGAAGGTTCATAGCAAAATAGAAGTAACAGAAGATAAACTTGTAAAAAGAGTGTTTGAAGCCCTCTCTTAAATGTTGATCTTTGAAATTGTTCCTCAGAAAAGAGGCTTAAAGACAGCTCAGAGATGGGACTAACATGAGCTTTATCTGGAACATACTAGAGACTGAACTAACAGTTTCATTTCAGTGCTGTTTCACCCTTATCTCTTGTTAACACTTGCAATTGGCCGAGGGCTGTAAGTGCACTTGCTAGTCTAGTCAAGGATACTTCCTCCAAAGTCTGGTTTTCTCCAGTTGAATTACCTTGCTTTTGTCCACGTTGCCTTTTCTTAGCTACTTTTGGCCTGTTCACACAGGTTTGCGCAATCTACGTGTGGTTTCTGTCCAGTTGTTTGACCCTTTTACACTAGGATTTACGGAAGCTATCTGACCCTGAACTATGTTCTCATATGGTAACCAAGTTTTTAAGGTTTTTAAGGAAAGTGTCCCAATTGTCCGAAATTTAGTAACATGAATAGTTTTGTTTCCAAATACTTAATGGTTTTTATTTTAGCTAATTAAAAATTGGCTTTTCACTTTACCTGTGTTTGTGATGCCCAGATAAGTTATAAAGGCTTTTCAATTTTGAATCCTAACTTTTTACTTGTAAGATTATCTTCTAACAGGGTTGATATGCATTATATAGTGTCCAGTCTTTTAAAAGCCTATTCTCTGAAATATAGTTTCAGAATACAGCAATCCTCTCTCTCTCTCTCTCTCTCTCTCTCTCTC
The DNA here is from genome assembly GCA_004026705.1 of Nesogale talazaci. Taxonomy (NCBI): domain Eukaryota; kingdom Metazoa; phylum Chordata; class Mammalia; order Afrosoricida; family Tenrecidae; genus Nesogale; species Nesogale talazaci. The sequence goes on along the minus strand of PVJH01000832.1, from coordinate 241,526 downwards.
TCTCTCCATGCTGTTTTGCCTCCCTCCTTCAGAGATAAATTATGTTTATTCTTCAAAATTGTATCCCGTTTTGCTGTCCTTGGCTTCTCCAAATTTGCTGTAGTGTGCTTCATATGCCTGAATATCTACTTTCCCCAGCATATTTTAGTGGGGTAAAATTTTAAAACTATAGTTGCCACATCTGTATTTATTTTGTCTTTGTTAAAAGGTGTGTGCCGTAGCACACACATACTCGCACACAATTTATGACATGAACCTTATAAATCAATCTCACTGCTGGCTTCATCGTGTTTTTTGGCCTTGTTTACTCTCATTTTGCTTATCCATTTATTTTACATAGGAAAAACTATGTAGAAGGGGGGTTGGAAAAATTCAAAGCCAAACCGACTGGCATTACGTCCATTTTGATGCATAGTGACCTAGTAGGACATAGCAGACCTGTTCCCTTGGGTTTCTGAGACTATACATGTAACACAGTGCCTCTTCTTTTTCCTATGGAACAGCTGGTCGGTTTGTGATCAGTAGCCCATGGCTCCCCTTTCTAGAAGTGAGATATGAAAATGCGTCACTTTTTAAAAGTTGCTAAATATATCAAACAAAATGAAATATAAATACCCTTACATCTACCTTCTGAATTAAGTACATGTTAACATTTTGCCTCACTTGCTCTGTTTTTATTGGGATAAAACATGTATCCGTGGGGTAAGCGTGCTCCGGATGCTGTTACTGTTACAGTGCGCTCAAGTTGGTTCCAAATCATAGTGATGCTGTGTACAACAGAACAATCCTCTACCGTGCTCAGAATTGTTTTCCTTTTGAGCCCATCGATGTGGCTGCTACGGCAATCCATCTTTCAAAGGTCCTCCTCGTCTTTGCAGTCCCCCTACCGTATCAAGCACGATGCCCCCCTCCACAAGCTGCTCTCTCCTGAGAACACATTCAAAGTATGTAACACAAAGTCTCACCGTTCTTGGCTTTAAGGAGCCTTCTGGCTATATTTTTTCCAAGACAGATTTGTTTTTTCCTTCTGAGTTTTTGTTGTTGGGTGCTTCAACTTGACCTCAGCTCATAGCAACCATCTGTAAAGCAAAGACACATTGTCCACGCCTGCACTATCATCATAATTATTATGTTTAAGGCCATATTTTGCAGTCTGTCCATCTCATTGAGGATTTTCCTCTTTCTGACCCTTTCTCTACAAAGCATGATGTCCTTTACCATGGACGAATGACTCCTGATAACATGTTCAAGAAACGTAAGATGAAGTCTCACAGTTCATGCTTCTAAGGAGCATTATGGTGTACTTCTTACAAGATTAGTTCATTCTTTTGACAACCCATGTTACTTTGAACATTCTGTCAGCATCATAATTTATACACATCATTTCTTCTCCAGTCTTTCTTATTCATTCTTTAGCTTTCACATGCATGTGAGGTGATGGAACATGCCTCGGGTCAGGTGCACCTTAGCCCTCAAAGTTGACATACTTTTCAGCACTTTAAAACTATCTTGTGCAGTAAATTTGCCCTGCAATATTTCATTTGCTTTATTGACCCATCCTTCCATGATCATTCCGTGATCATTGATTGTGGATCCAAGTAAAACGAAATCCTCCATAACTTCAGTCTCTTCTCTCTGTATCATGATGTTGCTTATTGTCCTGGTTGTGAGGATTTTGTTTTTTTGTCTTATTTTAGTTGAGGTGTGACCTGTATTGAAGGCTGTCGTCTTTGATATTCGTTGGTTAGTGTTTCAGGTCTTCTTCACTTTCAGTAAGGAAATCTGTTCCGTCTGCATATTGCAAATAGTTACTGGATCTTCCTTCAATCCTGATGTGAAGCTGGGTCTTCTGAAATCTTTTTTCTCATCTCTAACCCTTTCCAAAAGAATTGGGTGATTTTCTATTTAAGCTGTTTAAAAACAGCAATGTGACATCCTCAAGGGACGCAAATTGTGTTTCTTCTCAAGGTTCTTTGAGTTTAAGGAACTACAAGCAGACTGTAGGGTGGATGGAGTAAGGTTTACCAATGAAATTCTCCCAGGACAGCCTTTGTTGCCTTCGAAGAATGAAAAGGACATTATTGTGATGGTGGTGGGAGACATTCCCCTGAACAACATTGTGCTCACCCGTACAGTTTTCAGTTTTCTCAAAACCTCTTCGTAATAAGCCCCCGTGATTGTTGTGTGTCCTTCCAACATCGTATTACTTCTTGGGGAGTCCCCCGCAAAAACACAGTTGCTGTATCATTTACAGCTGATCTCTCTGCTGTATCACCAGAAGTTAAACTGTTTGGATTATAACATGCTCTGTTGATCGAATTGTTAAATTCAAGACTTGTTTGTAATTTGTTCCTTAAAATTGCTTTCATTGGCTTTGATCTTGCATAAAAGACTGGTGAAAAGATCAAGTACCATATATACTCTTGTACAAGCCAAGTTTTCAGCACTTTTTAATGCAGTTTTTGTGGTAAAATTAGGTGTCTCAGCTGATATTTGGGTTGACCTATACTCGAGTATATGTGGTAACTCAAAGGGATCAAGCTAAAAGCAGTCTATGGCCAACAGGTTCACTAAAATTGAAATTGCTAAATCATTTGAGACCCTCAGCTCCAGTCATTATTGCATCTATGGTAAATTTTTGGTCATCTTAAATCGGCTTCTGGACTTAAGTCACAATTTGTTCATTCACTGAGGTTGACTTTCCTCTCGGCTCACATTGGAAGTGCTTTTCCTTAAAGTGCTTTATCCAATCAAAATTGTTTTATGTGGAGTGGCATTCCTGTAAACTTGGTTCAGTGATTAGGAATAATATCCACAGGAGTTTTGTGAAAAATTTGACACTTGCCTTAAGCAACAATTTTTTTTACATAGCACAAAAGTGTCTTTTTTGTGAAGGCTTCCTAATGAGGCTAAAACAAGTAGATCACAGAGAGAACATGTCTGCAGTCATCCACTGATAGCAGAGAAATATTTTAAACATTAAAATCATAATAATAAACCTGTGCATGTGTGAACTAGAACTCTAGTAGCAATTCAAGTAAAACATATTTTGATCAACTTAATTAAGGCTCCACCACAGTCAGAAAAATAGGGTTTTGCCCCTTTGCCCTCTGAGCTATTCAACAACATATGCTATTTCTCATATTAAGCCCTTAACAGCTGTGCCAAGTCTAGCTGGAAAAAATGTAAGGGCTTAATGGTGTCTCTTTACAGATCAGCCTGTCAACAACTCTGTCCATCAATAGATTACTTCACCCCTTCAGAACAGTTGTTCACTTCAAACCTGTGAGTCAAAAGTCCGTGTGACTAAACTTACTAACTGGAATAAGGATTGGCGTTAGGAATTTGGAGCCCTGGGTCTCAAGGAGAGCAATATTCAGACAAATTTAGGTGTTTGTGTTGATTTTTCACAGATTAACTCAGACACTATATTGTCAGTGAATAGAGCTCTCTCTGGACTGAGTGGATAGCCGATTTTCTTTTGCCTTACACTGAGATGACTTCTCAGTAGGATTTATGTTAGCGCTATGCATGACTCAATTTATTTCAGTTTAGTCAGATTAAGTTTGGTTTCGGTGCTGAGGTTACAAAAATGAATATGATTTCCGTCCTCAAGGCTTACAGATTAATGGAGAAGACGTGGCTCTATCATTTTAATCTAATATAGCGAACATACTGGTGTGCCGATAGGGAAGTTAATTAGCGTAGTGTCTGGGAGCCAGGTAAAGGAAAGCTTTAAGGGCAGATGAGCTGTTAATCCGTGTCTTGTGTAATGGGTAAGCGTACTCTAGACAGAACAATTATGAACACCAGAAGCTTGTCAAATGTCACTTAATAGGGACAAACAGATAGAAAACTCAGGCTCAGTGGCAGAGAGTGGCTCTCGATGAGGTAATTGGCACAGTGGCTGCAACAATCGGATCAAGCATAAAAATTGTGCGGCTGGCACAGGAGCAGGCCGTGTTTCGCTATGTTCGGCATAGGGTTGCTATGTCTGAACCAACTCAGTGCACCAACAGCTGCAGGTTTAAGAACTAGGTGGATCAAGAACAGTCTCAGAAAATCTTATATGCCCCGTGTAGATGCCTGATCTTTATTTGAAGGTAGCAAAGAGTTCCTGGAGAATTGTAAGCATTGAAGTCTCATGGCTGGATTTTAACTTTGGTTGTCTTAACTGTAGAGGCAATTAGAGGATTAAAAGGAGAGTCGTCCCATTAGAAGAACCTTGCAGTAGCCCAGGCAATGAATGATGAAGACCTAGTACCACTAAGGCAGTGGAGTGGAGGTAATTGAAGAGGTAGGTGTTGGTGTTGAAATCCTTAGGATATGAGGGCTAATGGAGGGGAATAGAGTGAGCAAACCATTCATGGAGATTAAGAATGTTAGAAGGAAGATAGAAGACAATGTATTAGGATTTGAATATGGAGTTTGAAATGGCTTTCGGGCATTCATGTGGATATGATTTCAGTTTTACAACTCAAAAATAAGAGAACACATAGGTATAGAAATGGGGTTTATGTAGCATCTGTGTAAAGTTACTATAAGTATATTAGATATTGTGAGGAACAGCATTCCTGCTCGAAGACTTTAGGTTCTAGTATTATACAATATCAAAACAATTAGAAATATAATTTATTTTTTCATAGTTCAGAAGTGACTTGGTTTCTTTGGATCATACATATCCATGATTCTACTGGGGGAAAATGTGCTGTGCAGGTTCTTACAAATTTTGGAAATCATTAATATCCAACATTTGTTGAGGGTTTACTATAAACCAAGCCCTATTCTAAGTACGTTAGATTGATTTGATACATATAATGTATTGAAATGAGTAGTTATTACTAGTGCCGAGTTATAGATGGGACAAAAATATGGAAAGTTTAAGAAACTTACCTCAGAACTACATTTCTGGTGATTCTGCCCACAGAGTCCTCCCTTTAAGGACTATGCAATAAATCATGGTCACCACGGCTATAAATCATGGTCACCACGTCAAATCTGACTGATAACGATCTGGAGTAGAACTGCCCCTGTGGGTTTCTGAGATTGTAACTCTCCACTGGCATAGAAAGCCCCGCCTCGCCTTTCTCCCGAGGAGTTGGCTGGCGGTTTTAACTTTGTAGTACAGGTAGAACTGCACGCCTGCGTTTTCGAGACTGTAACTCTTCTATGGGAGTAGAAAGCCTGGTTTATCTCTTAGGGAGCAGCTGGTGATTTCAAACTGCTGACCCTGCAGTTAGCTGCCTCATGCGTAACCACTATACCACTGTGTTATACTGCCTATCGTAGCATGATTCCATTTACTCATCAGGGAGGGTGGAAACGTGAACATACAGGATGGAGACGAAGGTCCAAACAGAGAGGACATTTTCAGAAATATGAAGTAAAAACTGCAGGGATTTAAATTTAGTCTGTTTAGAATGTTTATTTTGTAAATTATAAGAGGACCTGTTGGATACCATCAAGTCAATTGCAACTCGGAACAGCGCTATCAGGTTTCCTTAACTGTCATCTTTATAGAGGCAGAGGGATTATACCTGTTTATTAGGAAGAAAATGAGCCCTGGTGGCACGGTGGGTTAAGCAGTGGGCTGCCAGTCACAAGGTGAACAGTTTAAACTGGCCAGCCCCTTCACAGGAGACAAGTGAAACTGGCTGTTCTAGCTCCAAATTTGCAGACTGGGAAACCCTAGGAACAGTGAGTCCTAATCTGTCTTCCAGGGCTGCGGACTCAGAATCAACTCAATGGCTGTGGGATTATGGAGAATGGAAGCCTGACGATTCAGATGAACTTAAGGAAACATAGAAATACAGGGAGTTGAAGTATCTGGAGAAGAGGGAAGGGTAGAATTTATGCCATAGATTAATAGAAAACTCAGTTGCAAGGAAACTGAAACTCGCAGAAAAGAATGACAAAGTATTTATTATCACTGCTACTTCTACCACTGTGTATCAGACATTCTATTTCCTAAAGTTAAAAGATTTAATATTGTCAGAAACAGGAAAGAACCCAGGTCTTTTAGCTATTATTAGACCCCTTTCCACTACATAATAGTCCAAATACATAGAAATAGAGAAGGAAATGCCTACAAATCTGCCCATTATCATGAAAGCCCAGAAAGTAACAAGAGTTCAGAGAGGTGTAATGGTACAGCAAAGACTCTCGAACAGAAGAAAGGAGCTTTTTCCTGCACTGCCTACCAATTGATGATGCTGGTGGGTGCCATCCAATGGATATAGGTGGGGCTGGGGAGTCACCCCCCAAAAGTGCAAAGTCTATACATGTTTTCCTTTCTATTCTCAAGAAACTATTAATGGTGACTATCTTCAAAGGGGAAATGATGGAGGTCACTGAGAATCAGCCGTCAAGAAGTGAAACAAATGTTTACTATTTGTTGGTCTCCAAATGTGGGTCTCTGTATGCTGTATAAGTTTTGCTACAGGTGGTTCTGTTACTTTTACTTTTTTTCTATGTTAAGTAAGACTTTGCATTAATGAGATTATATGCCATTGCCAATGTTTAAATTAAGCATATACTATACAAGCTGTGCTAATGGATTTAATTCAAGAGTAACTGGCGAGGCTGACGTTCAGAGTAGATTTTTCACAGATCCACACAGAAACAATATTTTTAGAATGTGGTTAGGACAGCAGTGATCCTATAGAGCCCTTATTTCCTTGTATGTTTGTTTTTTTAGGCATCACTGCCCTCTGGTAGGAGTGAGAGGCCCAGCCTTGCTGATGCTTAATTTGAACTGCCAAGCCAGTCGGCTGCAGTCTTGCACGCAACCGCTACGCTACCGGGGCTCAGCCTATTTCCTTGTTTTTATGAGAAAGGAATTCTTTAACAATATAAGTAGAGATCAGGTATATTCCCTTTCTGCAGTCCTAGGAAGTCCCTCTACTCATATACCTATCTGCCCTTGCTTCTGGGGAAGGATACAGCTTTCCTGAGTGAAAGAGGTGCTCTGGTGGCAAGAGGTTGGATGGGAATCAGATTAGAATTCTTGTATTAGTTGCTCTCCATAGGGCTGTGCATTGATGACTTGGATCTACTAAAAGCAGGGAGATATAAGAGTGGTTTTGTTGTATAACTGGCTAATTTCTAAATTACACATATGAATTAGGGAACACCCTCTAGTGCTCAGTTGGCGTTAATTTTAATCAATTTTAATCAATTAAAAACAATTTTAATCTTTCAGCAACTTGTTTGATTGATGTATTTTGCTATACAAAGAAATTTCCAGTCTTATAAGATCCCTACACAATTCTGATTTATAATTGTGCACTATCTATACTGTCCATGGAAAAAATGGGACATTCATGTTTGAAGTAGGAATTATCTGGGAAATTAGAAAAGTGCTAAAAGAATTTTTATGTATACTTTATTGGGGATGGTGAGAAGGGAGTAATTTTTTTCTCGAAAATAGGCTCCTATGGATTTTATGGGAATATAAAGTTAGTTCATTTGTGGATGTGAGTGAAAGAAGTGATGCCAAGTGTGATATGGGGACTGCTTCTGGTCACGGTCATCCTTGGTAGGACAAAGTTTGCTTTTCCCCCTGTTGTATCTGGGAAGCTCCCAAGGCTGAGGATGAATCTTGCCATCTAGTTTTCAAATTCCCAGAGTGCACTGCAGCACTTACATGAACTACTTACTACTTACAAAGAGCAGTCTGACCTCATTCAGCTTGTCTGTTCGTTTTTTTAAATAGTTGGCACTTTTTTTTTTTCGGTAGTAAGAAAATATTTCTTTATAAGTATCTACCAACTTGAAATTGTAATACAAGGGGGTAATTCCAGTGTAGATCGCTCATACCTTTGAAAGCAGAGTATTAATTTTACCTCTTGATTGAAGGCGCTGTAAATGTGGGGGATAGATTTGAGTTTTGAGATTCACATTTTATTTACAAGTAAAGAATGTCCCTTATAAAGCCTGATGTGGAATCAGGCAAGCAAAATAAAGAAGAGGCTGCTGGCTCCATGGTGATAGGAGAAAGGAGTCCACGCCACTGTCTCTTCACAATGATTTTGTTATTAAGGAAACAAAAAAGCCACATGATTTCGTAAGGTTGCATCAGTAAAAGAATTTAAAATAAAATTCAAAATTCAGCAGTCTCTGGTCAAAGGTGACCAGGATGTCACTTTCATTTCAGTGACCGCTTGTGCTCCTGGCCCTTGAGCAAGACTCAGTACTCATCCAGAGTATCTGCTCGAGGGATGGAGAGACCTCGATCCTTAAGAGCCTGAGCTTTCAGCTTCTCTGCTTCCAGCTTGGTCTGCTGTTCCGCCCTTTGCTCTTCTAGGATTTCTTCAATAGACACTTGCTGGAGGGCAGTGTCCCTCGCCTTTTCCAAGTCTATTTCTCCTAGGAGGACCACATTTTCTCCTCTGACCACAAAAATCCCTCAAGGAATATCACCGTATTTTTTCCCCACATGTTTACGCTTCACAGTCTGATGAAGCACTAAGTTAGCAAATTGATCAATGCTTCTTAAAAAGCCTATAAATGTCCTTCCATCTCGAAGCAGGACCAAGTGTTTTTTGTCGATGGCTTCGATGAGGCTGGCAGTGCCGGGCATATAGTTCATTTTGAGCTGAGATACGGTGGCAAGGTCTAGCGGCAATGGGCCAGGGGGTCCAACGCCTCTTCTTCCTCCTACCGCAGTCGCCGCCTCGGCGGGACTGGGGCCGGGACAGAAACCCACTTAGGGACCACACGCCTGCCCCGGCTTTCAGCCGCCGGGGCCTTCCGGAAACTCCTCCCAGTTGGCACTTTTTAATACCTGTTGCTTTGTTTTTATTTTCCCTTGAAGTAACTCTCTAACGGATACTCATGTCACATCCAAATGTTGTTTGACTGTGACCATCTTCATGATATGTTCATGAAAGGAACTGTACAAAATACAGTGATGTGGGGACAGGAAAGGCGTTTTATAATTTCTCAGATTTAGAGTTTTCATTTTTTAAAACAAGTCAACACTTACAGGAAATTTTATGTGGAGCACATTTCAAGCAGAAATGCCAAAAGCGAAATAAAAGCCACAACAACTCAATGTCACTGCATGGATTCTGACTCAGAGTAACACTGCAGGAGAGAGTGGAACTGGCCTGTGGAGTTTCAAAGCTATAAACCTGTGTGGGAACAGAGAACCTCAGCTTTCTGCAGAGGAGCAGTTGGGAGGTTCAAACTGCTGACCTTGCAGATTGCAGCCCAACCCATAACCCACTACACTATACAAATAACCTTCCTCAAAAGTTACTGATTCAGGATAGTTTAGTGTACTTTCCATTTACTACTTTCATTGATGCTAAGGTATTGTTTCAGATTTAAAATGCTTCTAAATTAGAGCTCTGATTTTTTTTGGGGGGGGGGGGGGGGGCGCAGGGCATCACAGCCCTCTGGTGGTGGGAGTGGGAGGCTCAGCCTTGCTGCTGGATTTGAACCTCCAACCCAGTGGGTCGCAGTCCCACGCACAACCACTACACCACCGGGGCTCAGCCCTAGAGCTCTGTTTGTTTGCTTTTTTTTCTTTCTTTCTTTCTTTTTGTGGGCATCACTGCTCTGGTGGGAATAGGAGGCCCAGCCTTGCTCCTGGAGAGCTGCTGGTGGATTTGAACTGCCAACCCTGTGGGCCGCAGTCCTACACACAACCACTACACCACCGGGGCTCAGCCCTAGAGCTCTGTTTTATGATAGTTATTGGTCTAGATTGAAGTCAGTTCGTTTGAGGAAGATTTGCCTTTGCCTCTGCATTTGCATTACTGCTAGCCTGAGACCACTTAAAATCAACAGGCCTCGCGAGCCGCAGTTTGCCGACCCCTGCCCTAGTGGGTTTCTGAAGATTGGAACTCGGGAATGGGAAGCCTCGTCATCTTTCCCTCGGAGCCGCTGGTGGCTTCAAACTGCCGACCTTGCAGTTAGCAGCCCAACGCATTCACCACTTCACCACATGGGCTCCCAACTGTACCCAATGGCCCAGGCCCAATCCAGAGATACTCTGCAATTCCCCCTCCAGGAAGCAAAACTTTGACCCACTTTCCGGGGAGTGGGAAAGAATCTTTGGACTGCATTGAGAGGCAGAGGTGATGGGGTGGAGTGGAGTGGCATTGCCTCCTGTTTTCTAAGGGAAAATCTTTACCAAAGATGACTGCATGTCTCTCTCCCTGGTCTAACAGGTAGTGGATTTGAACCACCAACTTTTCAGTTAGCAACTAAGCACTTAACTATGCCACGAGGGCTCCTTGACGTTAATATTAATTTTTTTTTTAAATAGAACCCACTGACATATAGTCGATTCTGAATACCCAATACTGCAAATCTCTATGACAACAGAATAGCCTTATCTCTCTCTCCATAGAGGCAGCTGGTGAATTTGAACCACCGAGCTTGAGGTTAACAGTCCAAGTACCACCAGGGCTCTTTGTACTAAATATAGGAAATGCTGAATTTGGTGGGTAGTACTTAGACATACGTCTCTAGTATGTTAAGTCATTGAGGCATTTACTGAACAACCAAGGAAATTATTGGATCAGATGCTCAAGTCTTCAGACATTATGTTATCTTAAGACTTGGAACCTCAAAAAGGAAAACATAAAAATGTTTTTCTTTCAAGATTCTCAACAATATAGAAATTAAATGGACATTATATAATTTGTTGGTGGATGTTTGCCGAAGGAAGATGACTGCAGAAAACTCATAGACTAAAGAAAAGTGGGGGGCTGAGCCCCGGTGGCGTAGTGGTTGTGCGCGGGACTGCGACCCACTGGGATGGAGGTTCAATTCCAGCAGGTGGGTAATTCCAGTAGGTGGGTCTCCTACTCCCACCACCGGAGAGCAGTGATGCCCAAAAAAAAAAAAAAAAAAAAAGAAAAGAAAAGTGGGATTGGATAATTACTCACCACAAGTAGATCGATTGATTCGTAGTGACTCTGTATAGCAGAGGTTCCCAAATTTAATCGTGTCTCCTGGGGGGGAAAAAATTACTCAGCACTCCCCTGGAATTATCAACTTCTGTACTATATCCCACAGTCCAGGACAAAGGGTAGGTACCTGCTTTTGCAGCCCGCCCACCCCCCACTTTGGGAAGCACTTCTACGTAGGTCTTCCATGGCTGTAAATGTTTATGAGAGCAGCGGGCCTCACCTTTCTCCCACAGAGCAGCTGGCAGGCTGGAGTCCCAAAACCTGGAGTTAGTACTCCAATACCTGTTGCACAAGGCCATCAGCGCTCCGGGGTTGGAAAGTAGTAGCAAGCAAAAGGTCTCATATTTGTTTATACTAAGCTATGTATACTTTGTGTGGCTAGAGCAGAGTACATTTCTTGTTTACTCTGTTCGTAATTATGTAGCTTAAGTGTGAGTCAATACCTGCTTTAGTATTTTTTAATTACTTAATTTAAATTTTAAAAAAAATTAGTTAAAATGAGGTCTCATAAAATTAATTTAAGCAATACAGAAAATCGTACAGTTCTATATACATTGACCTTTGTTAACGTTTGGAGAAATCACTATTTTGGTAGTATCTTTTTATTTAAGGAATATGTTACCGGGTAGAACAGCGGTTCTCAACCTTGCTAATGCCGCGAACCTTTTAATACAGTTCCTCATGCTGTGGTGACACCCCCCCCCCCACATACTATAAAATTATTTTTGTTGCTACTTTATAACTATAATTTTGCTATTGTTATGAATTGGGTGACCCCTTTGAAAGGGTCATTCAACCCCCAAAGGGATCGCAACCCACAGGTTGAGAACGGCTGTTGTCGAATTTAAAACATGACATTTCTGGAAGTACAGCTCTATGCAATGTTTTATTTAAAATGCTCAGGTCACAAGGTGATGGTTGGGCTTGTTTTCTAACAGATTACTCCTGGTCCTCATCCACACACTCTCTTTTCCGCTGGCTTTGATAATTCATTGCAGCAGCCACCAGATCTCACAGACGGTGCTCAAGATTGTGGGACTTATTAGGGAAAGATTGTGGGAATGTTAACAGGTAACAATTCAGGAAATGCTCAATGAGCCAGGACCGTTTCTGCTCAGCTGTCCTTGCAAGCAGGCCTCTCTTTAGCCGTGAGCCCCTGGAATTGCTTCGAAGTTCTTTGGGGGCTAATAAATAGCCCAAAGGTAAACCACTCCATTGTAAGCCTCAGTGGAAAGGCACTCAGTTCCAGCTCCATGGGTCAGCGAACCCAAACCAACCTCACCGCCTTCAAGTCAATCCTGACTCCGAGTGAGCCCATAGGACAGAATAGAGAGCTCCTGTGGGGTCTCCAAGACTATCCCTCTGTGTGGGAGTGGAAGGCCTTGTCTCTCTCCTACATGGAAACGCTGGTAGTTTTGAACTGCCGACCTGGGCCTTAGCAGCCCAATGTCTAACCACTCTGCCACCAGGGCTCCGATCTGCAAAGGCAGCCTCCCCAACGAAGTGCCTAGCAGCACCCCACAAGCCAGCTTCCTGCCCCAAGCCCTTGGCTGTTCCTGTGCTTGGGCCCTTTACCTGTTTTAGTGCTCTGGTTCCCGCTCTCCTGTCCTGCCCCTCCTCTGGTGTCAGCAGTGTCACTGGAGCAGAGAGGTTCAATGCCGGAGCTCTGCAGGCACTTTCCAGTTCTGGCTTTTTTTCCTTTTGGCTTTTTTTCCTTTTTCCGTTAGTGAGATATTCCTGCCTGCCCCGTGTAGGTGGCTCGTGGCGCACCTTATTTATACCCAGTGGGATAACGATCACTCACAGCTGAATCACAAAATACAGTGTCTTCCCCTTCCTTTTTACCCAGACCCACCAGGGAAAAACCACTTGGCGGGAGCCATAAAGGCTACGGCTAGAAGAACTTTGCTAAATAATTCACTACTTTGCATTCTATCTTAAATTATTTCTAGACCCAACACTTTCTTTTGCCATAAATTATTATACAATTAGTATTATTTTATGAAATTGTAATGCTTTATTTCATGCTTTAAGAAGTTTTATCCTAACTTTTTATTTGGAAATAGTTGCGAACTTACAGAACAATTCTGATACTATAACAAAGAGCACCTATAGATGTTTTACCCAGATTCACCTATCAGTAACATTTTTCTCTCAACTATTCTGTGGGTGTGTTTGTATGCGCATATGTATGTTCACATGTGCATGTGCATTTAAAACCCACTGCCATCCAGTCGACGCTGGCTCTGGCTCGCAGTGGCCAGCTTGTCTCCAGCTGGGCCAGCTGGCAGTTTCACACTGCAGACCTTAAGTGGGACAACTCAAAATATAGCTCTGCACTGAATGTATCATGTATGTATACATGCCTTTATGTATCCATCACATACATAGGCATATGAATATAACACATTTTCCTTGAACTAGTTGAGTAAATTGCACATACCACAGATCCAGATATATCACAGTATATCCCCTCAAACTAAGATACTCTCTTCCGTAACCATAGTACATACTCTTCAGTAAATTTCTCTTATTTAATCCTGCATCTGTAATCCCGTTGGCTCAGTTGGCACAATAATATTCTTTATAGCGTATCCCCCTTCAGCTTCATCGTGTTAGATGGAGATCACATGTAACATTTAGTTCTCATGGTTTTTTAATCCAAAAACCATTTCCTCACCCTTCGTGGTGTCCTTTCTTAAAATGGCTTTATGAAGATAGACTTTCATTTTCTTTATTCCATTGATATTTTTTAAGTAGGCCTTCCCTCGTCCATTAAAAAAACAAACCTAGAATTTTTCTCTTTGGTGCTTATGTGTTATTTCCTTTTGCCCTACCCTTTGGAGATTGTGTCACATTCACAGACACATCAATACCCAACCACCCTCCTGGTTGATGTTAATTTTAATGATCCTATCAAGATGATGTCCAATTTCTCTATTATAGAATTGCTAATTTTATCCTTTATTCTAATAAGAAATCTGCAGGAGAGACAAATGAAGACGGTGCAAATGCACTGTTTTCACCAAAACTGCCCTCCCCATTTGTACTGCCTTGCCCGAATCAATCTTTACAATGATAAGCTATAAAGTGCTGGCTTTCCAAATCAAACTAGGGCTCTTTTTAAAGTTATGTATTATGTTAAACAAATCAATTTAAATACCAGATCAGTATATACAGTATAAGATTTGGTGCTACATTTAATCCAGTATACATAATAAACATGGAAACATTTAACTGGTTCTGGGTTTCTTGAATCTGATAATTATTCTGAGTAGCCCTATCAAGTCACTACATATTTTGTTTTGTTTTGTTTTGGGGGCATCACTGTCCTCTGGTGGTGGGAGTAGGCGGCCCAGCGTTGCTGCTGGATTTGAACCTCCAACCCAGTGGGCCGCAGTCCCACGCACAACCACTATGCCACCAGGGCTCAGCCCTGTCACTACATATTTTTAAAAACCAAATACAGAGCATGTTAAAATGTGTTGTAGATTTGGATACTTTTTCTTTCTCTGCTGATTTAACAGATGCGGTATTATCGAAGTCTCTCTAGTGAACTCTATTTAGATAATGATTAACTAGATAATCTTCACTTACTGCAGTTGAAGAAAAACAAACTCTACAATATGGAGTAGTTTGAGAACCATATCTGAATAGAAGTATGTAGGTTGTTTTTTTTTTTCTTTCTGAAGCAGAAATCTTAATCTGTGTGTTTTAAGGAAAGCTATGTGTTTAGAGTACTTAGTGTTTATATGCCAGAAACCATTGTAGTTTATTCTTTTTTTTTTTTTTTTGAATATGCCCTCACAGAAACCTCTCATTAAAAGGACTGAAATTCTTTATAAAATGTTTAAAATGTCGGGCAGAACCCCGGTGGCATAAGTGGTTGAGTGCGGAGCTGCAGTCCGCGGGCTTGGTGGTTCCGATCCAGCGACGTCTCTCAGGAGCGGCACTGGGTAGCGCCCACGGCCACCAGAGGCAGGGATGCCCACACAAAAAAATGTTTAAAATGTCTTTGGCCAAACTGATGAAAAATACGGAGTACATTGTTTTCCTTAGTGCTATCCCGTTGGTTTCCACTCCTTGCGACCCTGCGTACAGAATCAAACGTTGCCAGGTCCCACGCCATCCCCATGGATGCTGCTATGTCTAAGCCTATCATCGCAGCCACTTCCACTTCTCCTCATGAAAGGTCGCCCTCTTTTTCACCTGACCCTGTACTGATGCCACCTCGTACCATGGCCAAAACACAGGAGACAAAGTCTCACCGTCCTCCCTTCACTTCTGGGGGGCATTCTGAATGTGCGTCTTCCACGGTAGATTTTCTCATTCTCCGTACAGCTCCTGGCATATTTAATATTCTTCACCAATTCTAAAGCGTCCGCTTTTCTGTCTTCCTTCCTACTCATTGTCCAAGAAGAGATTGAAAGTAATACGACTTGAGTCAGGTACCTTTAATCTTCAAAGTGACGAAAGCAATTGCGTGGCCACACGCTGAAGAGATCTGTTGTAGCAGTTTAGCCTGGTGCGATGCGTCCTTTGGTTTCCTGACCGCTGATGCGTCCTTTGGTTTCCTGACCACTGCTTCCGCGGCCCTGATGACGGCTCCAAGCAAAATGGAACCCTTGACAGCTTTAGCCTCCCTCCCCTTTGGTCACCATGATGCTGCTTACCAACCCATTGTGAAGTGAAGACTTTTGTTTTATGTTGACGTGTAATCCATACTGAAATTTACAGTGTTTGGTCTTTCTCAGTAAATGTTTCAAGTCCTTGAGGGAGTACCCAAAATAAACCAGATTCTCCACCCCCCACCCCCAGCTATGTGCTTAATTATCTTTACAAAACAACCATATCGCCTTCAAAGTACTTTCCATTACACTTCATACATCTGTCAAATCTGTTATTTCATTCTTGGAGACATTTTTCAAACTCAACTGTGTGGATGGCTGATAGCACCTCCCTCATTCATGGAATCAAAAAGAAGTTGCACGGAGTGAGATCAGGTGCATGAGGCAAGAGTGGCAGACCTTTTTTTGTCAAAAAACTGGCATACTGAGATGGCTGCGTGAACAGGTACATTGTCATGGCAAAACCAGTCACCCATCTGACACAAGTTGGAACTTTCTTATCACACAGTTACACAATTTTCCATAAACTGTTAATAGGAAGCTTCATTAGTGGTCTGATCTGGTGGAGCAGATTCCAAATGCACTCTATGTCAACGTTTTCGTCTGCTCAGGAAGCTGACAGATACCCAGAACATGATTTGTCATCAATTGACATTTCATCTTTTTTGAAACAAGAAAACCATTTATATACTTGAGTTTTTCCCATAGTTCTCTCCTTGTACGATGTATTTGACATCATAACAGTTTCTGCAGCATTTTCCCCCAATCAGGAAACAAAATTTCACAGCCACATGCTAAAAAATGAGGTTTGAGCAAAACTGCTTTTATGAAAAAATTCACTGTGACCAGAGAGAACCTTCCCACACTAACCCACACTAACTCAGAGTGGGTTTGCTCAATGCTCGCCTTGCAGGAAGAAATGGTTACTATGAAAGGTCCACTCTGCCCAGTGCATGTCCAGTTTTAATTTTTTGTTTTTTGAGTACTCCCTCATATGTTAGAGGAAGGGGTAACTATAAAGCTGCATGTAATACACAAGAAGTCATCATTCTAATGAGATAAAGGGGCTTTAAATCTCCCATTTTATTTGAGGGCACCTTTTATTTTATCAAAGACCTGAACTTTAAGGAGGTGTGCTTCTACTTGTATGGGACAGTGACAGACTCTGAGGCCTACTTTTATATTAGCTTCAATGTAAGCTGTATACTTTTTCCTTTTTATGTTCTCTTTGGCTTTTGAATATAAAAAATCTTATCCATTCTCGGAACAATTGACAATTCCCTGACTTTGGCAAAGTTTTTAGTATATTTGCTGCTGAAGCGAGCACGATTTTGGTATAATTTTAAAAATACATGGCTCATTGCCGCTGATGCATCTGAAATTTTTATTATGTATATGATATATGATAAAGATGTAATTTGATTTTTTCCAGATTTTTTCTACCATCAATTGTTGAGCACTTTTTGTTATAAGGTTTTTTTTAAGTTCTTGGATTTATAAGTTTTTATTGGCAAGTTGGCTTTCATCGCATGTTCTTAACATTTTATAAATTGCATGTTTAAATATAGGTTGTAATACCTTGTATGGCATCCATAAGGAAGTTCTTTAATCATAAATTACCCTACTCCAATGTAATAGTACTGTTAACTACCAAACACTAAAAATCCAATAGGGCTAACTCAACAGTCCCTCCGTTTGCTCATAAGATAAATTAGCATAGATACTGACACATAAACAGAGGAAAGAAACAGCTATTTATCTTTCTTTCTCCAGTTTCTCAAAGGAAAAATCAAAACTTGGAAGAATTAGCAGCATAAGAAACTGAGATCCCCCTTCCAAGAATCTACTGTAAGTATCCCTGTCTTCTGATGCCAGTTTCCTAGTAGTCCTTCCAAGGTGGTTAGCCAAAGATGGTGGTATAGCCAGCCCCAATCAGGAACAGATATTGGAGATTAAAAAGGAAGTACTTTGGAACAAGTACTTCACTCAATAACAAGTGAAAAGGAAGAAGAACATGCTAACGAATTTGTGTGTAGCACACCCTTTTTCGAGGATAGTGTCTTTATTCAGTGGCTCCTCAACTACAGCCACTTTGATTTATGGACCACCGAGACAAAGGATAAGTTTTCTTGGTAGCTCAAACTCCCAGGAATGGCTCCAGGCATCAGTCAAATTTCCCAGGACTATCCTGGGCTATATCAACAGAGACTCACATTATAGCTTTTTAATCCCTCCTTGTAGATACTGGGGGAAATTCTCCATAGGAGATCCTGAGGTCATAAAGAGTAGTGTCTAGGATCTTTAAGGCGTGTCTTAACACAAGTCTGAACACAAGTAAAGGAGGGGTCAGCCAAGTCCATGTGGAAGAAGCACTCCTACCAGTCTGTGTGATTCAAGGATTGTAAATAAGAAGATCCAAATCTCCAGGAGGGAATGGTATCAGAGCTTAAATTGTGAATACCCAGTCTTCAGAAGGCTGTGGATGACGGGGGAAACCCAACCCATTTGCATGGTCCCCACATGGTCCCCACACATTGACAAGGATTAAGACAATGATGATTCGCCTCTGAATATAGTCAAGGAATGTGAATAACCTCACTATCAGACAGGGTGCATTGGAAAGTCAATTATGGCATAATATGAACAAACAAAAACAGAAATACTGAAAATACTAAAAACCAGATGAAGTTTAGCATGCATTAAAGTAGGGATCAACTACAGTTTTAACTGCTCAAGTCAGAATTATGTCTTTGATCCCTCCAGTGTCCTCCCATCCCTCAACTGTGGATAGAGGAAGTACACCAGAGGCTTGTTTCCGATTTAGTTCCCACACATGAATCTTGGGCTCCCATGGTCATTCATAGCCTTCAGTGAAACAGGATTTGTACAGTTTAGGTTCCGATACTAATTCCTCCTTCGATTTTGGGTTATATGGCTTACAGTCCTTCCGTGACTGATGACGGTGTGCTTCTCCCACATGGACCTCGTTGACGGCTGCTTGTCTAGAGATAAGTCTTGAAGACTCCAGATGCTGTTTTACCTGATAGCTGGGCACCCTCTGACTTCTTTGCCACATTTTGCTATCGCACCTATAGTTTCTGTGTTCCCTTTCTGAGGGTGAATCTCGAGGAGGGCCATGATGTAAGAACTAATTGTTCTTAAAGTTTGAGTTAGGATTTAGTGTAAACCCAACTTGTTTTTTTGTTTTGTTCTGTTTTTCTTTTAATTTTCTTATTGCTTGGAAGTTAATCCATTTGTCATACCATTCCATAGTTCAATCATGTGTTAGACAGGGTTCTCTAGAGAAACAAAACAAGGACAATAATGATTCTCTCTATATATTTATATAGATAGATATCTGACATAAGAAATAAACAGTTAACTAATCTATAACACAATACAAATGGCTCGGTGCAACTCACTTGGTGAGACAGCTAGTAGACTGGCAGTCCTTCAAGTCTTGAGGGCCGCTGAGTAGTTCTTTGTAGAGCAATTGAGGCTATCCGGCCACATGCAGCAAACATCAAGGCAGGTCATAGTCAGCCAGATGACAGAGTCCGACAGTTCGCAGCTCAAGAGATGTATGTTCCAGTAGTGTGGCAAAGCAGAGCTTAAAGGAATCTCTACTCACAGCAACACAGCCCATGAATTAGGTGTCCCACAGGTAGTGTAGCTTGAAGATCAAGGCACAGGAGAAACAAGGCAGCGGCTGGTCCGAAGATCCAAGAGCAAGAAAGAAAGGGCGGGACTTGCTGAGCCATTTCTATCTCTGCCCTTCAACTGATCTCACATGTGTTCACTGGCCATGTTGTCACAACAAACCTACCTATCACAAATCATATCATGCAGAATTGTACAATTGCTTCCATAATCAGTTTCCAAACATACTTTTTCTTCCTGGACTCCTTGACATATCTACTCTCTGCACCCCTCTCCCCCCCAAAAAAAAAAAAAACAACACCTTTACTATATTTGCTGTCTCTATCAGTTCATCAATCTGGGTTTCACTCCTTTTTCTTTTCTGTCTTCTTTTTTAAAAAAATTTACACAGCTCTAAAATGGGTCAAAAAGGACATTTGGTCTCCTTTAGACCCATTTTAAAGTTGTTTCAGTTTTTAATATTTTCTACTTGCTTTTCTATTGAGGTTTTTTTATTTTTATTTGTTTATTCCTGTTTGTGTTTTGCATGATTTGATGTCCATGAAATCAAGAATAAGATAGATAGATAGATAGATAGATAGATAGATAGATAGATAGATAGATACAGCTGAATCAATAATTAATCACCTAGGGACATGGTAGGGGAGGGTGGGGGAAATAAAGAACTAACAGCAATAAGTATGAAAAGAAAAGGTTCTGTAGTTGGTTGTGTGATGATTGCACAACTCCTCTTACAGTGACAATGACTTAAGTTGTATGATGTGTGAAGGTTACGCCAATAAAACTACTTAAAAAGAAAAATGCCCTATAACTAGGCATCTGGCCAGATCTACTGAAAAACATGAAAGTTTGCAGAAGTGTATTTGCAGAAAATTATCTATGTGCCTACCAATATGTCCCTGCCAGCTCTCCTCTTGCTGAGCAATACTAGTCAGCCCTGCAAAAGATGGAAACTCTGTGGTCTCCTCCAGTAAACTGAGACAAAAGGCAACTTCCCCCTCTGTTCACACACACACACACACACACACACGCACACAGCAGGGCAACTAGTCCCTCAATCTTTGTGTGTAGAGATACTGTTGAAACACTACTCAGTTTTAACTTGTAGCCCTCTTTCTGGCCAGGACCCACATATGTCTATGGGATTGGGTTGGAGAGGAATTAGAGTGACCACACCAAACTCTACTAAGAATCACACCTCTTTTTCTCTGCCAAGTAAAGGTTCTGATTCCAGATCAAGCTTTTTGTACTTGTTTCTTCAGAATAAGTTTTCATTGAAATCCTAGTGGCCTTACGCACCAGTTTGCAACACATGGCCAAAGTGTCGCGGCTCAAGAGAGTGCTGAGCTCTCTGCCACAGCCCAGCTTGTCTTTTCTGCCCTTTACGTGCTCCCGTCTTCTGTGCTGTATTTCTCTCCTACCTGTAAGTTGTTACTCTGCTCTGTTCATGCTTTAGTATGCCTTACATGTTTAATTTAATGACATGTTTAACTTCACAGTCAGTTCTTACCAAAATGCACTGCCGTTTCCGTGAATCTAATTCCTGGCAGCCTTAGATAGGGTTTCCAAAAGCGACTGGTGGTGGATTTGAACCCCTCACCTTGTAATTACCAGCCCAACACCCAACTTACAGCACTACCAAGGCTCTTTACAAGGCGCCTTACTTATTTCATATACATTTTAAACCTTGAATTGGAACCAGTTGTTGAATTGATCAAAGTTTAATTTGTAAAAATAACGTTATGTTTGTGACAAAGAAAGTAGAGCCCTTCCATGGATTAGTATAACTAAAGCAAACCAAAACACGTTACTTCGAGCCAATTTGGACGGTTTGGAACTGCCCCCTTGAGTTTCTAAGGCATTATCTGTAGAGACAGCCAGCCCCGTCTTTTCCCCATGGAGTTGCTAATGGGTTCAAATGAATGCTCTTCTGGTCGGCAGCCCAGCACTTGACCTGCTGCTTTCATTACAAGACCCCCTACTGTGATACCATGACTTTCAATCACCTGCCTCTCCCTGAAGAAAGGCCTCCATCTTCCAAGCTTTCATTCCCCTTTGTTGTGAAGTAGCTGTAACCAATTCTGCTCTCTTGTCTTTTGAGGGAAGGACAACTTAAACTGATGCAGTCTCCCAGGGGAGAGAGAATGTGAGCAGCAACCACCCTGGAGATGGAACCATGGTCAGTAGACGATAGCTGGTGCCAAGCACAACGGGAAAGAAAGCAGTTGCTCTCTAAACACACAGCAAGATTTCTTAGGCCACTTAAGCGCTTATAGTCGCTAAGCCTGGTCAGACCAGTCAGAATGTCCTAGGAAATAGCCAGTGAAACGGTAGTAGTACGGAAGAAACTCCCCGAAAAGGGAAGTGTTTCCTGGGCCTTTCGAGGTAATGAGGTCTAGGAAATAACTTCCTTAGCCTTATAAATTGGGAAAAGAAGTGAAATCACAGACTATTTCCAATTCTCACAAGCTAAAATGGCTAATTATATCATGAAAACAGGGTGTGTGTGTGTGTGCGCTAAAACAAGTTTTCCTATTTAAAATTGTGCTTTCTGTGAAACGCTGCAGGGCACAGGCAAAATCCGTACTGGTGAGCTTTGTGTGCGTGCGCATTCTGACTCTGCTATTCTAATGTAATTAATGAACATTGACTATATATTCACTAGGATACATTCCTAAAAGATTTAAAATCACAGAAGAGAAAAATGGTTTAAAGAAAAAAAAATGATTTGGAAGTTAAGTGAAAATAAAACTACCGACCTAGATAGTTTTTAAAAATAAAAGATTGGGCTGAGCCCTGGTGGCGTAAGGGGTTGAGTGCGGGACTGCGGTCCGCGGGCTTGGCGGTTCAAATCCAGCGGCGGCTCTCAGGAGCAGCACGGGGTAGCGCCCACGACCACCAGAGGCAGTGATGGCCACAAAAAAATAAGTAAAAGATCTTGCTGAGCCCCGGTGGAGCAGTGGTTGTGTGCGGGACTACGGCCCACAGGGTTGGTGGTTCAAATCTAGCAGCAGCTCTCCAGGAGCAAGACTGGGCTTCCTACTCCCACCAGGGCAGTGATGCGAAGAAAAAATAAATTAATAAAAGATCTTATCATTTGATCCCCTTTTGGTCTATTTTTAAGCTGTTTCAGTGGGGTTTTTCGTTTTGTTTTGTTTTGAAGTAAAGGAGAAGTACACATGATTAAGACCCTGGGGAATACCCTCTGACCGTGGACCAGGGATGTTGAAGAGCCTTGCTAACATGCAGAGTACATTGGAAAGTTGATTATTGCAGATATACTTGGGTTAAAATCCAGCACCTTAACATTTGATCTCCCTCTAATTTTTAATATTTTCTGCTTTCTTTTCAATTGAGGTTTTTATCCATTTTACTTTGTTACCCTTGTTGGTTTTTTGTTTCGTTTTGTTTTGTTTTTTGGGCATCACTGCTCTCTGGTGGTGGGAGTAGGAGGCCCAGCCCCACTGCTGGAATTGAACCTCCATCCCAGTGGGCCGCAGTCCCGCACACAACCACTACGCCACCGTGGCTCAGCCCAGTTTTTTAAGTTTGTTTTAAATGTTTTCCTACATAGGATAGGTCAATCTTAGAGACAGTAATTGAATTAATGGTCCCTGGGACAAGGAGCTCTGGTAGTGTAGTGGCTGGGCACTGGGTTGCATCTGCATGATCAGCAGTTCAAAACCACTTGCCCTGAGGGAGAAAGACTGGGCTTTTTGCTCCTGTGAATGGTTAACGTCTTGGATCTCCAGGGAGATCACTTTTCGATGATAGAAAGTTTGGTTTGGTATGGGGCTTGGGAGCGTGGCAGCAGGGGTTGGGAGAAATGGGAAGCTAAAAACGGTAAGTATAAGAATGAAGGAAAAGTTCTAAAACTGACTGCGGTGATGATTATCCAGCTCTTTATAATGTGAACTACTGAATTGTACAATATGTGAATTCTATGTCAATAAAACTGTTAAAGATTTGAAATCTTTCTACTTGTATCTTAGTCAAGAATTAGACTCAAATTATGTGTAGTCAGAATTACCCTCGAAAGCCCCATAGGAACACGGTGTACTGGAATCCAGCAGTCAATACTTAGGCATATACTCATTGACTAACAGGCAAAGTTACCTATTTATACTGAAAGTAAGGACGTTTTTCTAAGTATATTGTCGTTGAATGTGTGATAATTTCATAAATGGGAGAAAGAGGAAGCTTTCTACTCCCATAAAAAGTTAGTCACAAAAACCCACAAGGCCAGTTCTACCCTGACCTATAGGGTCACTGCCGGTCAGAATCGGCTGGATGGCAGTGAGTGAGTGAATCAGTATTTCATAAAGACAACTCCAAATAATAAGTTCATATGTTTATGTGAAAATTGTGTTTGAATTTTTGAATATTTTTGTCACCCATAAAGGAAAGAATGATGCTATGCCACTACCCGCTTATTCTCCACAGGTAATGGATTCTGAATTAATTAATAGTATAGTCGGAAGCTATCTTAAACCTCCAGAAAGAGCGTTTGCTCTGTCATTCACCCAGCATGAGGCCTCTCAGAATTACTACCCTGTGAATGTCGAAGTTAGTGCTTCTAAGATGCTTCACAGCCCAAATAGCCAAGGTAATCATAGCATAAATTCTTATTTAAGATTTGGAAAGTAGACAAGACATTTCATATAAAACCTTCCATTTTCTTTAGAATAATAAGCAATATGATTGTATATTTATTTAAATTTACTGACACTCATATTTTTGATTTCTCTAAAGTTTCTGTAAACTCAGACAAGACATTTAACATGTTTTATATCAGCGTAACAGAATCTGTGCAATGTATGTTACAGGTTCATCATAAAAAAAGTACTTATTATAACAAGAAAGTAGTCTTTGAAATGTAACGATCACATTTTAAATCTTCTAAACCAGATATTTAGAATGCTAGTATATTAGTGGAATTGTATATTATCAAGGGCTAGATTCAAAAATTAATTACTTTAAAAATCACCTTTTAAGATCCTCTCAGCAGTATACTGGAATAACTACAAAAATTTTTAAGTAAATTTTTAAATGCAAATTTAGGAAGATCTTAAAACTGAATTGGTAAAATATGTGTGACTTCAGGCATACATTATATGTTACAGACATTACTTTTTCATGTGCTGATTACTGTGCTTTATTTTGGTATTTTATACTAAAGAATGTCATTAATAGACTTGCTTTACAATTGGGTCTCAGTTGTAAATAACCTCATGCCCCAGGAATCCCTTTCCTTGGTTTATATCATAAAGAAGCAAGAGCCATTCCATGAACAGACATGCACACCTGTGTTCATCACAGCACTGTTCACAATAGCAAGAAGATGGAACTTAAATTCTCATCAGCAGAAGAATGGACAAAGAAACATTGATACTTACACACACTGGATACTATGCATCAGTAAGGAAGAATGAAACTGAAATACTTCATGGCTTGGATGATATTGGAGAACGTTATGGTGAATGAAGCTAGCCAATCACAAAAGGACAAATATTATATGAGACCACTGTCATAAAATAAAAATCAGGATGAGAGATTTCATACCAAAAGAAACAGACTTTGATGGTTACCAGAGATGAGAGAGGAAGAGAAGGGAGGGGAGCCATAGGTTAGAGCAAGGATTCTCAAACGTCTGAGGCCTAATGCCCTCCTTTCAGGAAGAATATTACTCAGCACCATCTTGGCAGTGCAAAAATATTTTACTCTAGCCCACAATCCCAGATAATCCAGAGTACATATCTGCTTTTGCAGCTCCCCCTGTAATGACAGCGCCCCAGGGGAGTGATAGCGCCCATTTTGAGAAACTCTGGTCTAGAGGGTAAACAGGTGTTAACCTGGGTAAAGGGGAAGATGGTACTCTACGAAAGAGAGAAAGGAAAGAAGTGGGATGGGACAGGTAAACTGTGGGGAAGAGTGATACATGGCTTAAGTCTTTGAATGCAGAACTGATGATCTGAAATATAAACCCCCATAAAATTCACGATATAAAGTTGTTTTTTTTTTAAAGTAGACCAGGAAAATAGATCTAGGAAGCAAAGCTGTGGATAGAGGTGTAGGCATAGCTGTGTACATATGTTAAATATATTAAATTCATAAAAATAGAGGTATTGGCCTATGTATATTTATTTATATGGCAATACATGGAGGTAGTGGATGGACTTCAGGCCTCTACTCAAGCCCTCCCTCAAGGCAAGAACACTTTGTTCTAATAGCCTGTCACTCTGTGATGCTCACCCTCACAGCACAATTGCTGAAGATAAAATCATACATAAGCAAATGGGGTCTAGAAAGTGGCTGGTGCCTGGCTATCAAAAGATAGAGCACCTGGGATCATAAAGGCTTGAAGTTAAACAAGCAGCCCTCTAGCAAAGACGCAACAAGCCCACATGGAAGAAGCACATTGATCTGTGCAATCATGAGGTGTCAATGGGATCAGATAACAGGCATTAGAAGACCCAAACCAACCAACCAACTATAACACAATAGCCCATATTGTTGAGAATGAGGGAGTTCGGAACAGAGACCCCCAAACTCATCTGTAGTTAACGGGACATTTCCTCACAGACGAGTCACAAGGAAGGGATGAGTCAACTAGGGTGCAGTACAGCACTGATGAAACACACCATGTTCTTCCAGTTCCCTGAGGCTTCCTCACCCACCACTATCATGACCCCAGCCCTGCCTTTCACTGGGGGCTAGACTGGAGCATGTGTACAGGTACAGCTTCTGAGTGGACTTGATACACCAGCCTTTCAGTTAGCAGCTGAATACATTAACCATTTGCATCACCCTGGAATTCCTTAGATATATAAAGAGTCTTAGTTGTCATGTCTTTATCCCATTTTGTAAAAAACAAACAAGGAACTCTAGCAAACACCTTTTTAATTATCTATAAACTATATGAAGGTTAGCCAATGACAAGTACTCATGGTTTAAAAATGAATTTTCAACCAAATAGACTGTATAAAATATTTTAAATGTTACAACTCTGAATTTATCCAAGCTAAGAAGATTTTACAAAGCTAAATAAAAATCAGTAGTGCATATTTACTACTTAGAGTTGTTCAAGCCTAACATCAAGTAAGCAAATTATATATTTAATGGAAGAAATTATGTTTTACCTCATAGATCATCCTCATTATTAACACTTTATCTTGGAATTCAATATAGTAGATGTTTGGGTTTTTACCCAAACTGAACATATAGAAAAAATATTTATCTCTAAATATAAACTTTTATTTTACCCCCTACTGTCCACGCAGTTCCAAGTCACAGTGACCCTACAGGATGAAGTAGAACTGCTCCATTGGCTTTCCAAAGCCATACATTTATGGAAGCTGATTGCCAAATTTTTCCGCAGAGAGACTATTCACCTTTTGATTCCTAGCCAAGTACTTTAACGACTATGTCAATAGGACTCCTAATTATATCGAGACCCAGGCCCTCATAACAACCTCCTGAGCTCTTTTCCCCCAAGACTTTTTATTGTTCTTGGAGATATGAAAATACTTTATTAAATTAATATTGCAGTCAGAAATCAAATGATTTGGGGCATATCTGCTATGAGAGACTTCTTTAAAGTGTTTAAAAAAAAAAAAAGATGTCACCTTGAAGGACTAAGGTGGCCCTGACCCGTGCCATGTTTTTTTCAGTCACCTCATATGCATGCAAAAGCCAAACAATGAGTAAGGAAGGCTAAAAATTGATGCATTTGAATTATGAAGGTGTTGACTATTGACCATGCCATGGACTGCCAGATGAAATAACAAAGCTGTCTTAGAAGGAGTACCGCTGGAATGCTCGTTAGAACCAAGGATGGTGAGACTTTTTATCTCATGTACTTTGAATGTCTGACATGCTATGAAGAGAGACCAGCCCCTGAAGGAGGTCATCATGCTTGGTAAAAGAGAGGATCAGCATAAAAAGAAAGCCCTTACAGAAATCGATGAATTCACTGACTGACTGCAACCATAAGCTCATATCTATAGCAGCTAGTATAGCACAGGACAGGGCAGCATTTTCTTCTATTGTATAAAAACATGATGTGTTAGGCTGGGTTTTCTAGAAAAAGAAAACTAGGGAGACTCAAATGTGCAGAAGAAAGAAATTTATACTAGTAAATGAATTTATATTAACACATTAGAGACCGGACATTTTAAAATCAAGAAGTTAAAAAAATCAAGCAACCAAATCAATGTGAAGGGGTGGGGAAGTAGTGGCGACCCAGACCTCATCTGCAAGTTAACACATGAAAGACCAGATAAACTCGGAATCCATCCACGATGTGTTAAGAAAGTGACCGACACAGCCACAAAGTGCACAAGGTCACTCCAACTCAAATTCGGGGTCAGATGCAAGCCAGAGGTCCTTCTCAACTCATGCAGGTGCCGGAGCGATGAACCAGAGTGGGAAGACCCACAGACCTACAGAGGCAGAGTCAAGGGACTCCAAGGTCAACAAACAACCTGGCAGGCTGCTGACACTTCTCAGGGTCGACAGGCCAGATCATGACCACCTTTCCAAGAAGCCGGAGGCAGGCTCGAGGCCAGCAGCTCTAAGAAGAGGAGAAAGTCAATTCTCTTGGCGATAGCAAACACATCACATCCACAAGGAGACAGCATCAGGCTCTGACCTGATTGAAAAACTGTACTCCACCCACAGCCAAGTTGACACACAACCTATCACACATGGTAATAATTTCTTTTAGAAGAATTAGTATTAGACCAGTTCCAAGGATATGGAGATTAACCATGTCCCACATGTTCAAATTTTCTAAGATGTTAAAAGTCCCTGGTCGGAAGTTCAGTGCTCTGGAAGACCTTTATCTGTAAGACTGAAGAAGCTGGTGAAATCAGACTGCAACTCAAGTCCCACGACCTGGAGGTCAGACAGAGCCAGTTTGTTTGTCTTTTCTGTTTAAAAAAAAGAAAAGGGAAGTCTTTGATTAATTTTTTTTAAAACCTCACTGCCAACGACCCATCTTTTTCTACATCAGAGCAATTCAATCT
Source organism: Nesogale talazaci (assembly GCA_004026705.1). NCBI lineage: Eukaryota > Metazoa > Chordata > Mammalia > Afrosoricida > Tenrecidae > Nesogale > Nesogale talazaci. Next base: position 213,287 of record PVJH01000832.1, on the reverse strand, counting down.
GAGGGATCCCAGCCGAACACATAACCACTCACTACACCACCACAGAGGGCTTTGACGGAGGTTCGTTGTTAGCCATGAAATAAGCCACACCCCCAAAGAAGCAAAGGGTAATCCATTTGAATACCCTGGAGTAAATTGGAGATTCAGAATATAGCCTGCCTTACACAGAGAAACTCCTTCAGAAAGAGGATTCTAACCACAGGCCTAGAGAGCAGAGTTTACAGTGCATCGCGGGGGAGATTGTGGCCACAAGGGTCATGTTAAGTAATTGACTACAGCTCAACGGGTTTTGGTGAATCAGAACAGATTTGACAGCCTAACAACAACAAGATCACAGTTACTTGTTTCTTCTGCCCTGGAAGTTCACTAAATACAATCATAAACATGTTGGTTTTAAAATACCTGTTAGAGGAAACAAGTTCCTCTTTAGGATTTTAGTAAGTTTTACTTTATAAGCTATATACTTTACCTATACAGTATTCTAGCTCACTAACCAAAATATGCCATACATTTTTACATGTCCCTGTGATTATCAGTGCTCAAAATTTCCAGCTTTAAAACCTCAAGCAATTTTTTAATTATTATTACAACAGCACTCATTTTAGCCCTGAAAACGCTTCAAGACAAGATTCATCGTTTAGAACTAGAGCGAACACAAGCTGAAGATAACTTGAACATACTATCCAAAGAAGCTGCACAGTATAAAAAGGCTTTGGAGGATGAAACAAATGAGCGAAATATGGCACATGAGGAACTGATAAAGCAGAAAAAAGGTAAGGCAGTGCAATAGTTCCCAGAAATGGATGGGTTACCCAAGTTTACGATTTGAAAATCATGTTCCCAGTCCAAACAAAGTTACTCAAACACTTTCTTCCATACGTACATACTTTGAGGCCTTGTTCTCAGACATATGGGGGTAATTGATATATGCTTAAGAGAAAAAGGCAAAATTAAGTTCTTAGACAAGTTCTATTTAGAAATTGGCATGTTTTCAGGATAATCAAAAAGTTCACTTTAAACCATAATGTAACTCTCAAGTCAAAACCAAGTCCACTGCGTGAAGCTAATTCCAATTCAGTGACCCTTTGAGGGTTTCCAAAGTTCCAAATCGTGACAGGAGCAACCGCATCCTTTTCTCCCAGATACGCCGAGGCCCTTCAAAGGGTAAATAGAATGCTTTATATTTTCACATAGACCTTTATTTTGAAAGTATAAAGCAATACCAATTAAAATATTTTAAAACCTCAATAAAAAATTTTATAGATTCTGAGAAAGGACAAATAAACAAGTTTTAGTGGAAATTATAAAAAATGTGGACTAGAGTTTTAAGAATTTTGGCAGTATTTTAAAAGTTATCCCATCAAAACCTGTTTTTTTAAAAATATGATATATTTGCCTTCATGAACAAGGTTTAATTGTGTTTTGACTTATAAATTGAATGAAGAAATAGGAAGAAAAAAATTTCTGAGGTAATTGGACAAAAATGGAATAATGACTTGAGTTCCCCAAAAGAGTAGATGTTTAATGATGGGGAGGAAACGTCAGGTCCTCTGCGTGAACAAACGGTGTCACTTTCCAGGACATCCCGTCTTTACTTTCAGAAGCATGCCCCTTGGTTCTCTCTGGGGGAGATAAAGTTAAACTGGTTACTCATAAATAATGACAAATTCATCATCTGTGTTTTCCATAATTCAGCAGGAGTCAATACTTGGAACTAAATAGGACTTGAACTTCTAGCTCATGATTGAATTCACCCTAATGCATTTTTCATCATGCCCAATTCTCTAATCTATGTGATCATCAACTAATGGACACATTCCTTTTTTTGCCCACAGATATAAGTATACAGTTAAGCTCAGCCCAGTCTCGCTGTACTCTTCTGGAGAAGCAGCTGGAGTATACAAAGAGAATGGTTCTCAATGCAGAGCGAGAGAAGAATATAATCCTAGAGCAACAGGTGAGCATATTTTCTATAAGGAATGACAATAAAATTCAATATTTTCTGAGGGATATTTAAAAGCATTGAAAGCTTGCCATGCTATAACCTTAGGTAAAGTAGGATATAAAGCTGCATAATTAGCTGAAAGTTTGGCCATTCCTACCTACCCATCCAGAGGTACCTTAGAAGAAAGGCCCTGGGAGTTTCACCCCAAATTGGAATATGGTTTGTTTGCATATGGAATTACCATGAGTCCTGCCCTCTATGATGGTTACATCATCAGAAAACTGGACGATAGCATGTTTCATGGGGATGTGGACCAATTGAAAAGAAGTTCAGTAGTTCTTCTAAAGGTTAAACAATATTAGCACTTAATGCAGCAGCCTATACTCCTGGGTATCTACCCAAAATAACTGAATGCAGGGATACAAACATACCTGTGGACATCAGTGCTCATAGCAGCAGCATTCCCAATAGCCCAAAGGTGAAATGAATAATCGTATCTAACAAATATGGACTGTTACTCAGATGTAAAGAGAACTGAAGTTCTGATACATACGATAACATAGATGAACCTTAAAACATTCTGTTGAGGGCTGAGCCCTGGTGGCATAGTGGTTGTGTGCAGGACTGCGGCCCACTGGGTTGGAGATTCAAATCCAGCAGCAGCTCTCCAGGAGCAAGACTGGGCCTCCCACTCCCACCACCAGAGGGCAGTGATGCCAAAACAAACAAACAAAAAACATTGTGTTGAGTAGACAGTCAGGCACAAAGCGACAAATTTTGCATTATCCCACTTATATGAAATATCTTTAAGTATATAAAATATTAGGAAATGCATTTTAAAAAGCTTATTGATGATTACTAAGAAGCGGAGGGAATGTGAAATGGGGAATTTTTACATAAGATGACAAAAGCATTTGAAAATGGATAGTGTTTGATGGTTACACAGTGGTGAGTGTGATTGCTACTAGTTGACCATTTCATGCTTAAGACGACAGATGTTTGGTAAAAACTTTTTAATCTCAATAATTTTTTTAATGTTTGCTAAAATTTAACATTGATTGATACCCTATAAGAGCTTTTTTATTGGACAAATTTCAATTATGAGTTCATTTAATAGATACAAGATTGTGATTTTGTTTCTTCTTGAATTTTGACTATGGTGTGTATATTTGAGTGTTGGGTTTTATTGTGCAGGCAATTGATTTTCAAGCAGATAGAGTTTGATACTATCTAAGCTTTTCTTTTTTGCATTTTTTTGAAATTAAATCATCTTATTGGGAGGCTTGTACATCTCTTATCCAAATCCATACATAAATCCATTGTGTCAAGCACATTTGTACATTTGTTTCCTTCATCATTCTCAAAACACTTTCTACTTAAGCCCCTGGTATCCGTTCCTCATTTTTTCCCCTCTGTTCCTTCCTCCCTCATGAACTCTTGATAATTTACAAATTATTATTCTTTTGTCATATTTTTAAGCTTGTGAGGACAGGTCTAGAGAAGCCTTTACTCTAGGACGCAAAACAAACTCACAGCCCTCAAGTCAATAGGACCAGCGTAGCCTTAATTCCTAAGTATAGTCTTTCTTGGAGAATGAGCTGTCTCCACGGAAGACTGGCTGTTCAATGAGGTCTCACAGGTCTGGCTAGTTGGAGCACTGCTCCCAGCACCGTGTGACCTCTACTCAGCTCTGTAGTAGCTCATTTCTCTTAGGCCTCACAGTTCTTATTCAGTGCATGTGCAGCTAACTATTGGGCGAAATGGATTAAAAGGACTTTTGTGTAGGGCTGAGCCCCGGTGGTGTAAGTGGTTGCAGAACTGCAGCCTGCAGGCTTGGCGGTTCAAATCCAGCAGCAGTTCTCAGGAGCAGCACTGGGTAGCGCCCACGACCACCAGAGGCAGTGATGCTCACAAAAAAAAAAAAAAAGAAGAAGAACCTCTGTGTATATGGCTAGAACTTCTTTTCTGAACAACTTCCTTCTCTCCTGTACTTCGCTTATAGGTTCAGTCACCTTAACAGCCATGAGTGCTGACTTCTACCTCTTCTGCTCAGTCTGTAACAGTTCAGAAAGTGTGTTCAACAGAAAAATAGAATAATCCTGAAGCTCATCGCATGTGTTCTTCCTCTTAAGGATCACAGTTACATGCTGCCTTTCAACATCTGAAACAGTTGCTGCATACATTTAATCCAATTTCTAGTTGGTTCATGAGCGGGGACTTCTCTGGTTATCTGTTACTCTGTCAGGGCAGATTTGGGGCACAGAAAGTCAGAGTACAGTTGGCTCTTGGCATGCCCTGGGGATTGGGCCCAGGTCTCTGGGAATACCAATATTGGTCCCTCGTATAAAATGGCATGACATTTGTGTACTAACCTACACACATCTTCCCATATACTGTACATCATCTCTAGATATATGCAGAATACAATGTAAGTGCTATATAAGATAGCATGTTATGTTCTCTCCTAGCCTTTGAGGGATTGCTATGACTGCTTAATTACTTGTTTTTTACCTAATAACTTCAATTTGAAGCTAATTGAATCCATGGGTTCAGAACCTGGGGGTGTAGAACCCAGGGATTCTGAGGCTGAGTATAATTTCAAAGCAATATAGGAATGTGCCCCTATATCTATATGTATAACAGATGCAGTTTGTGTTTTGAAACTGTTCACCTTTACTCTGTAAGCAATGTTCTATTTTCTTTCTTTTTTTTTTTTCACCATTTTTCGGGAACCCTTACAGATACCATAACATTCCATAGTTCAAACACATTAAACAGTATATTACTACCACAATCAGTTTTAAAACTTTTTCTTTCGTCTTAAGCTGCTTGATATCAGCTCCCCTTTATCCTCTTCCACCCCACCCTACACCCCTAGGAACCCTATTTATTTATTTTTATCTTATCTTATACCATTCAGTATGCCCATTCACATACAATTCTGTTATGGGTTATACAGTTATCAATGCTGTTAGTTACCCTTTCCCCCTTCAGTACTCTCCCCAACCCCCACCCTGTCATATACCATCAGAGAACCAATAGCCCTGTTAGGGTTTCTAAAGAGTTACCTATCTTGGCTTTCATGTTTCAAATGACCTTAATCATACAAATTAACATACACAACTCTAACATGATGAATGAAGGAAAACAAATAAAAACCATAATAGTAAGGGAAGGAAACATTAAAGAACCAGAGGATAGTTATGTGTTTCATCAGTGCTGTACTGCACCCTGGATTTATCTTCCCTTCCGAGTGACCCATCTGAGAGACTGTCCAGTGATCTTACTGGTGGGTTTGGGTCTCCACTACATCCACGCTCCTTCACGTCAGGTTTGGTTGCTTGTTTTTGAACTTCTGATACCTATTCCCATCGACCCTTCATGATCACACAGTCTGGTTTGCTTCTTCCCCATGTGAGTTTTGTTGCTTTCCTGCTAGATGGCCTCTTGTTTAACAAGACCCCAGATACTATATCAGCTTTCTTCACCACATTTGCTTATATACTCATTTTGTCTTCAGTGATAATTTATTAGAACAACTCAATCTTGTACTTTGGTAAGATATAAGTAGAAGTCCATCTGCTTCCTTGTTGTCTTTATATATATTTATATAAACAAATTACCTATTTATTTATTTACTGGTCTCTCTATATTTATATACACTGATATGTATATATATATTTCTTATTACTTACTCTTTTTCTTTTCTCCTGATCCACTCTGATGTTTGCCCATTGTTCACCTCTCAGTAATACCTCTCAGATAAAATTCAATTCATCAAACATGAATAGAAAAGCTATACCCTCCTGGCCACCAATTTTGGAATAGTCCCCAGTCTAACGGATTCTGACACAGACCAGATGAATTGTCCGTCTGTTAAATAGTGAGACAGACATGTTAAAATCCATCAGTGTAGTCCCATTTTCTTTAAAGGTTCCATATCACAGAACCCGCTTATCTAACAGCCCATGAATCCTTTTGGTCTTAAGCATTCCTGCCTAAAAGGTGTGCATGCTAAAAGTTCCCATTGTTATTCTTGGAGTCAGGGATGGGGTTGTCTAGTGCACCACCCCACCACCCATTCCACTTTAAGACTTTCATCGTAGACCCCTTATGAGTAATCCCGAACCAGTTCAGAGGAGATGCCAAGTTCTGTCTCCGCCCCCACCCCTAAGTCAGAAGTCTACAATTGGTATTCCGCAGGGATTTTGTGGCTTTGCTCCCATCACTGCTCTGTTGCACTCCCTTCTTGGTTTGCCCCTATGTGGGAAGGTCAGACCAGCCACTCTCCCCAACTGTAGCTGCGAGACTGTCCTCTGTAGCACTGTCATCTATGGAGAGGACATCCTGTCTTGAGCTGAGGCCAGCCCTACAGTCATCCCTGGGAATGTTGCCCTTAAGGACTGGCACTCCAGAATGGGGTCTACTTTTGTGCTTTCTTTTCTGTGAAATTATAAACAATACCATCCCCTTGGGTGGATTAGTGCCCTGACTCCACTTCACTGCAACTTTTCTTCCCCCCACTCCCACCCTCCCACTTACCCCCCCCCTCCTGCCCCTTTGGGGGCCTTAAAGGTATATGGTGGGGAGAGGCATTATAAAAAGATTTCTCCCAAGTTGTCTCCTTCAGAATCATGCCAAACTTAACTGCTTGTGAACGTATGGTAAATGATTGTCAAGTTATCTCCCTGAAGACTCCAGCTCCCCAAAGAGTACCAACACCATTGTTGCCCACACAATGGAGAGGACCCACTCCCCGCTGTTATATGCAATAGATTACCTCTCTCTCTGAAGGTTTTTAACCATCAGTCTGGTCCCTGTAGGTGGGGTTCACACCCCACTCTTAATGGTTTTTATGAAGAGTCAGAGAACAAGTCAAACCTGTTAGTAACATCCTAAATTAGGCTGCCATCATGAGTCTGGGGTCCGCCCATCTTGTCACACGTGGGACCCCAAAACCGCCCCTTCCTATTGTGTGTATGTCTCTAGTTCATCCCCCTTTTTGCTGTATTACCTATAACACAACCCTTTGCTGTGATGTCTGTCCTTACCGGTAATTAAGGGGCTTGCACATCCCCAAAAGACTTATAAGCCTTGGTCAGCAATTAAGGAGCTCACTCTCAGTAGCCTCTCCTCCCCCAACTCCTCTCCCTCGCCTCCCTCTCTCCCCTGTTCCCTCTCCCCATACCCTCTCCTCCTCCTGCCCTCTCTCTCTACGTGGACCACCAAGCAGGGCTGAGGTGAGCATGCTTCCATGAAATGTTATTTCTCTCATTTTCCGACTTTAATATAATCTTTACTTAGTATTGCTATACAGTTGCGCCAATCTGTGGTGATATGTTAGAGGCTGACTTCCCTGGCAGGGGGTGGGGGTGAGTGGGATGAGTGAGTTTCCTTTCAGCACAGGTGCATACTATCTGCATCTTTTTTTTTTTTTTGGGGTTTGGTCTGGCTCATGCCAGAGTAGCTGGTCTTCAAGCTGAGGGTTGTGCATTGTGTGTATTTTCCCTTATGCCAGTTCTGCGGTTTGAATTTACCTCCGTGAATTCATGTTGTACTTGACATTTTGTCCTTGGTTAATTTCACTAAGGATAATATTCTCCAACTTTTTCCATAAGATGAGGGGTTCCATCTTTTCATCACTATTTTTTAGGGTTGTGTAGTATTCCCCTGTGTGTATGTATGCCAGTGTTTCTTAATCCATTCGTCTATTGATGGAAATTTAGGCTGTTTCCAGGTTTTTTTATGATTGTGAACTATGCAACAATGAACAGCGGGGAGGAGATGTCTGGTCGGGTCTGTTTCTTATTTCTTCTGTGTTTTTATGCCCAACAGTGATAAGGTGATAAGGGTGGGTGATAAGGTACTCGATTTCTATCTGTTTTAGGTATCATCAAATCACTTTCCATAGTGGCTGCCCCTGTCTACAAGACCCCCAGCAGTGAATGAGGGTTCCTAGCAGCACATCTCCACCAATATTTGTTGCTTTCTGGTTTTTTGAATGGAATTATCTTTGTGAGTGTTAGGTGGTATTTCATCATTGTTTTGATTTGTATTTCTCAGATGGCTACTGATCAGGAACATTTTTTTATATGTTTATTGACTATTCAAGTTTCCTCCTTTGTGAATCTTTGGTTTAAGTCTTTTCCCCACCTCCTTCATTTTTTTCTTGTTGTAAACTTGCAGGATTCCATAGATTTTATTAATAAGCCCTTTGTCTGATATGTTGTTACTAAATATCTTTTCCCAGTCTGTGGGCTCGCATATTACTCCCTTGATGAACTCTTTAGGTGTACATACGTGTTTTATCTCTAGTGTGCCTCACTTACCTATTTTATCTTCCTCTGGTGTGTTTCCTTTCTTACTTCCCATGTATTCCCTGTGCTAAGGTTCTTAGCTTTGTCCCAATTTTCTCATTGATGATCCTGATAGTTTTGGGTTTTACCTTGGGATTTGTGATCCACCTTGAATTTGTTCTTGCAAAAGGAGTGAGGTAGGTAAGGGTCTTGCTTCATTCTTCTACAGGTTGAAATCCAGTTTTTCTAGCACCCTTTCTTAAAGAGGGTATCTACTTCCCATTTGATACTTTTTGGGGGCCCTTATCGAAGATGAATTGTCTGTATGCTGCTGTTTTTTTGTCTTTTGTTTGTTTTTAAAAAATCATTTTGGGGCTGAGCCCCGGTGGCGTAGTGGTTGTGCGCGGGACTGCGGCCCACTGGGACGGAGGTTCAATTCCAGCAGTGGGGCTGGGCCTCCTACTCCCACCACCAAAGAGCGGTGATGCCCGCCCCCCCCAAAAAAAAAGTCATTTTATTGGGGGTTCATACAACTCTTTATCACAATAAATACATACATCTATTGTATGCAGACCACATTTGTACATTTGTTGTCATCATCATTCTTGAAACATCTTCATTCTACTTAGGCCCTTGGTATCAGCTCCCCATATTTCCCTTCCCTTATGCACCCTTAATAATTCACAAATTATCATTATTTTGTCATATCATATGATGTCCAATGTGTCCCTTCACCTACTTCCCTGTTGTCTGTACCGCACAGACGAGGTTATATGTTGAGCCCTTTCTACTTCATCTCCCCTCTACCTTTCCATTTTCACCACTCTCACCACTGGTACTGAAGGGAGCTTCTGTCCTGAATTTCCCATGTTTCCGACTCTAGTGTGCATCCCCTGGTCTAGCTGGATTTGCAAAGTAGAATTGGAATCTTGATAGTGGGTGGGAGAAAGCAGTTGAGAACTAGAGGAAAGTTGCAAATTTCATCATTGCTACACTGTACCTTGACTGGCACATCTCCTCCCTACTACCCCTCTGTAAGGAGATGTCACTTCACCTACTGATGGGCTTTGCGTCCCCAATCTGTACTCCCCCTCACTTATAATGAAATAATTTTTAGTTCTTTGATGCCTGATGCCTGCAACCTTCGACATCTCGTGGCCACACAGGCAGGTGTGCTTCTTCCATGTAGGTTTTGTTGCTTCTTAGCTAGATGATCGCTTGTTTACTTTTAAGCCTTTAAGGCCCCAGATTCCGAGCACCATCAACTTTCCTCACTACTTTTGCTTTTCCACACATTTGTCTTCAGTGATCGTGTCTGGAAGGTGAGTATCATGGAATGCCAATTTAGTAGCACAAAGTGTTCTTGCATTGAGGAAGTACTTGAGTGGAGGTCCAATCCCCATCTATATGCTGCTGCTTTTATTTCTGGTTGGTTTGTGTTTTTTCTGTTCTTATCCATTGGTTCGAGTTTCATTATCATTATACCAGTACCGTGATGTTTTGACAACTGTAGCTATATGATACATTTTAAAAGTCAGATAATGCAGGTCCACTCAATTTATTCTTCTTTTTGAGTTCTTTGCTAATTTGGGGCTTCTTCCCTTTCCATATGAAGTTGGAGATCAGTTTTTCCATTTCTTTGAAAGTGATGCTGACATTTGTATCAGGGTTGCATTGAACTTATATAGTGCCTTAAATAAGGTAGACATCTTTATAATATTGAGTCTTCTGATCCACAAGAATAGAATATTCTTTCATTGTTTCCCATTTGTGAAATTCCCTTGTGGTGTCTTATAATAATCATTTGTAGTTTTCCTTGTATAGCTTTTTTGGTTAGGTATATACCTAAATATTTCAATTTACGCCTAGCTATTGTACAAAGTACTGCCTTCTTGATCTCCTTTTAAATCATTCCATCAGTTGTATATAGCAATCTAATTGATTTCTGCTTGTTGATCTTATAATCTGCCACTATACCATATTCCTGTATCGCATCTGGCACTGCTATTGTGGAGGCTTCGGTGTTCTCAATATATAACATCTATCATCTCCAAATAATGATAAATTCACTTCTTTCTCCAGATGTATACCTTTATATTATACTTCATTGACTTATATTATCAGCCTGGACCTCCAGGACAATGTTGAATAAAAGTAGGGCTAAGGCACATCCTAGTCTGGTTCTCTTTTTCAGTGAGAATCTTTTCTTCTTTTCTCCATTGATTGTAGAACTGGCTGTTGTATTTTCAAATATAGCTTTAGTTATATTGAGATAATTTGCTTCCAGTCCTATTTTCTTGATAATCTTTTTAGGAGTGGGTGTTGAATGCTCTCAAATGCGCTTCCTGCATCTGTTGATATTATCATGTGGTTTTTGTCCTTTTTCTTCCCAATTGGTGGATAATGTTGATGGATTTTTGAATGTTGAATCATCCCTGGTATAAATCCCACATGATCATGATGAGTTATTCCTTTTATATATTTTTGTATTCTGTTGGCCAAGATTTTGTTGAAGATTGATTTTTGTAGCTATGTTCATTAGCGCTATCGGCCTGTAGTTCTCTATTCTTGTTAGATCCCTGCTCCGTATTGGTTTCAGTGTTATACTAGCTTTATAGAATGTATTTGCAAGCTTACTGCCCTTTTCTATATTCTGGAAAAGCATGTGCAGAATTGGTGTCATCTCTTCCCTGAATGATTGGTAGAATTTTTCTGTGAAGCCATCTGAGCTAAGACTTTTTTTAATTGGTAGTTTCTTGATAACCTCATCTATGTCATCTTTTGCTATGGGTCTGTTCAAGTTCTTGACATCTGTGAGATCATCTGGGGAGAATTTGTTTTTCCAGGTATTTGCCCATGTCCTCCAAGTTGTTGTATTCACTAGAATTGAATTCTTTGTAGTGCTGTAGAATTAGTCTTATAATTTCTTTAGCAACCCTTGTAATTTCCCCCATTTCGTTTTGTTTGTTTGTTTGTTTGTTTGTTTGTTTGTGGGATGCATTACTGCCCTCTGGTGGGAGTGGGAGGCCCAGCCTTGCCCCTGGAGAGCTGCTGCTGGATTTGAACTGCCAAGCCAGTGGGCTGCAATCCTGCACTCAACCACTACGCCACCAGGGTTCAGCCCTAATTTCCCCCATTTCCTCCGACATCCTGATTATTGATGTCTGCTCCTTGCTATCTTTTGTTAGGTTTGCCAATGGTTTTTTTGATTCTACTAATCCTTTCTAAGAACCAACTTTTTACTGAGTTAATTTTTTTGCATTGTTTTCACACTTTTTTATCTCTGCTCTGATTTTTATGATATCTTTCCTTTTGCTATTAGAAGAATTATTCTGTTGACTCTGTTTCACCAGTTGATGGTTTTGTGACTGGGTATCGACCGTAAGGCTTTTTTTGTTTGTTTGTTTTTTGTTTTTTGGGCATCACTGCTCTCCGGTGGTGGGAATAGTAGGCCCAGCCCCACTGCTGGAATTGAACCTCCGTCCCAGTGGGCCGCAGTCCCGCGCACAACCACTACGCCACCGGGGCTCAGCCCCGTAAGTCTTTTCTTCATATATGCATTTATCACTATCAAGCATCCTCTGATAATTTGCTTTACTGTATCCCATAGGTTTTGGTATGTTGTATTCTCGTTTTCATTGGTTTCTAGAAACTTACTAATTTTATCTCTGACATGGATCAATATCTATTCCTTTTGAAGAAGTAAGTTATTCATCCTTCAAGTATTTATTTGCCATTTTTTATTTTATTTTATTTATTTATTATTTTATATTTTTATTTATATTTTATTTTTATTATTTATTAATTATATTATTTATTTTATTTCTAGCTTGTGTTAAGCAGGGTTCTCTAGAGACACAAAACCAGGACACTTAGGATTTTATATATATATTTATATATCCATATTTATGTGGCTAGATTCATGCAGCTAGAAGGAACATGATAGCTGATTAGTCTGCACAACAATACAGAGGGCTCACTTCAACTCACCTTCATGGAACAGTTAATAAATATACTGAAAGTTCTTCAGCGCACAGAGGGGGCTTATGTCCAAGGTCAAGGACGCAGACAGTCGAGTCTTCCCTCAGGCAAAACAGTTAGAGGCTGCCCCCAGCCAGCAGACCACGATGTGGGCCAATAACGGTCAGCCACAGTCGGTAGCATGGAAGTTAGCAAAGCAGTCCTGAATGGGATATCGATTTGAAGCAATACAAGACGAGAGGAACCACCAGTCTGAAGCTCAAGCAATGCACGCACCAACAGCATGGTGAAGCAGGTCTTGAAGGAGCCTCAAGCTCTAGCAACCCATGGATTGGCTGGAACCACAGGTAAAGTAGCACATAGGTTGAGACCAAGAACTAGCTAAAGCAGCAGCATGCTGGTCTGATCATGCAAGAGCAAGAGAAATGGGGCCAGGTCTTGCAGAGTCATTTATGTCTTTGGCCACCAATCAGACTGTGGCCTGATTAATTTCAGACCACATGTTCCTATTGCCATGTTGGCATAATAGACCTAACTATCTCACACAGTTTTGTGGTGCGGTGGTCTGAGAAGTCTGAGTAACCTTTACATGTTTGGATTTGTTCAAACTTGACTTGTGTTCCATCAGTATCTTTTTTCAATATGTGCCAAGTGAACTTGAAAAATGAATGTGAATTTTTTTGCAGTTAGCTGGAGATCTCTGAATATGTCTACCAGGTCAAGTTGTCTGATTGGAGAGTTTAGTGTGGTAGTCTCCTTGTTGAACTTCTTTCCCGCTGCTCTGTCTTTCTCAGAGAACGGTGTATTGAAGTGTCCTACTATGATTGTCAATTCCGTGATTTTTTTTTTCAGCTTTTGAAGGATTTGATTGATGAATTTCACAGGTCTCTCATTGGACATGTATATGTTTATTATGTTCACTTGGTCTTGGTCTACTGATCCCTTAAGCATTGTATAATGCCTATACTTAACTCTTGTTATATCCTGCAGCTGGAGATAATTTTTTTGCATGTATCAAAATATTTTTACCAAGGTGAGCCTGTTCTAGTGAGTGATCTTCAGCACATATAATTAAGTCAAAGGTAGTGGGACACAAATCTGCAAGATATGCTACCATTTGTAGATGAATTGGAATCCTGAAGATACATGTGAATGCGTGTAAGTGCATATAGGCGATGCTGGAAACAATACCAAGGACACTCCTGACTGCGGTTATTTATGTGAGGACAACCAGGCATTGTAGGCCAGGGGTGAATGATGGAGAGACTTCATGTCATGGTGTAATTTTTGTACATGAGTATCTATCATCCATTCAAAACCATACATTTGTAAGGGGGAGGATCTTCCTTAACAGGGTAGAGGACTGATAGGGACTGTCTCACTCACTGTCTCAAAGAACTATCTAGATCCTAAAATTCCAAATACCTGATAAAATGGGGGGAAATACTGCCATCATTATGCAGCTTCTACATGTCACTCTCTTTCTCCTGCCTTCTTGTATTCCTCTCACTGCTGATTTTCTGTGATTAGTTTTGGTTACCACATCACTGACCATTTACTATATGTAAAGCTGCTGGATGTTGATTTGGTAAAAATGTTATACAGCAAGTACCACTAATGATTATTTAGCATACTTTTTTTGTGTGTGTAAAATATTGGCTCCTTCGGGCTGAGCCCCGGTGGCATAGTGGTTGTGCGTGGGACTGCAGCCCACTGGGATGGAGGTTCAATTCCAGCAGCGGCTCCACAGGAGCAAAGGCTGGGCCTTGTGCTCCCACCACCAGAGAGCAGTGATGCCCAAAAAACAAACAAAAAATAAAATAAAATATTGGCTCCTTCAAAGTATTAGATTTTTTTGTCCTTTGCTTGTAAGTCCCTAAATTATGTGTGAGTGGACTCCAAAAAATTTATGGGAAAGTTTCATTTTCTTTTCTTTTTTTTTGGCATCACTACCCTCTGGTGGTTGTGGGAGCTACCCAGCGCTGCTCCTGAGAGCCGCCGGTGAATTTGAACCGCCAAGCCTGTGGGCCAGAGTCCCACACTCAACCACTTACACCACTGGGACTCAGCCCTAAGTTTCATTTTCTTTTAATTCCATTTTCCACAAACTATTTGAAGCCCCTTTCTACCTGTATGTTCAGATTTCCTATGGTCAATTAAACTGTGCTCTGAATTCTTAGTAATTGTATTATTCTTGATCCATTGGCGTCACTTGTCAAATTCAAGTTTTGTTTTCATCCATTCCAGGCTCAGCTTCAAAAAGAAAAGGAACAAGATCATTTGAAGCTGCATGCAAAACTTGAAAAGCTTGATGTCTTAGAAAAAGAATGTTTTAGACTTACAACGACTCAGAAAATTGCTGAGGTAAGCTTCTTCTTGTTTCCTTTGAAATAGTGATGCCAGGAGTGTAGCTTCCCTGTGAAAGCACAATTGCCCTCGCATCTAGATTAGATTTATAAAGTCATTCTGGTGTGGACTCCTGTCTGCCGAGATGGTGAGTTCATGTGCGCTGCCACAGCAGGAGTGGGCATGTCTTTTGAATGTCAAGAAGTTCTGAGGGCTTCCAAGATGCAGGAGGGAGTTTTCTTCAGCCTCAGAAACCCACAGGCCATTCTGATCTGTCCCCGGGGGTTGGTCTGAGTCGAAACTGACTTTTGGAGTGGCTTTTTCTTCAAGAAGGCAGAATATTTCCATTCCTCAGATCATTTACTGAAAAGGCTATTTGAAACGATTGTCATTTGCTACTTGCAGATCAATTAAACCTGTTCTCTCCAAATGCTTTCTTTTTTCCTACTCCAAACCTGTCCATTTCATACAACTTTCTTCAAGTGCTGTTTCCTCTATAAAGCCTTCCTTGAGTTCTCCCAACACTCAGCTCAGGAAACTCTCATTTTGAACTGCCCTACTCTGAGCCACACCTCGGCTAGATGTGATATTGATGAGATGTGAGTGTATACATGGTCTGGGTCAGATTATACACATTGCTTTGTTGCTGTATTGTTTCATGTGTGTAACTCTTGTTTTCCTGGGCTAAACTCTTAAGTAACAAGGAAGACCTCCATTAATATTTCTAATGTGTCTTCTTTAATACCTCTAAGTTTTATATATGGCTTTGTTGATGGAACTTAATAAAATCTATGGATGTGTTACATTCTTTGCTTTTTATTTGTTTTCATATGTAATTGCACGGATGGGGAAAGTAAAAAACAAAATACATGGCATCTTTTGCAATTACTTTTCCTTGCACCCTGCTTTGACTTGCAAAACACATAAGAATCAAGACCCACGGGGCTGAGCCCCGGTGGCGTCGTGGTTGTGCGCAGGACTGCGGCCCACGGGGACGGAGGTTCAATTCCAGCCGTGGGGCTGGGCCTCCTACTCCCACCACCGGAGAGCTGTGATGCCCGCCACGCCCCCCCCAAAAAAAAAAAAAAAGAATCAAGACCCACTAGGTCTCTACTTGGAAAAGAAATATATTTGACTCTGGTTTTTATATCACAACCCTTATTTTTCACTCTTTTGCAGGACAAGATAAAATATTTAGAGGAAAAACTTAAGGAAGAAGAACACCAGCGCAAGCTATTCCAAGATAAAGCTGCTGAGGTAAAGAGAGTACTACGTAATCCAGCACAGGTCGTCACATCATAAACTGAATCTGACAGTCTAGACTCTGATTTTCGCTTCTTTGAATTTTAGTTTTGTCATCTTCTGCTCTAATCGTGAAATTCTCAGTCAGTCAGACAGTTTCTTTGTGTACTTGGATGCCTCACCAAGAGATTTTATTTGGGCTCTCAAAATTCTGACAGATACACATACTATCAGTTGAAAGAACTCCTGGGATAGACTATTTTAAGTTTAATTTATAGATAAATAATATATCATCATAAAATATGAATTGACTGTAATTCTCAAGAGATTAATGATTTTCACACATGCCAGAAATGCTGGCGTGGGAGATTTTCTCCTCATAAGGCATTTTTATATTATAATTTGATAACTTGATGTCACATTTTTATATTCTTGCAAAGCTTGATGCAAATCGATTTTATGTTTTTTATTCATTACTATTGTAGCTTCAAACTGGGCTGGAAATCAATAGAATTTTAATGTCTTCAGTTTCAAATCCAAAGCACTCTATGGGAAAGAAGAAATCTTTGAAGGTAGCTTGTAAAACTTTTTTCCAAGCAACTGTTTTTCCATATTTGCTAAAACTTATTTGCCTTTTTTATGTTTCTACTTGTTTCTTTCTAAGAAGTATGGTTGCTAAAAGGCATGCAGTAATGCTTCCAAGTGAGAGTCAGCATCCGAATCATATGATGGTGCTTTTGGGTACAAGGTCAGAGAATTTCTCCAAAGCTGGGTTAAAGAAAGTACCAGTAGTGGAGCGCAAAGCTTAGCAGTGCTCTTGACAACCACAGGAGATAGGAACACACAATGGATTGTTTAATGATCTTTGTGAAATAACAGGATGCATTCTGATTTTCTAGAAACATGAACTTTTTCCTGTTATTGACTCCGAGAGAAATTTATTTTGAATACTTAATGAAAGGGATGCTAAGCTATGTGGTGAATGCTTACTGAAATGGCATTTTTAAATCATGTATGCATAATAAAAAAACAAGGAATAGGGCTGAGCCCCGGTGGCGTAGTGGTTGTGCGCGGGACTGCGGCCCACTGGGACGGAGGTTCAATTCCCGCTCACAGGAGCAAAGGTTGAGCCTCCTAATCCCACCACCAGGGCAGTGATGCCTAAAAAAAAAAAAAAAAACAAGGAATAGTATTAAATTAGTAGATCAGTAATGTATCTTTAGGGGATTATTGTTTGTTCTTTCTATGCTTATATCCTTAAGATTCCCTAAAAAGAAAGATAAATTGGTGAGTATATACTTTAGAGATTGATGGATATTTCACTTAGATGGTTTAATGTTTTTATTCTATAAAATAAAAAATTTTATTTTTTAATCTTAGGATTTTGAAATTATAGTTCTGAAGAGCACTGTAACTAATTATTTCATACACATAGTCACTGTGTTTCTGTATATGTCAGTCATTTCTGGATGGATAGTATTTGCCAAACATTTAGTTACTAATCCAGCTCTTAACCACCCACATTACCCAGAGGCTGCAAAATGGGGCAAAGTGAGTGAAAATTGAAAATGTAATGTAGAGGAAGATTATGGCCAATCTCCAAGGGCACAGGAGAGAGGAACACATACTGGGCTATTGAATGGCCTTTGTGAAGTAACAGGACGATTATAGAAATAGCAGGAAGACTAGGGCCAATCCCCAGTGTCATGTTAAGAATTTTCATTTCTACTCTAAATAGCTAAAAACCATTGAAGTTTTTTGAGAAGAGTAGAGACATGATTGGAACTTTGCTACTAGATGGTAACTGATGGGATTCTAGTAAAGTGAACGTGCCAGCAAAGAATCTGGAGACTTTCTGAATCTTCTAAGATGATGGAAACCTTTGCTTGGGATGTTTCCACCCTCCTGAAAGATTCGCCTGTAACTAGAGACCGCATTCAGTCAAGTAACTAAAAGAATTAACTTCAATTTCTCTTGTTCTTAATTAAAGCTGCTATAAATAGCATGAGATTGGATTACTCTTTCTACTACCCGGAATTCATTTTGTCTGAGTCACAGATTGTCCAAGGTCACCAAGTAACATTGAGCCAATAAGAACTGACTCAAAAACTTTTATGATTTGTCTGCCTCTAAGCCATTTTATTTCTTTTAATTCTTTTTTTTTTTTTAAACTCTGGTGATTATAACAGTTAAGGCATCTTAATGTCCTTTTAGAATGGAAAAATGCTAATTTTTGTGACGAACTCTTGTCATCTTATGGATTACTTTCTTGTGAACTAGAATGATCAACCCAGCCCAGTTTGAGGTCCCAGTTTCAGCTCTGAACACCCCGAACTCCCCCAGTCATAGATAGATTGGGATATTTGATCCTTTTCAATAACTGTTGTTCTAGCTCTCCCATAAAAAATGGTTAGGAACTGAGCCCCAGTGGCGTAGTGGTTGTGCGTGGGACTGCGGGCCACTGGGATGTAGGTTCAATTCCAGCTCACAGGAGCAAAGGCTGAGCCTCCTACTCCCACCACCAGAGGGAGTGATGCCTGAAAAGCTAAAAAAAAAAAATGGTTAGGATAACTCAAAATATTCTTTGAGATGTCTATTAGAATGTATAAGGATGCATAAGCAGTGTTTTGTTTTTGTTTTTGTTTTTTGGCATCACTGCCCTCTGGTGATCGTGGGAACTACCGCAGGGTGTTTTTTTTAAATGAAAGAATGTAATGAAAAAAATACCTACATAAAGGATAAACTCAGCAGTGATGAACTCAACACCCTGCTTATTTTGTTTTGTTTTGTTTTGTTTTTGTTTTTTGGGGCATCACTGTTCTCCGGTGTTGGGAGTAGGAGGCCCAGCCCCACTGCTGGAATTGAACCTCCGTCCCAGTGGGCCGCAGTTCCGCGCACAACCACTGCACCACCAGGGCTCAGCCCAACACCCTGCTTATTTATCAATGTGTTTGAAGCCTCGTAAGTTGCATAATCAAGGGTACCCACAATTATGAGTTTTCATTTACTATCCTCCAGATTTTTAAAAATTACTATGTAGATGAAGATGATCGTAATAACAAGGTTCAGAATTGATTACTTCAAGGCTCTCTCCTTTCACCTTACAACCAAATTTCCCCAGACCCTAAATAAAAGCCTGGCAACTTATAATTTTTTCATCTTTATAATTTTTTTTTTAATTTCAGCAATGTTACATAAGTGGGATAATGTAGTGCATAACTTTTGGGACTGGCTTCTTGTTATTGTTGATTGCCACCTACTCTATTCCAACTCAGGAAAACCATATGTATTTCAGAGAAGAACTATGTTTCCTTGGGTTTTCAAGGCTGTGCCCTTCTAGAAACAGATTGCGTAGTCTGCCTTTCACTGCACTTCTGGATGATTCAAACCATCAGCCTCTTGGCTTGCACTGTGGTGTCCCTTTGAACATGCCCTGCTACCTCCCATCGTTTTGTTGTTTTGACTAAGTTATATAAATGAAATCATTGTGTATGTAACCTTTTGTGACTGGCTTATTTCATGCACCTAAATTCCCGAAGAGAGATCCTGGTGATGTGGGGGCTTCTCTGTGGGCTAGTGCCAGCAAGGTCAGCAATTTGAAATAACCAGCCACTCCTTGGGAGAAAGATGAGATTTTTTTACCCCTATAAATAACTTAAGTCATGGAAGTTAGTTCTCATCCTGTCCTATAGGACCAATGTGAGTGGAAATCAACTCAATGGCTCTGAGTTTGTTCCTTTGGTGTTGTGTTTTTAATCCCTAAAGAGCTAAGCCATTATATGTATCAGTATATATTTTAAATTTTTGCATAGTGTATGTATCAGTATATTTTTAAATTTTTTTGCATAGTATTTCATGGTGTAAGTAAAACACAGTACTGAGGGTGCTTTAACAAATTCCTGAAATTTTTTCATGGTTTTTTATTTCTATGTCTTCATTCTATATTTAGCTATTCACCTAATGAAGGGTAGTTGGATTCCTCCTTCAATTGGGAGCTATTACAAATACAGCTTTTTTGAACGTCCTTGTACAAGTTTTTGTGTCCACATAGGTTTTCATTCTTTAGGCTAAATACCCAAAAATATAATTGCTGAGTCATATGTTTAACCTAGATGGTTGATTTCATAAGAAATTGCATTTTCCAGCATAGTTGTACTATTTTACAACACACCAATTAAGTATGAGCGATCCATTTTCTGCATTTTCACCAGCATTTTGGGTTGCCCTTATTTTATTTGGGCCATTCTGATCCGAGAATGGTGAGTGGAATTTTCGTTTGTATTTCCCTATTGTTGAATTTCTGTTCATGTGTTTGTCACTTGTATCTCCTCATCAAGGAGATGTCTGTTTCTGTCCTTTACCGGTTTCCAACTGGATTATTTGGTTTGTTTTGCTGTTGCGTTTTTAGAATTCTTTATATCCTAAATGCTTTCAAAGTGATTTTTTTTTCTGTTTGCTTTTTCTCTTATGCTGTTTAGAAAACTAAATCTTTAAAGAGAGGACTAACTCAGCAAAGTTACTCAAAGTTTGGAGCACCTATGCCTTTTTTACCTGGGAAGGTAGGGACAAAATTATGAAGATACGGGTTGAAAACACCCTCCTGCTTTATTTTCCATAGCATGTAAGTGCCCTCAGCCATCTGAAACTGTGCTCAGCTTTTTCCTTTCCCCTTAAGTTGGTCAGCTCAAGCCATGGTGTGAACACAAGTATGCAGAGCCTCCTGCAGATGCTGCAAGCTCGTGACCTGCACACCCTCCAGGCACACTCCAAAGCGACGGAGCTTCGCTGTGCCTGTAAACCCCCCTGCAAAGCTGTACCTTCTGACACAGAAAAGTCCGTCACCATCTGTGACCACTTGTCGGAACTTTTGATGGCAATGCAAGCGGAGCTGCACCAAATGAACATGTAAGTGTTTTTATTCTTTACCAAGGAAATGTAGAAAACAATGGAGATCATTTTTTCTGCTTCTAAAATGCTGAAGACCTGCTAAAGACACTTGTACATACTTAAATCTGATCTACGAGTTTGTTGTCCCTGATGTTCCCCCTTGTACTCATTATTACTATTTAAAATATAAACTCCATGTCACTATGTCATAAGAAGAAATCGCAGCTGACATTCATTTGATAATCAGAATGTGGAATATAAAGTGTGAATCTGGGAAAATTGCAAGTGGTCAAAAGTTACTTAAAACTAGAACAAAGGTCTCCTAAGTGTTGGCTCTTTTGCATTAGGCGATCAGATGGCCTGCTGGACCAAGAATAACAAAACCGAAGCCGAATGCAGTCGCATTCATTGTTAAAAAGAGCATTTCAAGATCTATCCTGAAGTACAGTGCTGTCAATGTTAGCAAGATTTCCATGGACCTCCGAGGAAGACCAGTTATTAGGGCTATTATTTAAAATTATAAACCAATCATCAAGACCAAAGACATTTACCAACTTGTGTGATCTGAAATTGATCAAACATGCCAACCAGAGTCATTGGTAATTACTAGTGATTGGAATGCAACAATTGGAAATGTATTGTTCAGGCTGGATTTGGAAGAGGACATGGAACAAGGGAGATCATTACTGATGTCAGCTGGATCTTGGCTGACCGCAGAAAAATACCTGAAAGATGTTCATTTGTGTTTTATTGATAATGCCATTCTGGCAGTTCCTATCAATGTATTGTCACAGTCATCATTGGGTGATTTTCAGCAAAATTTTACTTGTGTCCACTATCACTGATATTGTTGTGCAGTTTGAACGTTCTGTCGGGTCACCTTTCTTTGGAATGTGTACAAATATGAATCTCTACCATGCAGTTGACATTGTAGCTGTCTTCTAAATTTTGTGGCATAGGCAAGTCAGTGCTTCCAGTAAGACAGTGGTTAGAGGAAGCATATCATGTACTTCGTTGAACCTATTTACCATAGATTTTTTTGGGGGAGGGGGAGCATCACTGCCCTCAGGTGGTGGGAGTAGGAGGCCCAGCCTTTGCTCCGTGGAGCTGGAATCGAACCTCCATCCCAGTGGGCTGCAGTCCCGCGCACAACCACCGGGGCTCAGCCCCCTTTACCATAGATTGTAATTGTTGTTGGTTGAGTTGGCTTCTAACTGATGGCAGTTGAATAAAATGCCTGGGCCTTGTTCCATCCCCATGGTTGGTTGTGCATCAGACCACCTCCTCACACACCTGTTCAGCATCATTGCAACAATGTCAGCCTCCACTGATGCCTGGTGACCGAGAAGAATTGAACTTGGGTCTCTCACATAGAAAGCGAGAATTCTACCACTGTGCCACCATTCCCCCTATAGATTTAACTCCAGACCCAAAAAGCCAACCCTTTGCCATTGAGTGAGTTCTGACTCACAGCCACGATGTATCGGGTTTCTGAGACTACATCTGTGCAGTACAGTCAGGCTCCACTTTCTTCCACAGAGCAGATGTGAAGGGTTTGAATTGCCAACCTTGCAGACAGTAGCCTTGCCATACATAACTTACCATCCCACCAGGCTCCCGGCCCAGGACAGTAGATGAGCAGTGTAAAACCAACAGCAGCTCTGCAGGAGGAAGCTGGGGCTTCGACTCGAGGAAAGAGTTAGGGTTTTGGAAACTCACAGGTGCATTTTCCGCTTCCTGCAGGGTCACTGTGAGTCAGAATCAACTCAGCGGTAATGAGTTTGGTTTGGTTTTGTTGGGGGTGGGGGAGGGGGCCATTGCGGGGAATAAGAAAGAAATGCTCCTTGAAGATTAATATTTAAAATTTATGATTGAACAGGAGATGTGTTCAGAAAGTTGCTTTTTTACAGCGGAATTATACCACAGACTTTATCGTGCACTATATTAATGCTTGATGTTTGCTTTTCTTTCATAGGGAGCACCAAGAACTACTGAATCAGATGAAGGAGACTCAAAACCATTTACTCTATGAAGACATAGAGTGTGAACTAGAGCATTTAGTCAAGAAAATGGAAGTTAAAGGAGAACAAATTTCCAAACTGAAGAAGCATCAAGACAGTGTAAGAAGGTTTTAATAAAAGAGTTTAATAAAAAGGTGCTATTTGTGAATTCAGTGTTATCTCTGTATGACCTGTCAAATTTGAGGGCTATATGCGTGGCTTAGTGGAAAGGCAAGAGGAGTTGTGCCTTAGACCCATTATAGAATAGAGCCCTCTGTCCCTTTGAATTGTGTGAAACTCCTTCACCATGCTCCAAGATACCAAAGAAGAAAGAACAGCTTTGTTTAGTTCCTGTTCAGAGATGACTGTGGGGAAATTGTGAGGTGGGTTCAATTTGCCCCTGCGACCTTGCAAGGTACTCTTCTTGCATTCTCTTTCCTTTACCCTTCTCTGCCCTAATGGCTTAATGACGCCCCTAATGCTGCCTGTATCTACTTTAGTACCACACGTAAACCTGACTCTTCCAGCGCTCTCCCGTGCTTTACCCACTCTTCCTCCTCTCCCCAAACACGTTCCGCTGCAGGACCTGGGCTCAGCCTCCTCAGGCAGTGAGTGGGGCAGGGCTGATGAGGGAGACTGCTTGTGTGTGAAGTCTTAGTAACTAAAACTACCTTCGTAACTTTAATATTTTAACCAAAGAATTATGAAGTGTAATACTTTGTCCCAAGTCAGTGGCTCCGTAGCTTGACTCTGGAGCAAGCCCTGTCGGGAGACTTCCACCCCGCTTGAAGTAGCTACCTGTTGTACCTGTCCGCATTAGCAGCTGTTAGCAGCATTCGCCTGAGCTGATGCTTTTTTAATCGTAAGTAAGCCTCCCTTGTGTATAGGAAAGTATTAAAAGAGGCAGAGATTTACTGCCTGTATTCCTAAGGTGACCAGTAAATAAGTACATGAACATTTGCAGCAAGTAGTTTTAGTTTGTTAACTTTTAAGACTATAGGAAGTAATGTTTCTGTATGGGGTATTTGGTAAAGATTGTACAGCGTGCTCATTTTGGATGCATAAGCATAACAGGAATAAGCAATGTTTTTTAAATTGAGTTGGGCTGTACTGGGGACTTCAAAAAGTTTATAGGGAAAGTTGAATAGAAAGATAATGGAAATTTTTACCTTTTACATATTTCAAGGCCCTTTGTACATAAATCGTATTTTGAGACACATGATTTACACTTCATAATAGCTCCTAGAACATACATTTCCAAGCATCCTGTCCTTTATTTATGTATTTATTTATTTATTTATTTAATATGTATCATTAAAAAGTATCTCTCAAAAAAAAAAAAAGTATCTCTCAGGCAAATAGAGCACCAGGTGTTCATCCAACGTTAAGTCACCTCTGCGAATTTGATCTTTCCCAGAGCCCTACACATGAGTGAACTCGACTGGACAAATGGGATAGAATTTGAAGAAATGTGTTTGGGCTGGTTGATGGGTTTCGTTTAGCTCCATCTGCTCTGCTGTTACAAGAACACGCTTCAAAGAAATCACATAATCCCCGCAACTCTGATTGTACCTCCAGTCAGCAGTGCTGGCTTACATACACGCACTGAGTTAGGAACAGCAGTGGTTCCTGAGTGCGCTTGTAGACAAACTTGTACCTAAATCAGTGACGTGGCTCTTACTTAGCCGGCCTTTCGTACAAGAAAAAGGAGCCCTGTTGGCATAGTGGTTAGCTGCTGCCTCTCCGAGAGAGAACGATGGGGCTTCATCGTCAGGGACAGAGCTAGGTCTCCGAAACTCACGGGGCAGTGCACCCCTGTCCTGAGGGCCGCTGTGAGTCTGCCTCCACTCCGTGTCCGTGAGCTGGGTTGGGTTGGGTTTTTAGTGCAAGAAAAGCTTTGAAAGTTCAAGCAAATCAAGGTGATTATGATGTAGACTTTGGTTTGGGTCTCAGTTTTTTCCAAGGGAAAAGCATGCTTATGTAATGTTAAAGGGCAAGTATAATCATAAAATTGGCAAGAAGGTTTAAATCTATGTGTATACGTATGTACATATGTATGCATATCTGTATTCAATCAGTATGCACTCAATACTCCGAGTGACAGTCCTCTGCTTTGCTGCTAGTAGGATCCCAAAGGACCGTCTTTTCTTATCCCGTTCTGGCCTCAGTGCGGCCTTCCCCCAACTTCTCCAGCCCACACTGATCTGACACGACTTTGCCTTTCTTAAATACTCTTTGTCTAGCTCAAAGTTTCCGGGATTGAGTTGTTTTTTGTTTTTTTTTTTACCAAGCTGTCACATAGATCCTTTATCCCCAACTTATAAGAGTAATAAACCCCTTTAGAGCAAAGATTATTTTATTCATCATATGTCTACTGACGGGCACAATATTGAACATATAATGGCTGCTCAGTATGAAAAAAGTTGATAAACTTCAATCTTATGTGTAACTTTTAAATTTTGTGTTTCAAATTTTTGCGTAAGCTTTCGATCCGATCCATCTATTGGGGTTATAATGTTTGGTATCCTGTTAACTGACATTTTAGGTTTTTGTCTTCTCTCCAGGTGCGAAAGATGCAGCAGCAGCTTCAGAGCTCAAAGATGAGTGACGCTTCAAGTAGTCAGCGAGAAGATGGCTGCCCTAGAGGATCGAAGAGCACGAAGCGGTGCTCTAGAAAATGTTCGCCTGGAACTAGCTCGCTTCCAAAAAGCAGCAACTTGCGACCAAAACGGGTCCATAATATACAAATGAAATTGAGAAAAGATGATATCCTGTGGGAATAGCACAATGGCAAAGCTGTCTCCTTAAATGAACTTTGTCAGTGATATCCAGAATTGCCTACAGTGGTTGTGATTGAATTTACCTTTACAAAATCGTCAATTATGTTGCTAGTCCTGAGAAAGTGTGAAGTTGTAGTATGTTTAAGTTACCGCATAATGATAAATTCCGAGGCCCAAATAATAAATGATTGCTTTCCTCGTTTTCCATATTGATTGAGATGCCCGAGCTCATCGTGTTTCAGAACATTGCTCACAAAACGGAATCTCGGAAAATGGGGGTTAGATTAGCCCTATTCAAGCTTGAGTTTGATCTGAGAAACAGGTACTCCCCTTTCAATTGGGTAGACTTGTACCCTGGAGGACCAGCATAAAGTCAACAGGGTATGCTAAGGTCTTCGATCTTCCCTGGGGCTTCCTTCTGTTCCGGAGTTGTGAAATGTTTTCCGGCTTTGAAAAGGGAAAAGTTGCATACTTGAAGAGGCCTTGACCTCAAAGTTTCTATGTAATAATTACAATCGGGAACTCAGTTACTTAATTTTTAGAAGATGGTGTTATAGCAACAGCTAGCTTTCCTCCTCGATTTCCAGTCTCTTGTTAGTGCCTCAATGGGTAGAAACCAGTGATCTGTGTTATTTCACCGCATTACAGCTATATGGCGTGGCTTTGATTCTGTGCATTGTGAATAATGTACCTCAGTATAAATTGAGAATGTGATCTTCCTAGAAAAACCCTCAAAACTGACATCTTTTTATATTAAATTGTAGGAACAGGAAGCTGGGCATTTTTATTCCTGAATTAAAAATTCAGGGAAATGTGGTACATTTTTATATTTTTAAATCGACTATTTCATTTATGTACATATGCTATGCTTTATAATAAATGTATACTTGTTGACCTATCTTGTCAGAAGCCTCTAAAAACTGTGATGGCTCTTTTTCTCACTGATATTCCTGGGGCAAATAAAGAATTGGAAAAGTCAACTGAAGTGGAAATGAGAGCAGACAGGAAGACATCAAGAAATGGAGGCTCTCTGATATAGACAGGAGTGACATATCAGAGATGAACTTGCAAGAGGGACTGGATTCTGTCAACCCACAGCTGGGGAGAAGTCTCTGCTGTCAGCGGGGAGTTTTGATTTTTCTTTTTTGTTTTTTGGGTTTTTTTTGGATCAGGATCTCAGGTACTAGAAAAAGCAACTTTTAAAAGATAGGCTTTTTTTCCCCTCCTTCCCTCCATCACTCTTCCTTCCTTCCTTCCTTTTTATTTTTTCTCTCAGGAAATTCCTCAACAGTGCATAACAGATGGGAGTAAGTGTAGCCCACCAGTAGGAGTCTTAATGGCTCCATGACTCATTCAACTGCGAGCTGAGGTAGTACCTGAAAGTGAAGGAAGAGGTCATTGAAAATGCACAAACCAATACTTCTAGTGGTCCTGGGAAGTAATAAAAGAGAGAGATCAAAAGTTTCTCTCTGTAAGCAGGGAGCCCTGGTAGCCCAGCCTGGTAAGCATAAGACTGCTTATGCAAAGGTCAATCGTTCAGACCCACCAGCAGCTCTGGAATTTGGGAAATCCTTAAAGGTTTACAACTTCCGAAGCCTAATATACAGTTACTATGAGTCAAAATTGCCTGCCTCTGGCAGTAGGTTAATTTAAAGTAGTATACATGTCCTTCCTGTACACTTTTTTTCTTTCATCTTTTCTTCAGGCTTCCTACAGCTCATCACCATCCATCCATTGTCTCAAGCACATTTATATATATGTTGCCATCATTTTCAAAACATTTTCTTTCTACTGGAGTCCTTGGTATCAGCTCACTTTTTCCACC
Source organism: Nesogale talazaci (assembly GCA_004026705.1). Lineage (NCBI taxonomy): Eukaryota > Metazoa > Chordata > Mammalia > Afrosoricida > Tenrecidae > Nesogale > Nesogale talazaci. The sequence continues at coordinate 185,985 of PVJH01000832.1, read as the reverse complement.
CTCCCTCCCTCATAAGCCCTTGATAAATTATAACTTATTTTCTTACACTGTCCCCGGTCTTCTTCACCCACTTTCCTGTTGTCTGCCCCCCTGGGGGAAGGGGTGTGTTATATGTTGATCACTGTGATCGATCCCCCCTTTCCCCCATCTCCCCTCCTACCCTCCTGGTATTGCTACTCATTGGGGTTTGTCTACCCTGGATTCCCTATGTTGAGATCTGTACAATTATACATCCTCTGGTCTAGCGTGATTTGGAAGGTAGAATTGGGGTCATGATAGCGGGGGGAGGAAGTATTAAAGAACTGGAGGAGAGTTGTATATTTCAAAAGTGCTAAACTACACCCTGGCAGGCTCATCTTGTCTTATGACCCTTCTGTAAGAGGATGTCCAGTTATCTACAGTTGGGCTTTGGGTCGCCACTCTACTCACCCCCCTCATTCAGATCTTTATGATGGTTTGGGGTCTTCTGTCTCCTGATACTTGATCCCATTGACACCTCGATGATCACACATGATGATCTTCCATGTGGGCTTTGTTGCTTCTCAGCTAGATGGCCACTTGTTTATCTTCAAGCCTTTTAAGACCTAGATGCTATATCTTTTGATAGCTGGGCACCATCAGCTTTCTTCACCACATTTGCTTATGCACCCATTTTGTCTTACCTGATCCTGTCAGGGAAGGTGAGCGTCACAGAATGCCAGGTTATTAGAACTAAGTGATTTTGTGTTGAGGGAGTACTTGAGTAGAAACCCAATGTCCCATATGCTGCCTTAATTGTTAACATATAAGTGTATGCACATAGATCTATTTCCCTATTATATAAAATATATTTACATATGTACATTCTGTATTTAGACCTCTGTAAATGCCCTTTGCCTCCTAGTTCTTTGCTTTTACTTTCCTCTTGTCCCACTATCATGTTCAGCTTTCATTTGGGTTTCAGTAATTCCTCACAGCTACATTCCCTTGATAAAGCCCCACAAGGCATCCTTTGCCTTCCTCCACATCAATTTTAGGTCACTTGTTCCCTTGTCCTTGGGTTTGTTGACACTCCCCTTCTATTTACCCCCTTCCCCTTGCCCATGTCCCCCTAGAACTGTTGTTCCCATTGTTCTGTCCTCCAGATTGTTTATCCCTCCTATCTTATCTAGATATATACACAGACAATAATCACACAAACATGACAATGTAAAACAAAATGACAGAAAAGCCTATAAATAGTACAGATCTGATTGTTGGCCTGTAGAAGTGTTTGGAGTGCCACACCCTGGCCTTCACTGGCACTTTCATGACCCCAACCAGGTCGTCTCCGTCAGCCCCAGAGACGGTCCACAGACCACCTTACCGACTTTTGCCTTTGCCGATACTCTTTCAAACAGGACTGTGGTGGAGTGAAATTTCTTAATGTGGCTCTTTTATTTTATTTTTAATTTATTTTTATTTTGGGGGGCATCACTGCCCTCCGTGTGGCCATGGGAGCTGCCGCTGGATTTGAACTGCCAAGCCCGCAGGCTGCAGTCCTACACTCAACCACTTACACCACCGGAGCTCAGTCCTAATGTGGCTCTTTAATTAAGTCTTTGTAACCCCCTTCGATGGAATTATACAAACAGGATATGTGCAACATTAATAGGAGGTGTTGGTCAGTTTCTGTAACCACCCACTGGGCTATAAAGATAAGCCCTCCTTGAAGAATCAAGAAGCCCTGAGGACCTTGAAAGAGCACACCCAGAATCTCTGTCTGAAGTAGCACAGGGCGTTGAGACTATGGCACAGAGACTCAGAGGGGCAGTGCTGAGACCAAGGGGTACCCCTCATGGAGCCCAAGATCATAGAAGTGTGAGAGAGAGAAGTCAGCAGGTTGGCTTCCTGACCCATGAAGGCTAAGCCCAAGAGACCAAGTATGCAGCTGAGAAACTGGAGAGGGACTTGGATGCTGGCTGAACAGCCCAATGACTATCCTTCCTGTATGCTGGTCCTGATCTGTGGTAACCTATCAGCTTCCCTAATTAGCCCCCTTAAGGATGAGGGTTGTCTGTGAATTCAGTGTGACCACTGCCACAAATGATCCAATCCAGTAGAAATGTCGAGTGGCGTGGGAGGGATGGGTGTGTGTCAGGCAGGGTTGGCTGTAGAGAAGCAAATCCAGAGACACGTGTGTAAGAGAGAACTTTATACCAAAGAACAATTGTATATTGAAGAAACGGCCCAGTCCAGAGCCAGTCCATAAGTCCCATATTCCATGTATATACTAGTCCATAAATGCCTCTTCGGACTCGTGCAGCTTGTGCAGTGATGCCGAATGCACAAAGATCACAGGCCAGTGAGTGAAAAGTGGATCGCTGGTGGTGGTGGAAGCATCTCAGTGCTGGTTTGGATCTTCTGGAAGATCAACAGGAAGGTGAAGCAGAGAAAGAGGCTCTCACAGGCCTCACCAAGTCTCTTGAGGAGTGGCGTGTCAGCAGGAAGACAAGGAAGTTCCCAGAAACCTCATGAAAAGACCGCATCCACAAGGCGGCATTGTCAGGCTGCATGACTGGCTAGACTCCACCTCTACCCATACTTATGAAGTTGACATGAAGTTATGTAACTGCCCCAGGGTGGTATCAGAGTAAGGAAGGAAGGGTGGAGCGAGGAGCCATATTGGAAAGGCCCTGCCTTATGGCAATGAGGAAACGGGAAGAGATGAGAGACAGTCCAACTTGATTACTATTCATTGGGAGGACTGTTATTGGAATTCTAGCGTTCTGTGGCACTTAAATAAGAATTTAGCAAAGTGGCTGCCCATCCAGGAAAACCTGCCCAAGCCAGGCCCTGTGCTAGCTGGAAACCTGCCTGAGATGGAAAATGCAGATGTTTTCCAGTAACAGGAATAGGAAAACGGGAGACCTGGAAAAACGAGGGTGTCGTACGGAGTTTAGACTTCCAGGAGTATCCCTGTCCATTTATCAGGAATGTAGTCCGTATCTGTGGTTTAACTAGAGCAAATGACCATAGACATTTTGGCCTCTGCTTTAGGAATGTTTGACGATTTCAGTTAGACTTTTCCTGCAGAATCCATGTCTCGGAGTAAGAAAACCAAACCCCGAGGCTTCACAATCGGGAGACTTTCATGCCAATTCAGCCTCTGCCATTGAGAAGCTTGGACCAGTGGAGTAACCTGAGCCTCGTTTTCTGAAAAGCGGAGGGATTATGAATCCTTACCTCCCAGGCTGCCTGTGAGGCGAGGGAGTGGGCTATGTGACAGCTCCCAGCAGAAAGACTGACAGGAAAAACTCAATGGTTTTTGAATCTGGCTTTTAAAAAAAATGTAGACTCATCTTTGCATGGATTCGAACCCGAAGGCATTCAGCCCTGGCTGGATTCAGCCCTGGCTGGTTGTGCGGCTTTGCTTCCTGAGAGACAATTAGAAAGTTCCATCACCTCTAGTGAGCGGCACTGGCGGCTCTCTGCTCAGGCCACCTGCCTGCCAGCGGCCAGCACCTCGGGGCGGAGCCACAGCCTCCTCCCTGCCCGGGCAATCCTGCTTTGCAGCGGACGAGAGTTGCTGTAGCAACCCCGAAGCTGCCCTCTGCCGCGCAGCAACTCTTGAGCGGTGATTCCGTTGATTTTGTGTCCGCTTAGAAAAAAAAAAAGGTTTGTTTGGTTTTTGTGTCATTGGAAATGGAAGGGTGGGAAGCGGAGCGGGCTGGGACGGGGCGGATTAGAATTTCCTGGCCCACGCAGGTCTCAACTTTGACGAAACCAGAGAAATCCCGTGTTTGAAGCAGCCAGGTATTGGGAAATATTCGATCCTGGAAATGGGATTTGAAATCCGGGGTGGGTCAACGGGGCCATTGTCACTAAGCGGCACCTAAAGATAGGATGCTGTTGCGTACTTTTTGGGAGCCTTGATGGCTTGTGGGGGGAGAGGGGGAATTATGCATTGGGCGGCTAGCCGCAAGGCCAGCAGTTCGAAACCGCCAGCTGCTTCAAGGGAGAAAGATAAGGCTTTTTACTCCCATCAAGAGCTGCAGTCTCAGAAACCCACGGGGCAGTTCCACCCTGTCCGCTAGGGCCACTAAGAGTTCGAAGGCAGGAGAGCGGCTCGTTGGGTGCTTTTGTGTCGAATCCGACACACGGTGGCTCTCGGTCCCAGAGCAGAATTGCGCAGAGGGCTCTTACTTGGCTGTTGGAATCAACTCAATGACCCCAATGGCTTGGGGTTTGGTGGTCCATAGAGGACCTGGCCACCAGACCTCAGCTCGTAAAGATCTCCCGATGGGTGAACTAGCCACCTTTTGGCTAGCAAAGGAGCACTGAACCACTGACCCACTTAGACTCCCTAAAGACAGGAGGGACCACTCAGCCCTCAGCAACGTTAAGATTGAACCGGGAGACCAAGTCGTGAACTAACTGGCTGGAATTAGGTGTGTGGCGTTTTCTGGAGAACTTCTTGGTGGCTTTCAAAGTACAATTTTACATGTCAGGTAGTCTTCTTGATCATGATAAAACAGCCAAAAGTTAAATCCGAAATTGGACTTGGGCTACCGTAAGAAATCAAACTAAAGGGAGAATGGGGTCATCGCAATGGAAGGCATGTTCCCTTTGGACAGAAAGGTACCAGCTGCCACTATTGATGTAGGGTCAATAGAGAAACTCCTAATGGGCTTTCCTGGAACTCTAGTCAGCTGTCACTAAAGCTGGACCCACCAAGGACATTTAATTGTATGTGAAGTTTAGATAAGTATAATAAGCTGGCTCCCAGAGGTCCCACCAGACAAACCTCTCTGAAGCATAACAGCATCTGTGAGATAACAAAGCTCTTAAGGGTTCCATTGCACCTTTTAATTAAAGTGAAATGAGGGTAAACAAATAAAAAAAATATTGACCCTCACTCATCGGAAAGCAAATGGACTGCTCAGCAGTTAAACAGATGTTGTCAATGCCTGGGTCTGTTCCTTTTTAGCCTATGTTCCCTCCCCCCGCCCCCATGCCACTTTCCTCGCTGAAGGGGCCCTGCTGGCGGAGGGGCTGCTAACTGCAAGGTCAGCCGTTGGAAACCACCAGCCGCCCCCAGGGAGTAAGAGGCAGCGTTTCTACCCCATAGAGAGTCAGTCTCAGGAACCCCGGGGCTGTTCTGTAATGCCACCTCAGAATGGACTCAACAATGGTAGTAAGTTTGGGTCTGTTTTTTTTTTTTTTCATGGAGTTCCTTTTGTGTATGTTTTGTTCTATAACAGCCATTCTCAACCCCCTTGGGGGTCGAATGACCCTTTCACTGGGGTCCCCTAATTCATAACCGTAGCAAGATCACAGTTGTGAAGTCGCAATGAAAATATTATGATTATTTGATGTGGGGGATCCCCACAATCATGAGGAACTGTATTCAAGGGTGGTGGCTCTAGGGAGGTCGAGAACCACTGTTCTATAGGGAGACTTAGACATAACAAGATTATAAAGCTTTAAAATACTCTCTGGGCCAAGGCTTGTGTTTAATTGTGCTTAGATGCCATCAAGTTGATTGTTCAGCTCCATAGCAACCCCATGTGAGTAGAACTGCCCCATAGATTTGTCTTGTTTATCATCTCCAGGGAAGCGGAATGTTAGGTCTTTTTCCTGCTGAGTCACAGGACACGCAGCTGAGTGCTGACAGCCATTTTTTCCCTAAACATTGTAGCTATCGATTAATTGTTGCTCTGAAGATTGGGTAGTTTTTTCACTTTGGTGACCTTACTGATAAATATTACTACATGGTGCAAAACTCAAACCAAACCAAACCCATTGCCAGCGGGTCAATTCCAACACAGAGCAACCCTGCATAGGGTTCCCGAGGTTCCTTTCCAGAAGCAGATGACCTCATTTTCCTTCTGGTGAACAGTTGGTGGATTGGAACCACTGACCTCGTCGGTTCCATGATAGCGATTTAATAGACAACATTGTTTGGTAAGCCGCTGCTAAATACCACAGGCAATTCTTATCTTTATAAAACAGTGGCCACCACTAAAGAAATTTATTTCTTTTGTAAATGCTTGGTCTATTGTATACCTACAGGTCTGATAATCCTAGCAGAAAAATAATAGCAAGAATAATCTCTGGTTAGGCAGCTTGGTGACAATGTAAGACTTGTGAATGATTTGTTCCATAGTCTGGTTCATGAGTTGGGGAGGGGTGGGTCAGGGGTGTAAGAATTATTAGTTGTCTGGCAAGGGCACATTTAAAGTTCTGGAAATTATAAAATTAGTTTTTTTAGAAAAAAAAATATTTTTTTAGGCATCATTGCCCACAGGTGGTGGGAGTAGGAGGCCCAGCCTTGCTCCTGGGAGCTGGAATTGAACCTCCAACCCAGTGGGCTGCAGTCCCGCGCACAACCACTATGCCACCGGGGCTCAGCAGAAAAATATTTTTTAAAAGAGATGAAATCATCTACCAAATTCCCTGTCTAGACTTTTCTCTGATTGTTTTTCATCTAGTCTTCGCTCAGTCTTCACGTCTCCTCTAGAAGACCCCGCTTTTGTTAAACACTTTTATTGGCATGCAAATCACATATTATACAATTCAACAGAAGCCCTTCTTTGAGGCTCCCCTCATATCTCCAATTTCTCCCTGATGATCCAAGTTAGCTGCCTCTTCTGGGCCTGTCCCCAGTCTTTTCCCTTAGTTCACCTGCTTGTTATTGTTTACTTGTTTGTTTGTTTTCCTATGGAGAGATTGAGCTCTGTGAGAGCAGCTCCTTCCTTACTCATCACTGTAGCTCTGGCACCTGGCATGATACCTGACCCATAAGTAGCCTCTCAAATGGGTATGTTTGATAGGCAATTGCATTTCATGAAAATATACTTACCACACTTCGTGGTCTTACCTGAGTGAGCACATTGAATTGGATACTGCTGTTTCAGACACCAATTCAACTGCTGGGCTGTCTCACTGATAAGGAGCTGCAGCCATATCTTACATTTCCCTTGGTTAAGACTAATCAGAACTGATTGTTTGCTTGTTGGGGAGTACTGGGTCCATAGACCACAAGCACTCAGAATGATGCTTCTTTTAGACGTTGTGATGCTAAAAGGGGAAGACATTTAAGAGCAAAGATGGTTCTTTATTTGAATATTGGTGTGTTTGATTTATTAATTTAGAATGGACAGTTATTGTCTAATCATTTATTGATTTCAAGATACAGTGCTCAATACCATGCAAGATTCAAAGACGAATTTGGCACGGATTCTGTCCTCAAGTTGCTGAAATCTGCTGAGATAGAAAGTGTGTAAACATGACACACGGAAGAAAGCCATTGATGACATAAGTATAATGATTAGCACATAGCAGATGCTCAGTATTTACCTGCTAAATGTTTGTTCTCATCCACTGACAGATACAGTGTTTTGGAAGTCAAGCTATTAGTAACTCTATCTTGATGTACACGGCTTTCACCCACTTTTTATCCTGGAAACAGCATAGGTGTAGCATTCTTAATCTTTAGTAGGCATAGTGGTGGTAGCTGTCAGTACACTAAGTCATTTCAAACAGTGCAGCATATAAGACCAATATAAAATTGAAGGATCTAAATGGGTGAAAAAGGGTTTTAGGCACCTTTTTGATAGTGTCTTATTTCATGGTAATGAAGAAGTGGAGAGTTGGGGGTAAGGTGGCAGATTTAAGCAATAACAACAGATTAATACTCAAAAGTAATGCATGTCCAGAAAAGTTATATTCTAAAACCAAAGCAAACTCACCGTTGATTCTGATTTTAGAGGTCAGTCATTGAACTGCACAGTGTTATGCACGCGATTATCACTCACTTAGCGGGTGAGGTTAAGTCATTCAATTTCCTCATTTTTCAACTTGTTCATGGGTTCAACCAAGTCAGTGTGGCAAGCATTAGGCCATTTGCCTATTGGTGGGTGGTAAAATCGATTTCCTGGGTTTACTACTGGCATTAAAAAAATCAGAAGAGCACTAAAAACCAAATATTAGAGTTCATCATACATGGTGAAAGCAGCTAATGTTTTATAAAAAATATTTGAGCACCAAGTTATCATTTTAAATAGAGCCCTTCACGTTGTTTGGGGAGGGGAAAACGTCGATGAATGTTCAGATTAAGGTTGAAAGCTCTTGTAGGGGGAAGTATGGGTAGCTGATATCAAGGAAGAATCGTTCTAATCTTTGATGGTTTGTAGCAATCTATTGTTTCACCTAGAAATTCATGGAAGAAACTGCTCTGTATGTTTGACGATCGAAGTCATATTTCAAGCAGTGCTGTTAGGTTTCTTGGCCTATGAAGACCCTGCTCACAGCCCCGCTAACTTACATGAGCAAAATATCCATTCCTTTTCTAATGCGCTGTTGCTATCAGATGCTATGGAGTCGGTTTCCACCCATAGCGACCCAGTGCACAACAGAACCACACACCACACAGTTCTGCACCCGCTTGACTGCTGTTCCCGTGCCTGGCCCCCTGGTTGCAGTCACTATGGCACTCCATCTCATTGAGGGTCTTTCTCTTCTTTCACTGCCCCTCCACTTGACCAAGCATCACGGCCTTCTCCCGGACCGGTCTCTCTCAACAAGATGTGCAACGTTTGTAAGACAAAGTATTGCCATCTCTGTCTCTAAGGAGCACTCTGGCTGTGCTTTTCCCCAGATAGATGTTTGGGTTTTTTTGGGCAGTCCATGGTACTTTCAGTCGTCTTTCTAATGTGGATCAAAATACATCAATGTGAATCCTTCAACAAGTGAGCTTGTTGGTCCTCAGCTGCATTTGCCATCTAATCACCCTCTCTTCTTTAGAATCAACACAATCATAGGTCTTGCAGCCAGGAAAGAGTTTACTCTGCATCACCAAGGTGTGTAGGAAGCAAGCTGTGTGTCTGTCTTCCATTTGGAGTGAGTGAAGGGATGCAGTGTGCCGTTTGCCAAACTCTTAATCAGCAGTAGCAATCAAACCAAACTCATTGCCATCAATAGCTGCCCGACGGGATGGGGTAGAACAATCCCTGTGGGCTTCTGAGACTGTAACTCTACAGAAGTCCAAAGCATCATCTGCCTCCTGAAGATGGTTTCGAACTGCCAACCTCATGGTCAGCAGCCCTCTTCATAACCTCTGTGTCACCAGGTCTCCTCCTCCACAGTCAGTGGCACTATAAAATTAAAAACCCGATACCACGACTGCTATGACATTCTTTAAAAAACAACTCCTTGGGCTGAGCCCTGGTGGCGTAGTGGTTGTGAGTGGGACTGTGGCCCACTGGGATGGAGGTTCAATTCCAGCAGTGGGGCTGGGCCTCCTACTCCCACCACTGGAGAGCAGTGATGCCCCTCCCCCAAAGAAAAGCTCCTTTTAGTGGGCAAGTAGTCAAATTAGTGATCTCAATGGAGTCAAATTTGTTCTGATCCATCACAACCCTATGTCCAACAGAACACAACCTGCCTGGTCCTGTTCCACTCCGACAACCGGTGTTATATTTGAGCCCATTGTAGCAACCAGAGGGTCAATCCAGGACCGGCTCTAAAAACCCTTGTACAGTATTTTTGGGTTGGTTTTCCTAAATGCACATTGACTGGTACGTTTTTTTCTTGGAAAAAAGAAACAGTCCTGAGCTAGTACAAACTGTGAATCATTTCTCTTCTGAAAGGCAAGATTGGTGTCTCCAGGGCGGTTGTCCAGAATCTTCAGGATGAATGGGAAGGTATTTCACTTTTCATCACTGTAGGTATTTGCAACTTTACGGATGTGTGATTTGAAAACATAAATGATATTGGTCTATAGGAAGCCACTAGAAATTAAATTAAAAACACTCCTGAAGGGGCTGAGCCCCAGTGGTGTAGTGGTTGTGCACGGGATTGCGGCCCACTGGGATGGAGGTTCAATTCCAGCAGTGGCTCCATAGGAACAAAGGCTGGGCCTCCTACTCCCACCACCAGAGGGCAGTGATGCCCCCCAAAAAAACACACTCCTGAGCATCATGTGGAGTATTTAGTTTGTAATTTCTAGCAAAATAAAAGGTATCCTTAATGATTTAAATAATCTTTTCTTGAGGTATGTAAATACAAAACATATAAGACGTGAGAAAATAACCCTGTTAATATCTTTTGAAATATTGAAATGCTTGAACACAACAGAATGGTCCTCATGCCTTCATTTTCTAAACTTCAAATATAAAAGTAAAGGACAGTCTCTATTAAGGTTCCAGAAAGTATATTTGGGTGAAGAGCTTCTACTTTTACACAAATCTACAAAGGTTTCTTTTTACATGTTATGACTTGATATGTACAACTTTTCTATCTCGTACCCTTGGAAGAATTTATACTAGTATGACATGCACTCATTTTCTCGTTAGCATGAATTAAACTTGTGGGGCTGCTACCTGCAAGGTCAGCCATTTGAAAGCGCCGGCCACTCCATTGGAAGAGAGATGAGGCTTTCTACTCCTGCAAAGAGTTGACAGTTTCAGAAACTCCCAGGGGCAGTCCTACCTTGTCCTGTAAGGTTTCTATGTGGCAACATTGACTTCCTGCTCCGGGATCTTTTTTTTTTTCTTTGAGAACGTAAGCTAAATGTCAGAAATGGCTTATGTCTCTTTGACATTTTGTGGGGAAACTTTCCAGTAGGAAGAGGGTGTTTGGATGGGCTATTTCCTTTTGATTTCTAAGTCTCGGAGGCACCTCCTACCAATATGTGAGCAAAAAAAGAGCGTGATTTCTTAACCGTTCTTCAAAAGTGCTCTCGATAAAGATGACAACCTTTAAGTAAAATTATGAAACACTCAGGAAGGAAAGAAATGTATGAAAAAAAGGTGCGCAATGGATTTCAAGGTTTAGCAGGATAGACTTCTCAAATTAAAAAGATAAAATGTACAAACTCATAACTAATGTCAGTCAGTGAGAACGTTGAACAGGCAAATAAGTTCATGTGTATGCACACACACACACACACACTGACCACAGCAAAAATATATGTATTATATTTAAAGGAAAAACATCTACAGTCTAAAAGTTAGCGAAGTCACCAAACTTACAATTAAGCTGTTCATGATAAAAGATAGCCATTTTCTCAAGTGATTATGATATCAAAAAGATCATGTATCTTCTGACATCAGTATTTGCAGACGTGAGGGACAGAGTTATTCCCATTAGAGAGTTCACTTACTTGTTTCATGCATATGGTGGGGGGTGGGGGTGGTGAGAACTGGCCTGAGGGACTGCTTTGATTCCTGGTCCTCGATCTCAGGGGTGTGAAGTGTACATCAAGGAGACCCAAAGATACATTCACATTCAGAGACTGCTTTACAGAAGGCTTCACAGAACTCATCGAGGCTGTTGTATTCACAGTTACACTTTGACAGACAAAGATAAATATTAAAATCAAGGGTGGGGGGGAACAAGGCAAAGTCCAGGGGACATCAGATGCAAATGTTCAATTGTTCTGTACCCATGGAGCCATGCTTAACTCTCCCGGCAACGGTGTGTAACAAAACTCATAGAACATTGCCAACAACAACAGCAAAATAATAAGAGAGAGGATATTGCCAACCACTGAGATTGCCCTGGGCCTTGGTGTCCAATTACTGCAGCATAGCTCATCTATCGCCCAGGGAGTGTCCCTTGGTCTCCAGCCCCATCAAAAGTCAAGCTGATATTGCACGACCCAAGACCCCCACTGAGGAACCCAGGAGATGTAATGGGTTACACATTAAGCTGCTAACCACAAGGTAAGAGGTTCAAAACCATCGTCCCTTCTGCAAGGGAAAGATGAGGCCATCTACTTTATTCCCAGATAAAGAGTGACAGTCTCAGAAACAGACAGGTGCAGTTCTACTCTGGGCTATAAGGTCCCTATGAACATCAGCTTGATGGCACTGAGTGTTTGTTTTTGTTTTTGAAGGCTCCCACATAGCTCATATGCTTGGTGCAATAAATGGAATGGGGGGGGCATATATCTGGCTTCCCTGTTGCCATGGGGCAGGGGTCAGAATGTTTCCATGCTCCATCTGATTAACACCAACCCTAACCCCCATGCCACTGCACAGCTATGCAGGGCTCTAGAATTCTTTGTCATGGCCACACAGGACTCTCAGACAATGTTCAGACTGAGGGAGTGTTGTTAGGGGAGTGACCAGGGCACCCAAAGTCAGGGTCCGTAAACAGGATACAGTCCTCGGTCCACAGCAAAGCTCTCACCTCTCTGTTACATGTTCCTTTGGCTTCTACTTTCCTGGACCAGGAAACCTGCCTGTCTCTCTGACTCAGTCCACAGTCCCAGGACTGCTCCTCCTGCTCAGTCCCACAGCCTGCAGGGCCTCTGGTCTCGGCCTCAGCCACTTCAGAGAGATAGCTGGAACATGTGCTTCTGACTGTCCTAAGTAATGAGATGGCTTTTACACACAGAGGAATGGCTTTGAGGTCTGATCATACCCCCAGGGAAAAAAAGGGTGTGACTTGATTCACACCCCCAACTATATTGGGGACTTATTTTCAGCTTAATCCTGTCCCCACTAACATAACAGAAAACTCCTTCCATAATTGGATTATAGCCTCAGGCACAGGGTCCAGAACTATAACACATCACAAGAGGAATTATGGCTAGAAAGGTAATATGAATTCACTACGTCTCCCTTAGATTACATTCTCTGGCATGCCTTAAGCTAGGGGTCCTCAAACTTTTTAAACAGGGGGCCAGTTCACTGTCCCTCAGACAGTTGGAGGGCCAGACTATCGTTAAAACAAACAAACAAACAAACAATGAACAAATTCACTGAGGGCCCGGGATGTGTTGGCTGCTAAGCAAGACAGGCAGCAGTGGCAAAAACACCCGGCGGGCTGGATAAATGTCCTCAGCGGGCCGCATGTGGCCTGTGGTCCGTAGTTTGACGACCCCTGCATATCCCCAGGTAAACACACCCCAACCCAACCTGACCAGTCCATTTCAATTCATGATGCCCCTTTTGGACAGAGTAGACCCAGACTGTAAGGTTTCTGAGACTGTAAATATTTACTAGGACAGCCAGCCCCATCTTTCTCTGTGGCTATTACATTTGAATCACTGATCTTGAACGTGAACCACTGACCTTAAGGCAGTGCAATACTTAACCCAGTGCCCCACCAGGGTTCCTTTAGGTAAACAAAATCACCTTTTAGAGCAGGACGTTACAGTAGCCCACCATTTGTCTGGCAGTCTTTCATTTGATCAGATTGTAGCTGCCTGTGGCTGTGATGCTGAAAGCCACGCCTCGGATATTTCTGCAGAGTAGAACTTCGGTTGCTTGCTTATAAAAATAAGCTCAAGGTGAAGATGGAGAAAATGAAAGAAATTTCATAAGAGTAAAGGACAACCTAAATTCCATTCCTCCTGACTTTAGCGACCACCTCAAGAATAGATGGACACATCAGACACTAATGACGGATGCACAGAGGCGTTGGGGATGACTTCAAGAATAAGGGTGGGAGGGGGGATGAGAAAAGGGAAATGAAGTCCAGGTACCCAAGAAGGAAGAAAATGTTTGGAAACCCCTGATTCTGGAAGCAATCGTATTAATTCTGCTTGATGAGATCGACTGGTGCAATGACATGTGTTTCATTTGAATGAATTCCCAAGTAATTGTACAGTGACAGAAAAGACAACAACAACAAAGATTCAGGAATGGGTTTGGAGCTCACCCTGAACCCCAGCTCCAACTTAAGAATGACTAGTTCTTGCTGTGAACAGCCCAACGCGGCTGAGCCCCGGTGGCGTAGTGGTTGTGCGCGGGACTGCGGCCCACTGGTTGGAGGTTCAAATCCAGCAGCAAGTCTGGGCCTCCTACTCTTACCACCAGAGGGCAGTGATGCCCCCCCCAAAAAAAACAGCCCAACACTTAACCCACTCTGCCACCCAGGCTTCTTAGAACAACTATTTCTTTTATCATGACCCTGCTTAATACCTCCAGGAAGGGAACACAAAGGAGGTTTGAATGTATATACTAGGGGGTATCTCAGAGGTGTTATGTCATTGGGGGTCACCCTCTTGAAGTCATAGTATATGGGGTTTTTCTTTTTTCATTTTTTTGGTGTATGAAAGCCAAGACTGATAAACTTACAGATTATCAAATGGAATAAAGGTTTGGACAGGGGGGGTGCGGGACACAGATATGGGGGCAAGGTGAATGAGTGATGACATCAAGGAATCCATACAAAAAAGAATGTTTGGAAACTGGTAGCAAATGTACAATTCTGCCAAATATGACTATGGAATTATTTAATATATGTATTAATCTTACTCAATAAAAATGAAGAGTAAAACCATTACACATGAGGAAAATAAAAGACCACTAAAAAGACAGGAAAGAAAGAAAAGACCAAAGTAGATGTCAGAAGAGATGCTCAAATTTGCACTTGGAACATAGGGTAACTAAAACCTATGGGGGAAATGAAGTAAAAGAGCTGAGTAGAAATTTCAAAGGATGGCTCGAGAAGACAAAGTAAATTAGTATAATGTAATGTGCCAAAACCTAGAGTTAGAAAACAAAAGAAGTCACACTCAACACTTCTCAAGGAAGACCTTAAGACAAAATTCAAGCCACATGTTGCTTTATTAAAGGATTCTATAGACAAAATAGCAGCACAGGAAATACCCAAAGAAACGGAAGGAATACGCAGAGTCATTCTACCAAAGAAAAGTAGTCAACAGGTCATTTCAGGATTATATTTCCATGGTATTGAAAGAAGTCCAAGACGAACTGAAAACGTCAAAACAACAAGACTCAAGTACTTGACGGACTGCCATTTGAGGTGTAATGCAAGCAGAGGCAACGCTAGAAATGACCATTAAATGTATGTCACGAAATTTGCAAGACCTGACCAATCGACTGGAAAAGAGGGTAGACCTGTGCTTGTGTCCATTCCAGAGAAGAATGAGCCAACAGAAGGTGGAAATGATCAAACAATATCATTAATAGCACAGACAAGTAAAAATTTGCTAAAGCTAGTTTAAAAAAGTGATTGCAGCATACTATAGGGAACTACCAGAAATTCAAGCCCGATTCAACAAAGGACATAGACTAAGGGGTCTGACTACCAATGTCAGATGGATCTTGGACCGAAAGCAGAGAACACCAGACCGACCTTTGCCTGTGTTTTATTGGCTGTGCAAAGGTATTTGACAGTGTGAGCCGTGACAAGTAAAAAAAACAAAAACAAAAAAAACTTTACTGTATCTCTAGGGCTAGGGCTAGAAAAAAAAAAACCCCTACTGTATCTGAAACAAGGATGACATGGTTTTCATAAACAATCTGAATTTGCTGACTAGAACAAATAAGGCATGAGAAATAGAATTCAGAACTGTGTTCATAGATTGTTCTTGTTCCTCATTTGAAAATCTTAAATTTCTTAATTAAAAAAACCTTAATTTTGGAAATAGGAGTCTCAGAACACATGGAGCCTGTACACAGATCGAGAAGCAGTTGTTCAAGCAGAACAAAGGGATGCTTTGTAGTTTTAAACCAGGAAAGTTGTGCTTCCAGCTTGTATGTGTACAACATGTGTGTTCAATCGATAAACCAGGTAGAAACCTGAGAAACTGGATGATATAAACAATTATATAGACAATTGGAGGAAGCCATTTAGCCACTTGTGATATGCAGATGACACAACCGTGCTTTCTGGAAGGGAAGAGGACTTGGAATGCTTACCGATGAAGGTCTTTATGTACTTGATGGAACAGGATGCTCTTTATAATAGCTTTGAGCTAATAAAAAATCTGGAGGGTGGCAAACATTTGATTATTTTAAGCAGTTCCCCCTTTAAAAAAATAATTTTATTGGGGGACTCATACAACTCCCATCATGATCAATACATACATCTGTTATACGCAGACCAGATTTGTACATCTGTTGCCATCATCATTCTCAAAACATCCTCCTTCTACTGAGGCCCTTAGTATCAGCTCCTCATATTTCCCTTCCCTCCTTCCCCCTTCCCTTATGAACCCTTAATAATGTACAAATTATCATTATTTTGTCATACCATACACTGTCTGATGCTTCCCTTCACCCACTTCCCTGTTGTTCGTACCCCAGAGAGGAGGTTATATGTAGATCCCTGCAATTGCTTTCCCCTTTCTACCCCACCTTCCCTCTACCTTCCTGGTATCACCAATCTCACCCCTGATCCTGAACGGTTCATCTGTCCTGAATTCCTCATGTTTTGGGCTCCAGTGTACATCCCCTGGTCTAGCCAGATTTGTAAGTGAGAATTGGGATCATGATAGTGGGTTGGAGGAAGCATTTAAGAACTAGAGAAAAATCGCATATTTTATTGTTGCTACACTGTACTTAGACTGCATGCTTCTGTATGAGAATGTCAGTTCACCTACTGAGGGGCTTTGGGTCCCCACTCTGTACTCCCCCTCATTTACAATGCAGCAGTTCTCCTTTTATAGGTTAACCAAGCCCGTCACTGCAGTTAATCGAGATCTATTTGTAAGTCATAAAGACACTTTAGGTAGAAAAGACCTAGTAAGAGATGTATTTGTCTGAATTTGGGAGACATAGTATCAAAAAATTTGTTAAAGGAGAAGGATATGAGCAAGAGGGAAAAAAAAGGTTACAGATAAAATAAAAGATAAACTAAGCGTCAATCAATGATATTAATTCGGAACTTTTTCAAAGGAAAGGAACTTCTGGTTTTAAAAAACTGTTCAGAGGCATGATGAAAGCACATAATGCTCACAATCTCTCGGGGGGGGGGGGGTTGTGATACAAGACACCTCTGCTCAGCACTGAGAGCTCCTAACTGCCTTTTGTTCAGAGCAGACAGTGACTCAAAGATCAGGTTGTCCTTTTAATGAAAAGGCAAAAAAAATAAAACTTCTAGTTTTATTCTGTTTGAATATCATCCATATTCCACAGACAAGGATTTATAAGCCTTTTTTTCTGTCTTATGGGAAAAAAAAACCATGAATACAGAGCAAACTTTATAAGTCATTAACGCCTTTTTATGATTCTTTCTAATTTTCTATTTGCCAGGAGTATAAAACCAGCAAAAATGGATCTCCCCCCAGCCTTCTACCATGTCCTGTGCACCCTTGATTTGCCTTTGACTTCTTTCCTTCAAACTAGATGACTTTACTTTAAGACAAAACTACTCTTCTTATGTCATGCTAGAAAACCAACAAGTAGCCATTGTTCTTTCTTTTTAATTAAAAAAGATCATTTTACTGGGGGCTCTTACAGCTCCTGTAACAATCGATACACCAATTGTATCAAGCATACTTGCACATATGCTGACATCATTATTCCCTAAACATTGACTTTCTATTTGAACCCTTGCTATCAACTCCTCCTTCCCCCCCTTCTCCCCTCCTCATGATCCCATGATAAATTATTAGTATTTTTTTTGGGGGGGGCATCACTGCTCTCCGGTGGTGGGAGTAGGAGGCCCAGCCCCACTGCTGGAATTGAACCTCCGTCCCAGTGGGCCGCAGTCCCGCGCACAACCACTACGCCACCGGGGCTCAGCCCCCGACAAATTATTATTTTTATATTTTACTCTGACTGCTGTCTTCCTCCCTCTGCGGTTTCTGTTGTTCAACCCCCCCTGGGTGGCCGTGGTGCTTATGTGTTGATCACTGTGATTGACCCCCGCCCCTTCTCTTCTCCTCTGCCCACTTTCCCCCTACCCACCTGGTATCCCTACTCCCATTCCTGTTCCTGGATTCACCATTGTTCTAGACACACAATGCAGACACACAAATATTCTTCTACACTTCTTCTAAAAATAAATACATAAAACAAAGTTATTTTAGCCTGTTCATCGATGGCCACTTGAGCTATGTAAAAACAAAAGCCAAGGTTGCGTGAAAGCTGGGCGTGCTGAGCCAGTCCCTTTTCTCATTCTATATACATGAATGACGTAGATCCTGTCATTTGTGTTAAAGACAAGTAGTTCAATAACTGCATTTAGTGGAGTTTCAGGACTTATAGCTAAGCCTCTTGGAAATGATCTTCAAGCTGACACAAAAGGACACATTACTGTTCATTTCAAAAGATTGTTAGAGAGGTGACATGTAAGATGTTTATCCAAGACACGGTGAGGTTTGCAAGTGCTGGCGGCAAACAGAGGCAATTGCTGTTGCCTACATACCCCTGCTGTAGTGGTGATGGATCTCTGAGCAGATGGTTGGATAGACAACCCAGGCTGAACAGCTGTTGGTGGGATCTCGAGAATATGCCCACGAATATAATAGAGTTCACAAAGGATATTTGTACAGGTGTATTTATCTTTGGTATAAATATATCTATGAATGTGGTAGAACTCAGGGGGTAAAGTTAGGAAGACTTCTTGGACATACCAAGTGCCTTGAAGGAATGATTCACTGGGCCCAGGGGTATCTGGGCCATAATCTCGGGGCACACTAAGGTCACCTGGCATAACCTAGTTCACAAAGACGATCGATGTTCGACATCCTGGATGAGGAGCAACTGCGATCTTACCCTCTAGGGTACAACCGTTCTGCTCTCCTCATCTGAAGGAAGGGGAAGAAGAACATATAGAAATAATTATTTGTTGTGTGTTGGACTGTGGCCCATGGGTTTGGCAGTTCAAATCCAGCAGCGGCTCTCCAAGAGCAAGGCTGGGTAGCTCCCATGACCACCAGAGGGCAGTGGTGCCCCAAAACAAAGAAAAAAAAGAGAAATAATTAGTTGGATGGACTAATGGAGTTCATAAACAAAAGTCTGTACCCTGAAGCCAGAGGAACTGGATGATGCCTGGCTACCATCACCGCTGGTCTGAAGAGGATCACATCAGAAGTCCTGGAGAGAGTGAGAGCAAATGTGCAGCGAAAGTCAAGATGAATGTTAGTAGAGAGATAGATAAAATGTTTACCCAGACAGTGTCGTTGGCATGATTCCATCGTTAGGCTATGTCATATCTTAGGAAGAGCACAAGAGCAAATCCTTTTAAAGATGTCAGTTGGCAACAGCATGTGTCATACTGTCCCCTTACTGGAACAGACTATGATAGAGGCTATTTCTGGGGTCGCGTGGTGGGGAGGCACCATGGTCTGAACTCCCCCAAATAGAAAGAATCAAGAAGGGAGCAGACCGGATCAGCAGCTGGAGCCAGGCAGAGCTACAAAGCCCCCGAGGAGCCCCCAAGAGGGCCACTCCAGACGGGCAGGGGCAGCTCCTGGACAGTCTTGAAGGCTAGTGAACAGACCCACGATGTTGGTATGTTTCTTCTCTTTAAATTTTTTTTTCTTATTCATTTGCTATTCTCATTTTTAAAGATCTGTTTGGGCTATGTCATAGTTGGTGTACCTACCTACATAGGATAGGCAGGAGAGACATGTCTGACGTGAGATCAGCGGTCCCGGGGAGACCTGGGAGGTGAGGGTGGTGGGGGAAGGGGGGTGGTGAGCAGGCTGTGCCATGGACGAGGGAGGAACTGGGGTGTTGGAGCCAATAATGCGGAGGAGATAGGGAGCCGAGGCAGGTGGGTGTCGGAGCAATAGCACACTAGCTAAGAGGAGGTACCCTGAGGTGGAAAGTGATGGGGAGGGGGCAGGAGGAAGGTCAAAGGAAATAGAGGAAGGACCAAGGAAGCAGAGGAATGTATGGAGGTATAAACATAGCAGTGTGCACACATTAATCCACAAAGACAGAGGTATTGACCCATGTACATATATTTATATGGCAAGACATGGACTTTGGGCCTCTGCTCATACCCTCCATCAATACAAGAACACTTTGTTCTAACAGATCAGGATTCTGAGATGTTCACCCTCCTGACACAATCGCTGAAGACAAAACGGGTGCATAAGCCAATGTGGTGAAGAAGGCAGATGATGTCCGGCTATTAAAAGATATGGCATCTGGGGTCTTCAAGGCTCGAAATTACACAAGCCGCCTTGCAGCAGTGAAACAACAAGTCCATATGGAAGAAGCACACTGCCGGTCCGATCATGAGTCATAGGGACCAGGCAATAGGCATCAGCAGACACATAACAAACAAGAATATATTGTTGAGAATGAGGTGGGCTAGAGCAGAGATCCAAAGCCCATCTCTAGACAGTGGAATAATCTCCCCATAGAGGGGCCCCAGGGAAGGGATGAGTCACCAGGTAAAGCCTTGATGAAACACTCTATTCCTCTGGTTCCTTGAGGCTTCCTTACCTCCCACTACCATGATCCCCATGCTGCCGCTCCGTTCAGACTAGACGGGGACATGTACACAGGTATAGAAAAGGATGGAAGCTCACGACACAGCATCCAGAAACAGGAGTGGGAATAGTGATACCTGAAGTATAGGGGGCAAGAGGGAGAGGAAGGGAGGGGGGACTGATCACAATGATCAACACATAACCATACACTACTCTACAGGGAGAAAAACAACAGAAAACATGGAGGAAGGGAGATAGTGGTCAGTGTGAGAAATGGAAATAATAATGTACAATCTACCGGGGTTATGGGGGGATTAAAAAATAGCTGATACCAAGGACTCAATAGAAAGTAAATGTCAAAAAAAAAAAAAGAAAGTAAATGTCTAGACAAGAATGAGGGCAACATATGTACAGGCATGCCTGATTCAATTGATGTATGGATGGAGATAAGAGACAAGCTCCCAATAAAATGATTTTTTAAAATACAAAAAAACAACAAAAAAAAAGATGTCAGTTATCATTCAATTTTACGTGAAAAATTATTTCTTACCTTTTCATAGTATGGTAATATTTTAATGAAATCACAAAGCAACATCTAGCTGATATTAAGCAGCATGATTAAGCCAGTCTGTTGTGTCCAAATACTTGCCGGTGAAGATCAAAGATTTCAGCCTTCAATGTGATTCCAACTCAACATAGAGAAAATCCAGAGCAAAAAAATGAGGAGCTGATACCAAGGACTCCAAAACAAATGCTTTGAGAATAATGATGGCACCAAATGTACAAATGTATGTGACACAATGGATGGATGGATGGATGGATGGATGGATGGATGGATGGATGGTGATGAAGATTGGACAAGCCCCCAAGAAGATGATTTTAGAAAAAAGAAAACCCAAAGCCTCACAATTGGATCGACAGGGAACTCACGCTAATCGATCAAAAGATGCAAGCGGTCAAGGTATCGTCTTGCTAAGATCCTCGAGCTATGCTCCTGGAAGCAGCAACCAAGAAGTCAAGCAACACATTGTATTTGGTAAATGTGCTGCCTAAGCCCCTTTCACATATTTAACAAGGGTGTCACTTTCAGGACCAACGTATGCCTCACCCAAGTCCTGGCACTTTCAAACGCTTCCCATACATGTGAAAGTTGGACAAGTCAGAGCAAAACACGAATTGATGCATTGGAATTACGGTGCAGGTGAAGAATATTGAAACTACTATGAGTTGTTGAAGGAACCAACAGATCTGCCCTGGAAGAAGTACAGCCAGAATGTTCTGTGATGCTTTTTGGAAGGGAGGACAAGTGTTCCTACCCCTCACTTATTGACCCGTCACCATTTAACTTTTCTTATTTTTTTTTGGAGGGGGCGCATCAATTGCCTCTGGTGGTCATGGGCGGTGCTTAATCACTCTCTTACCTTCATTAAAACACCATCTTCATCTTTATCTTAATCACCATTTAATATTTCACATTTACAATGATAGTAAAAACTTTACTACATGACAACCCCACACAATAATGAGGCATGGCTGACAATAACAAACACTGAGGTGTGAGGAAAGAGGAACACTGGCTGTGATGGTTAAGGTTACATGTCAACATGGCTGGGCTATGATTCTCGGTAGTTTAGCAGTGATATGATGGAATTTGAAAGTTATGTAATTAATGATGTGCTCAGCCTCCATTCTGTGATCATTCTCTGTTTTTAGCATAATGCTGATTCTCCCATAACAATCTGGTCTTTGAAACCTAACCTGTTAGTAAGTGAGAAGTTGATAGACACAGAAGGTTTGAAGAACATACTTAACCCACTTGATCTATTGATGTTTATAGAGTATCATTCCAAACAACTATGGAATTCATGTTTTCCATCATACGTGAAACATTTACCAAAGTAGATCATATACTGGGCCATAAAGCAAGCTCTCTCTCTCTCTCTCTCTCTCTCTCTCTATATATATATATATTTTTTTTTTGGGGGGGCATCACTGCCCTCTGGTGGTGGGAGTAGGAGGCCCAGCCTTTGCTCCTGCTGGAATTGAACCTCCACTCCCAGTGGGCCGCAGTCCCATGCACAACCACTACGCCACCAGGGCTCAGCCACTCAATAAATATTTAAAATCTGAAATCATATAGCATATATTCCGCCACCCCTTTAGAATCATACTAGGATTTAATAACACACATACACAAAAGACAAAACCCAGAACTATTTCTACATAGGTCAAAGTGCAAACTATTTGAAATCAGCAATAACATAATGCCGCAGACTTTTGTGATGCTGCTGAAAGAGTGCTGAGTGGGAAGTTTGTAGCTTTAAATACACATATTGGGATAAACCAAAAAAATCAAACTCCATGTGATCCAGTCGCTGCCAATTTAGAACA
Organism: Nesogale talazaci; assembly: GCA_004026705.1. NCBI lineage: Eukaryota > Metazoa > Chordata > Mammalia > Afrosoricida > Tenrecidae > Nesogale > Nesogale talazaci. The sequence continues at coordinate 163,481 of PVJH01000832.1, read as the reverse complement.
ACCTTATAGGACAAGATAGAACTGGCCCCTGCAAGTTTCTGAGACTAACTCTTTCTGGGAGTGGAAACCCCGTTGTCCTCCCTCAGAGTGGCTCCATCGGTAGTTAGCGTGAGAGTCCTTCTAGATGTGGAGCAGGTTAGAATCAAGCGTCTACTGACGCTTGAGGCCGTGGTGCTGCGGCAATGAAAGCCGGATCCTCTTCCCCGGGCGCGGCTCCCTGCCGATACACGAGGGGGCTTCCAAAGGTCCACCGTGAGTGGCATTACAAAGTATAATGGGATGTTTCTACAAACTTCTTAGAGCCTCATATTATATTTGAACTTTGTCCTTGTTCCTCTTTGCATGTTTTCTATGGACTTTAAAAATCCTGCCTGCCCATCGCACCCCAACTTGTTTGCAAACCTCTCGGTGATGTTTCTATTCTCTGGGTAGTCACCTTGAAGTTTTTAATAGGCATTCGACAGATGGCATAATATTGGACTACTAGCTGTAAGCTGGCAGTTTGAATTCACACGAGGCCCCTTGGGGGACAAGCCCAGGGTGGGTCTCCAAGAAGCCCTGGCCTCGGAGACCCCCGGGAGAAGTTTTACTGCGTCCCCAGCCTCCCCCACCCGCCCAAGTCAGTACACACCCAGCAACGACGAAGAACACCCATCGTCCTGTGTCGAGAAGCTGTGGCTTCAGGTCTAGTTCAGTGTAGTCTGGGGGCACACGTTGCCCTAACAACATTCAAGTGGAATTTGACCACTCATTGAATATCCTCAAATGTTGCTTGATTAATTATTAATCATCCTTGTGTTTTCGTTGTCGTGGGTGTCCGGTGCCCTGCAGTCGGTTCTGACTCAGAGCGACTCCGTGTACAACGGAACCAACCCTGCCAGGCCCTGGGCAAGTCTCATCACACTGGTTAGGTTGCAGCCCATCAGGGCAACCTCTGGGTCAGTCCATCTCATCCGGGGTTTTGCGGCCCCTCCACGGTCCCAACCAGGACGTCCTTCTCTGGGAACTCCCATGGGAACATGTCTAAACCACTGGAGAAGAAAAAGTCTGTGCCCTGGTTTCCAAGGATCACTCTGAGGCTACTTCTGCCAAAACAGATTGGTTGGTTCTTCTCTTGGTGGTGCTAGCTTACCACTTCTTAAGGACATGGGGGGGAAGGGGAGTGTTGTTGGTCATTAAATGTACTGATTTTTCGAGGACACTACTGTATTGGTACAATTTCTGAGAATCTCTTTTCTGAAGCTTGAAAGGAAGACTCAGAGTCTGCCTGAACCACAGGAGTCCATGAAACTCCCCACCCCCACTCCCAGCAGAAACAGTTGCTTGTCTCTTTAAAGCTAGGAGCAAGAGCCCAGCAGGCCTCTGGATGGGAGCCATCGCCTGGACAGTTGTCCAAGACTGACCTCACCTCTGGTTCATCTTCTGCATACTGTACTTGGCTGTGTAGAAAGCGAAGTGGTGTAGGATTAAGTGTTCTCATTTGTGAGCTGTGAAATGTTCAAAGTGAGGAAAAAAGGAAATGCAGCTTGTTCCTCCTCCGGGAGACGGGATCATCCTGTCTCCCGCAGCCACCCTTGGCTGCCGGCAGGAATGCAGCGGTAAGGTTGAACGGTTTGCCAAACCAGAAGGATCCTGCCAAGCAGCAAATACATTTTTCTTGAACACCATTTTACTTTTGCTAAGGACACGAACAGGGCACAGCATCAAGCCCCAGCAGTGAGGCAGACAGCACAGTCGTCCTGCTCCGGGGACCCCACGGATGCTCATTTCCCAGTGTTGTGTTTGTAGACTGGCTCCCAGCAGAGCCCTCTGCACCACACGGTTTAATTACTTGTTGAAACTGAAGCCGATGAACTTGAGGGAATGAAATAGCTCAAGAAGGAAAAATGACAATCTCGAAATGTTAAAGAAGGGGCGCAGGGAGACTTGAGGATTAGAAACCTCTCAGATGTGGCCTACGCCTCCCCAGGCAGGAGACCCAGGCTCAGTTGTCAGACAACACGCCTAGTGTGCGGCCTCCAGCCCTCTACTGGGGGGTGGGTGTGGAGGGCTGGCCTGGTCCTGTGGAGTTTTTAGACAAAGATGAATGAGGAAGCAAGAGCTGCAGTCTCTTTCCAAAACTCAGCCCATGAAACCTGAATGCATCTCAATGGGTGCCCTGGTAACCGTTGCTGGGGATGGGGCAGGTCTGGATGTCATTTTGCTGCTTGCCTGGGGGAGGGGGGGTGTCCCCATGATCCAGGGGCCAACACAAAGGCAGTAGCAGCAATGCAGCCTAAGAGCGACTTCACCCCTGCTTGTCCAGATCCATAGTCACACAGCAACCTCATTCAAGGGAGCTGTACCCTGGGAGCGATTGCACACCTCCTGCAGGGAACGTGCTTCGTCCCTGGCAGTTTGTGTACATGGCTAATTATAAGCAGACGCTCCATACGACTTCACAATTAAGTTGAATTTAGAGGCTATCATGGGGGTCGAGGACTTACTCATTGCCATCCAACTCCGACTCACGGTCACCCCCTCGGACCGTGTAGACTGCCCAAGTGGGTTTCTAAGGCTGTAGCTCTTTAGAGGAGCATAAAGACTCCTGTTTTTATCCCACAGAGCAGCTGGTGGTTTCAAACCACTGACCCTGTGGTTAGCAGCCTAACTAGTAACCCAGTGCATGTGAGATGAAGACAGGACTTTTCCACAATTACATACTCCAAAATATTAAGCAAAATGTATTTAACAGCGTTTGAAGTGCAAGTCATGTTAGCTGTTCCCTCTGAAGCTCCCAGTTGAGGTCTTTGTGTGACTCACAAAAGAGCTGACGCCCCTGCTGTTAGGATGATGGTGCTTCCCTTGAAGCCTGTGGGCAGATTCACACGCTGTTCGTTAATGATCTTGAGTAACCTGTTAGCCACATGCAGGAGTCTGGGGTCTGGTCTTGTCACACGGGACCCTGATACTTCCCTTTCCTATGACGTGTGCATATGGCACAACCCCCTTTCTGTGACATATGTCCTTGCCTGTAATTGGGGGCCTGGCATGGCTTCAGAGGGTCTATAAGGATGGACATAGAATAGAGGCGCTCTCTCTCCTCTCTCTCCTACCCTTGAGCACCGGACACTCTTGGCTCCTCTCCCTCATCATGTAATCCCTTCCCCCACTTTCTCCCTCCACATGGACCGTGTGGAGGTGAGCATGCTATAATTCTGTGAAATGTGTCTAACTCATTGTTTCTCTCTCTCATGCTCTCTGTATCCTTATTAAAATAAGTAATAATTATCACTGTACAACTGCACCTATTGAACCTGTGATGTATGTATCAGAAGCTGGCTTCTTCTGATAAGTGCAGACCCCACCAAGACTCCTAGGGGTAGAATAGGGACACGCAATAGTTTTTATTTCTTGGTAAATTCAAAATGCCAACTACACCAAAGACCATCACGCAAACAAGTCAAACCCAGGTCCATGGCCATGATTCTAACTCATCCAAATTGACCTGACGGGGCAGAGGAAAACGGCACTCTGGGCTTTCTGAAGCTCTAAATCTTTATAAGTGGAGAAAGCCTCGTCCTTCTTCTTGGGAGCAACTAGTGAAGTTGAACTGGTGACCTTGCAGTTAGCAGCCCAACGCAGCACTCCACCGGGGCCCTTAATGCCAAATAAGCAAGGGGTAGGGAGATTCTCCTGAAGGTAAAAGCTAGCCCACGTGAACATGATCAGGATCCATGACCTTTTGTGGTTGGAAAAAAAAATCTTACTTTATTTGGATGTGTTTTTGCTTGCTTTTGAATATTACATGCCAATTGCATCCAAAAAATTTTTAAACACATCCAAATGTGTAAGTATATATATATTTTCCAACCACAAAAGATCTTGGATCCTGATTGTGTTCATGTGAGCTAGATTTTACCTTCGGGAGACTCTCCCTAGCCAAAGCCTGGGCTCTCACAAAAGCTGATGGAGAAATCTTCTAAGGATGGGAGAGAGACCCTGTTGACTGCCACTGCAAGCGCTATCAGCCCATAATAAGCAATGTTCACAGCACTGATTGGGTGATCCCTGTGGACACAGAGTCCTTCCGAAGCCTGCGCACATGGGCACTGGACAAACTCACAGTCAAAGCTGGAGCAGAGACATTTGTGAAGGACTGAGTCAACAAAAGCAGAGCCAATGGAGCTTTGGACCTCCTGTTGATTAAATCATAGCTAAATTACAAGCAACAGCTATCTATTTCAGCGATTTCTTTACGCTGCAAAACATGCATTGCCTTGAGGAGAGGACACATAAGTCCCACACACTGGATAACAAGGGGGCAGTCGGTCACAGACTGTGTGCTCATCCCTTCCAGGAATTCAGAAGAACAGCAACTGCAAGCCATGGACGACGCGTATAAGATTGCTTCCACAGAGAGGGTCCAGCTGTTGGAGAAAGAGCTGGCTGTGCAGTTGACTGAGCTGAAGTCGGAGATAGAAGAGCAGGGGATTCTTCAGGGGACAGCTCATGGAGTCTACAGGTAAAGGAAAAGTGATGGAGCGAGGGTGTGGTCCTTAGGGGCTTTGATCCCCTGCTCTCCCCTGGTAATCTCCACGAACTCTGTCCTTCTCATTTGGACTATTGGCTTCATGTCCAGGGAGGGCAAATGGTCAATTACAGCAGTTTCGAGTGCCCTTTTTCAGCCTGATGGCTGCTCCCAAGGTTTTCCTAGACTCCAGAATTTGAGGAGGCTGATTGAGGGAATGCCCTCCCAAGGAAATGTGAAGTGCTCACAACTGCCATCATCTTGAAGTTCCAGAAGTTATTAGCAAGTTAAGCAAGGAACCTCCTTTGACCCAATAATATGTGAATGGGACTTGCTCTTGGGTTCTGATGAGGATTCTTAAAAAGGAAATGATGCTGGGCATTGGGTAATCGATTCTTCCCAAAAAAATGTTGTGGGAGGCCTTCTAAGGGTACATGCTGCTAAGGATTAGAACCCAGTTGTTGTCTTTTCCCAGGGAAACAGAATAGCCTCTAAGTGGAACGACTCATGGGCCTGGAATGTTATCCTCTCTGTTTTTGTTAATTCTCATAATCAATCTGGAGGAACAAGATGAGGTCTCTATTCGGTGGAGTCGTTGTGTAAACACACCATGAATGGTGAGGGATGAGGAGGGAAAATCAGGGTCATTAGCATTCATTCCCAAGACCAGAATTAATTTGTTTTATAAGAAGCAGCTAAGGAGAGATACCTTAATACCGCCTTCCAAAGATGATTCTGGAGAACCAATGTTCACTGTGTTTTAGAATGTTGTGTTTAAAGACTTTGAACATATGAAGCAAATCAAGGGTTGTATTGTATGAAGAAGAATGACATGATCACATACTTTCCTTACAAGGTTGGTGGTTCAAGCTCACCAGTTGCTCCTTGGGAGAAAGATGAGGCTGTCTATTCTGGTAAAGTTATATAGTCTCAGAAACTCTGTACCAGGTGGCTATGAATCAGAATCCATTTGATGACCCTAGGTTGGCTTTTGTTTTTGTAGTTTGAAAATGAGGTTTAAAATGTCTGTCATGCCTACCTCAAGAGGTTCTGAAGATTAAATGAGATGATGTATACTAAAGACATTTGGAAACCAGAAACCTCCATACCAAGGTGAAGTGTTGATACTATTGTAAGTGAAATGGCAGAGGTTGGAGCAGTGGATACCCCTTGTGTTCAGGAAAACTTCCTGGGCTCTGGACTCCCTATTTGGACAGAGGGATGGAAGAATCTTGAAGTGCCTATACTCATCCGCTCCCCAAATCCACTACACACCACACCTGAAGGAATGGAAATCTTCATCTAATAAATACTGATGGAGCACCATCTGTTAGCCAGGCACTGTGGTAGGTTTGGGAAGCCAAGGGGACTAGACAATAGTCCGTGCCACTCTGAGTTGTCTAGAGAAACAAATCCAGAGACACTCATATGTGTAGGAGAGTTCCATATCAACATCCCAGCCCAATCCAGTCCAGGTCCATCAGTCTCCGTAGCACCTTCAAATGAGGTCATCGAGCTGCAACCTGATGGACAGGCTAAACTCCACCCCTTCACTCTTAAGTCTCAAATGGATAGCAGGTTATGTAACTGCCACAGGAGCCCGTGCTGTCCATCATGTGAGTATTCTCCTTCACCTCTAGCCCAAGAGTCCAGCTGAGTGCAGGAAAGTCACTGCAGCAGACACCTGTCATTCCCAGTTGTCTCCCCGCCCACAGCTCACAGTGCTGAGGAGCTTCAGGAACACTTGCTGCATGGCTGCCAAGTGACAGTAACACAAACCTCACTACCATGAGGCCAACTCATAACGACGGCAGAGGTCAGGGTCCAGCTGTCCCCGGTGAGGGTCCAGCTCTGTAACTCTTTGTGAAAGTAGAGAGCCTCATCTTTCTTTCTCCCGTGGAGCGGTTGGTGGTTGCAAACCGTTGACCTTTCAGTTAGCAGCTCATTGTGTAACCACCGTGCCGCCAGGGTTCCATGAACAGGGCTCGCAGAGCCACTGAATGAGTCTGTGTTTGTGGGTTAACAACCTCCTTCAGGTCTCTCCCAAGCACGGCGAGGTTCACGGAAAAAAAAGAGGCAGTGTGGGGGAGGAAGAGTGGAAGTTGCTTAGGCGACCTCATCTTCCAGTGTGTCAAAACATTAGAAGACAGGAGGTGAGGCTGAATGGAGGACTGGGGCCCCTCGATTTCTCTTCCTGCCTATTGGATAGTTGACTCCCTTTCTGGCTACTCCATGGGGTTGTGGGTAGGACCCAGGTGCCCCCAAATCACAGAAACTGTACTTTTCATTTATGCCTGCCATTACTCTCAAGAACTTTCAAAGCTTGCCTGTTTTCTTCTTCCGAGCAACTACGTCAGGAGCTAAGGGAGACAGTGGCTCCAACAAGAGATTGGGTGGGGGAGGGGGACAGAACAGCGGAATCCCACTGCCTAGGGCCCATGGGCGGGGGCAGCTCCCACCTGCCCACACAGGGCTCTTTTCCCCTGGGTCACTGGCGGGTGGAATATCTGACCTATACAATCTCACCATGTATTTGTGACTTTGTTGGAAACTTATCCACAGAAATTGGTTGGGTGGTGTTCACCCTGTTGACATTAACCAACATGTCACTGGCTTCCATCCCCTTCAGAATCACTCAGTGGTCTCCCGCGTGACCCAGGACCACCTGCAGCAGCCTCCTCCCCCACCTCTGCTTAATCCCATCTGGAGAAAGCGAGGCCTGCACTAGGATTTCTGTCCCCTTGATGTGGCCAAACCCACCTGGCGGATTTTACACCACAAGGCCAGAACTCCCCCTTCTACGACCCTGGGTCCTGCCCTTTCCCGCTGGGTCCCCCTCTGTAATGCTGCATGCGCCTGGTGTTCTCAGAGCCCGTTGTGAACACAGGCCCCTCCCTGCTGGGTTTGGACACATGTCCAGGAGGCTGCTTACGGACACTTGTCCTATGTGTTTCCTAGGATCTAAAGAGTTTGGTGAGGAACTCTGGGGCACAGCAGTTAGGAGTTGGCCTGCTAACCTCAAAGTCAGAAGTTCAAAACCACCATCCACTCCTCAGGAGAGAGATGAGGCTTTCTATTCCTGTCAAGAGTTACAGGCTGGGCACACCCACAAGGGGCCGTGTTGCCCCGCCCTCTAGGGCTGCTGGGAGTTGGATCTGACCGTGAGTGACGGGCAGGGAGATTGGCTTTGGTTTTAAAGAGTTTTGTTAATTATCCAGAAACTTTGATTGCAACCATTTCCAGAATATTTCACTTTTTATTTTTAAGGGCCCCTTCATCCCAGGTAACCAGGGGGCAAGAGCACCAACAGGAAAGCTGGGGTGTCGCAATGACAAGAGAGTGGCTTTCGGTGCCATCAGTGTGGAGCTAGATAGAGGCCTGATAGCGGAGAGGGTTCCTAGTCCGAGAGAACTCACTGGAGGCCAAGGACCTTTGTCACCACTGTCAACATGTGCCCCTCTCTGCACCCTGGGATTGCTCCAAGGCAGGAGGGTACACTGAGTGTGGTGAGGAGGCAGAGAACATGGCCCTAGGGCAGGAAGGCTCAGCAAGTGCTGAAATGTCCCCATGAGATTTTGAACAAGACAGAAGCATGCTTCCTTTCCACACCCCCTACCCCCCCCCCACTACGCGATAATACCGATTCAGATATGAGCAGCTGCATCTAAGACATGATGCATCGGGACCGCTCACGGCTTCTACATCTTCCCCTGTGGTAGCTCCGTTCGGGTACCGAAGGATGTCTCTTACTTTCGAAGAGAAAGGGAACTGGCTTTAAAAAAGATCCTCCAGGTGAGTGGGAGAATGGGCCATGCATATTGATCAGCAACTGAAACTTAGACCAGGATAAGTTATGGAAAACACTGGGCTGGGAAAGGGTAACATTGCATACAAACAGCTGACCTGTCTGACTGGTTCCAAATTCGAAATGGCCCCAGAATCAGTTCACGGCTGAATCAGAGGTGGGGGCCATCTCCACAGGAGAAATAGGTGGCTGTCTGCACGTACAAAGATCCTCAGTCTGAGAAATGTAAAGTGGGGCAGTTCTACCCTGTCCTAAAGGGTGGCTGGGGGGTCGGAATGGACAAGACAGCACTTTTGTGTTTCGATTTGTGGTGTTAAAAGTAGTCATTTGACAGCCGATTTAGATACCATAGCCTCACTTGGTGTGTAAAAGCTATGAGACACAGCGTAGCATTTTCTGTCATAAGCACTGATGGTTCTATTTCCCGATTTCCTTCTGTGTGCCTGGCACTCAGGTGGCCGAATCAAAGCCCCTTGTTGTTCAGGCTGATGCCATGCAGAGGGAGCTAGAGAGCTGCCTAAGAAGGGAGTACACCCCGGAGAATGTACCTTTGCTTCTGTTGCAGGTAGGAATCCTTTTGCAACTTGAAAACTAGATCTGGAATTGAGTAGAAACGCATGAGTAAAGCTGATTTTAAGAGTAACTTCCAGTCAGGGCATGCTTTTCCTTTCCCTGGTATGTTAGCTCAGGTAAACTAGAGAAAACAAAATCAGTGACGTTCATCTAAGCACATGATATGTTTATGTGCTGTGTACTCTCTATATGTATATGTACATAAGTATGTACCAATCCATCAGTCCCTCTTCACGCTCAGCCAGCCACATGCAATGATGCAGAATGCGGGAAGATCACAGGGCGGTGGAGGCAGAATCGGATGAATCCATGATATGTAGAAATAGGGACAGGACCCCTGCAGCTCTCAGGGTCAGTGGCAGAGAAAAGGGGAGGTTCCCAGGGCCCTTCCCAATGAAAAGACCCGTCCCCCCAAGAAGGCACCCTCAGACTGTGACCTGATTGACAGGTCTGACTACACCCTTAGCCAAACGTGTCTAGTTGACACATCATTATTAGACTGCCACACCCGAGTAGTTTGTACATATGAGAACGTGGTTCGTGTAAATGCTGTTCTTGGTTAGACTGTGCCATCGTAGTTCAGTCAGGGTTCGTTCAAGTCCCTCAAGAATGGACTGAGTTGTTTCTAAGTACTCCGCCGGGCCAAGATGATGGAACAGGAAAACACTGACTAAGTCCCAGTACTTCAAAATCTAGCAGTGGCAATCTCAGGCATTTCTAGAAACATCTCTTTGTGGCAGCATTGCACTCCTTAAGACAAAGGTCTTATTAAGCCAGTCAGAGTAATAGATTGAAGGTTACTTAATGAGCCATTTGCCTATCAAGTTAACACATTCCACGAGAAAACTAAAAACTAAAAAAAGTTCCAAAGAAGAAAGTCTCTTACAATTTCTTATACAGCAGCTTAACAGAGCCCTAGTGACTCAGTGGTGAAAGCACCTAGCTTCTAATCAAAAGATGAATGGTTCAAACCCACCAGCTATCCTTTGGGAGAAAGGTGTGGATGCCTGCTTCCATAAAGGTGTACAGCTTCGGCACCCTAATGGGACAGCTCCACTCTGTGCTTTAGAATCCACTCGACCCCAGTGGGCTAGTTCTACTCCAGCTTATCGATTCTGACAAGCAGGTCACTTCCTTCCAGGTCAGCTTGATTCTTTTAATCTCTATCCCATGATAGTTTATCCACATCACGACAGTGGTCGGTGTTGATGTCGATGCCGCCGATCTTCACTGTGGGCTCTTTATCCTGGCTGGTAGGAACTGGATTATCTCCCAGCTCTGTCTAAACTCCGAGAACTGGTCCGTGGACCATGCCCTGGCTGATTTTTGGCACGCAATCCTAGGATTTTGGCCTCTGTAGGCATAGCTTCATGTACAGCCACAGCCTGCAGGGGCTGCAGCGATATGAATCCCTACAGTGTCTTCTCTACAGAACTTTCTCCTCACGTGTCCTCTGCTCAGTGGGATCCAGGACTTCAGCCTTCTCAAATGTCAAGTTCTCTCTCTCTCCAACTTCGAGAGACTGTCACGCTCTGCTTGGATCATGTTTCGGCTCCCAGCTCAGAAAGTGCCTCAGGAAAAACCCCAAGCATCTGGTTCCCTTGAGTTTACCCCCTTTTTCAGGGTCCATGGTTCTCCCTTGCCAACTGCCCAGCGTCCAAAAGCTGACCCCTTATACCTACTTTTCTATTTGTTTAGGATACAAAACCTGTCCTACTTATTTCCTCAGAGCCCACATTACTTTTAGATTAGGAAGAAGGCATTTAGGAAGAGTGGCTTATTCATTTTTAAGTGTGAATATAATTTATAAGCTAAGATGAAATGCGCTAATTTTACCTGTGAGAGGTTTAGTACTTAAGACGCACAACTTCGTTTGCCAAATTTCGCTTAGCTTTCAACAGCTCAACAGGGTTCTGTGTCACTGCTACAAGGTTCAGCCTACTGGGTAGATAAACAGCTCATGAAGATTTAGAAAGGCCCATTTAAACTTGAGTGGTATCTTGATCAAGGCTTCTTACTTTTATGGTCACATATAGAAAAATCCATCTTTCGAAAACAACCACAAACTACCGTGCTAGTAGAACTGGTAAGCCTGGAGTTGCTCACCACAAAGTCAGCAGTTGGAAACCACTAGTCACTCTTTGGGAGAAAGACTAGATTTTCTCCTCCATAAAAAGTTAGGGTATCACCCAAAATCCATTTATAGGGTTCACATATCCCCCCAATCCATTGACAGGGGTCACATACACACATAGATGAAGCCTCTGGTAAAATCCGGCTGGCCATAGGTGCATGTGACTAGCCTTGTCATCAGACCAAATTCCCTGCCACGGAGTCCGGACTGACTGACAGCGACCCCCTGTGGGTCTCCGAGGCTCTAACTATCTATGGGAGTAGAAAGTCCAGTCTTTCTCCAGAGGAGCTGCCGGTGGTTTCGAACTTCTGACCATGCAGATCACAGCCCCACACCACACCACCCGAGTTCCTTTGTTGTCACGCAGAGAGCGTGATAAAGTTGGTTGTGGTCGTTAGAGTCAGGTGAAAGGGCAAGATCTGATCATCTGACCTCCCTTTTGACCCGCTTAAAAGTGGTGGCAACTGAAAAGCGAAAGTGAAGAGGAAATGAAATACATGTGCAGGGCATTCCCTCTGACCCTAGACCTGGAGGGGGAGCAAGGCTTGCTCTCCTGCCAAGTGCTTTGGACATGGATCACTGCCAGTATAGTGAGGCCAGAATGTAACACCTTCTCATTCGATCACCTTCACTTTGCTCTTGTTTTTGATTTTCAACTTCCGTTTCAATTGAGGTTTTAATCTACTTTGTGTGCTTAATGCTAGTTTGGCTGTTATTTTTGTACGTTTCTATCTAGATGAAATCCAGGAGAGGTTAGTCTTCAGAGACGGTAACTAGATTAATGGTTTCTTGGGGTTAGGGCAGGGAAGGCTGGGGTGGGGGAGACAGGTTGCTAATAACAGTGAATGCAAGAAAGAAAAAAAAAGTTCTAAAATTGATTGCGGTCATGATTGTACAACTCTTCTTGATATGATTTAACTATTGAATGGTATGATATGTGAATTATGGGCTGACAAAAACATTTACAAAAGGAGGGGGAAAACGTTAGCCTTGGTAGTCCACAGGGGTCATTTCTACCATGACCTATAGGGTAAGGTGACCAGATGTCCTGCTTTTAAACAATTTGTCCCGCATCTCGCAGCATTGTAAAATTAAATGAATATATTGCAATACTATTTTTGCATTCTATGACTGTTTTTGTTGCTCCATATAGACCACAGTTTTAATCAAGAACATCCCCCTCCCCCCTGGTCAATGTGTCCCGCTTAAAGTCTGGTCACTTTACTCTATGGTCACCATGACTTGGCTCGGTGGCATGGAGTCTGAGTCTTCTTAAAACTTGCTTCAGTCTTCTGTGACGGTTGTCTTCCGCTGTTAATTTTGTTGCTATTCTCGCTACTGCTGCTGCTGAAGCACTACACAGAACGGATGACCCAACAGGCCCAGATCAAGTACTTGACCATGCTCAGGTGGAAAAGGTTTTGCCAGCACAGTCAGAGCATGGAGCAGCTCTATCCTCTGTACCAGGTACGAAGCCTAAGAACACACGCTCCTGTGGGTGGTTTCCCATAAAGAAGTAGAATAGGCAATGTGCTTACCAGATTTTTAAGTCGTGGGGATGGGAAAGGTACGAGTGGGTGAACTTCCTGGCCTATACTGACTGTGGCAGGTGATAGTGGGACCACTTTTTGAGGGAAGCTTTTCTGCGGCAGGAAATATCTCTTCCTTCACAGTCTTGGGCTCCCTGGCCCTAGGATGCCAGCTCAGAAGCAGACTCCAGGGACTAAACGGCCTGACCTGCTCAGAGGTTGCTGGGAGCCCTCGTTCCCACCTCCTACTGGGACTGCTGCTTGTGTCCATCAAATTCAGGATGCAGGGGGACTTTGGGATGTCCAGAACCCCTTACTGGGCTCCCAAGCAAGCGTCGTCCGTCCCCTTTGCCAGGATCCAGGAACACAGGGCCTACAAACAGCCAAATTCCTGGTCTGTTTCTCTCCTACACAGAAACAAGTTGGCTACATCGTGCGTGAGTACAATGACGCCCTTCAGAGAGCAGAGAGGTTGTCTGTGGCCCGGGAAAACTTCCTCGTGGGAAAAAGTAATCCTTCTAATTTAGTGACCCAGCAAGACTTGACTATTTACACCAGGTGGTTCGTGTGTCACCTGCACTCTCTCAAGACTATTCATCGTTACCTGCAGGTGAGAATAAGTACCTGAACCATTACTGTGCGACAAGAGATGCCCGGCCAGGAATGGCTGCACACTGTTTTCTCAGGGTTCTCACCTTCGCATGGGATCGGGAACGTGTCCTGCCTTCTACCAGCCTTACAAATGATAGGGCCGATAATGAGCCATTGGCTTTTTCTTCAAGATCTTTCCAGATGAACTCCATCTGACTCTAATAAAGCCATTTTATGAATTTTTATTCCCTGTGATCGTTCACCTTTTCATCATCTTGTTCAGGATTTATGCTCTTCGATGCAGATCCATCTTTTTCATTGTACTCATTGTGGGTCCAAGGGTCAGTTGTGTAACGGAGGGGTAAATTAAAGAGACATTAGACAAGAGAAAGCATGCAAAGGCTCAACTTTGCAGGCAAGACCTCAGGATCCAAGTCCAGAGAGAGAGAGAGAGAGAGAGAAAACATATTACCAGCGGGTGACCCTCTACATAACAAAGGTGGGCCGTACCCTAATCTTTTTTTTTTTTTTTGGCATCACTGCTCTCCGGTCTTAATGCAGGGATCCTTAGACTACGGCCCTGGGCCAATGCGGCCCTCCTGGTGTCTTTGCTGCCGCTGCTGTTCTGCTTAGCAGCCGACTCATCCCGGGCCCACAGTGAATTTGTTCACAGTGGTTTGTTTTTTTAAAAAAAAAAATATAGTCCAGCCCTCCTACAGTCCGAGGGAGTGAACTGGTCCCCTGTTTAAAAAGTGTGAGGACCCCTGCCCTAAAGGTTCCTGAGTACAGTGGAGAAGTAAGTAAGCTAACACTAGTACCTGGAGCAGGTAAAGGGAAGTGGCTGTCTTTAGAGCCTGGAGAGGAAGGCATGTGTCTGCTTCTAAAGTTAAAGCTACAGTTAAAGCAATCAGCCTTGTGCTTGCAAGAGGTAACTTTAAGGCAGCACTCTTACTGGAAGCTAGCGTGGGGAACAATGTTAATTATGAGAATGTGATTGGGATTCATTTCCAACTTCCAAGGGTGAAGGCCTCCTTTCATCCCAGAAACCCAACCTGCTGGGCTTCTTGATCTATGAGAATAAAGGATCATCTGTATACACTCAGTGATATTTAATTAGCTTCTTAAATGTGCAAGGTACTTGCCCCAGGCCATGAAACAAGGATTTGGGGTCCCAAGTTGGTAGGACCATGGTCAAGTAAATATTCAACAGAAATCTGATGTGATAAGAGAAATTAGAGTAAGTGTATGCTGGCAGGGTAAACAGAGACACTCAAGAGTGGCCCTAATCTGGCTAGAGGCATCAAAAAAATGATGACATTTTCATTTTAGAACCACCGTGGTTTGCCACCTAAATGCGTGGCTTCTGCTCACAGCTTGGTCCCAGCCACACCGGCCGGCATCCTTACAGCTACCCCAGAAACCTGGCCATCGTCCTTGGTGTCGTCCCTCCCCGACTCCAGCCACTCATGGTCAAGGCCCCTCCGATGACTCCCTCGTCCAGTGGTATTGTAATGAATGACTCACAAGTGTGTGAACTCTTTGAGGTTGGCCCAGATCTCATTCATCATGATATCCCTAACACCCCCGCATTACCTCGATCAACCTCAACTCAGGACCATCAAGTCATTGTCAACTCACGGTGACCCTATAGGTCAGGGGAGAACTGCCCCTGTGAGCGTCTGAGATTGTGCCTGTGGACAGGAGTAGACAGTCTCATTTTTCTCCCTTTGATCAAGCTATACTTGGATAATATTAAGGTCATTGGTGCTGGTAACAGCCTCTCGTCTAGAGGCTAAGTCCAGATTTAGCCTCTTATGTTTGGATAGATTACTGAGGTTCACCTCCCTCCCTCCTTCTCACTCAAAGCAAAATGTTGCTTCTGAATCTGTCTAGAAGCTTCTGTGTTGTTTCAGTCAGTGTGCAGCCTCTTGGTTGTACCCCTGTGTAGGTGCTCCAGTATTTACCCATCTCCAAAGTACTGAAGGTAACTGCTGACAAACTCCCTGACGTTGGTCCAGGCAATGAAAAGGACATTGACCTTGACATCCAAGCCTCTGCTTCTCCAGGCCCAACAGGCACCGACACCTCCGGTAAGGACTTAGTCTTCTCGCACCAGGGAAATAGAGAGAGGAAGATTGTGATTTTTGTCCCATGTGTTGTTTTGTCCCATGGAAAGTTTGCTGTTGTTGCTTTACACTCTGAAGAGTTAATCGCTTCTCCACAAACAAGCCCTATGTGATCTTTTCTAATGTGAAGCCCAATAAATCCTTCCCATTAAGCTCTGTCTTAATAACTGGCGAATTTAGATCTGGGAAAGAGCAATGGACTTAATGTCAAGAGTACAGGGCTACAGACGTGTTTCTGCCTGAGCCTCACTGTGGGTGTGTTTAGGTCATCTCATCCCCTGGGACCCCCCATTTACTCATCTCCCAAATAAATCTTTCATATTAAGTGGCCTCTACAGCCCTTCTCAGTTTTAATACTCTGTCCTTTAAAAAGAATGTCCCCTTGTGAATCAATTTACTATCATTTTCCTGCTCTCACCTGCATTGCAGATCCTAGGAAACTTTAAAAGAGCCCTGGTGGCAAAGGGAGTTTTGCATCGGGCTGCTAACCACCAACGTCAGCAGTTCGAACCCACCAGTCACTCTGCAGAAGAAAGATTGGATTTTCTGCTCCCATAAAGATGTCCAGCTTCAGAAACTCAAGGGGGTGGGGCTGTATTCTGTCCTGTCCAGTTGCTCTGTATCAGAATTGACTCGATGGCAGAAAGCTTGATTCTTGGAGGAAACTTGGTTAAGTTTCTACTGTGAATGACATGCTGACTTGGGGATCTGTCCAGGCTATCACAAGAGCACCTGGGAGCGGCAGCCAGCCCAGTCATGAGCAGTAGAGAAGGTTTCTGGGAGGAGAAGAGTCTCACTGGGTCCTTCTAGATAAAGAGAGAATTAGCCAGAAATGGTGAGAAGTGAAAATTCCCATCTTCTGACGTTTCAGTGAATAGGTAAGCCATGTTTTCGTCAGCCACAAAGGACTATCAACAGTTGTGCTTCTGCTAAATCATGCTCTACAGGGCCGGCTGGGTTTCTTCTGCCATGTGGGAGACGGTGAGAGGTCTTTGTCTCCGCCCCCTCGCCCCCCACAGCCAGCCAGCACCAAGCCCTCGCCATGGAGACCCTGGCTGAGAAGATAAGGCAGCGAGCAAACCAGCCATTTTCCTGGGAGGTCGTACCTTCAGCCAGGATCTGTAAGGAGCTCTCCCTTTTCTATCCCTGACTGTTGTTCATTTGTGTGACTTTGGATTCTTTCAGGGACAGCGAGGTCAACAGCTCCTTTCCTCCTGCCCCAACACACAGCCGAACTGGGAGAGCTGAAACCTCAGCTGAAGCGCCTGCTGTCCCATTACAGCATCCCGGGTGACGTGGAGGAGCTGAGGGACTCGGCCAAGGAGATGGAGTTGTTCTCTTCGGTACTTCCTCCAGGGGCTCCTTCTTACCCCGGCGATCGATGCCCATGCCATAAAGCCCTGGTATCAGTCACCAAGTCAGTGTGTATACGGACAGCAGTGATTTCTGGAGAGAGAAACACATGCGGGTAAAACAAAAGGTGACGCGGGTGCCAGTTCCTACATTTTTTATTGCAAGCAAAACATGTCCCGATGTGCCTCGAGGACCTGTCTTTGCTTCATGAGGGTGGCTTCCCCCCAAATGTCCAAACAAAATGGAAGCCTCTGAGGAAGCGGGCTGGGCCAGCTAAATTCAAGGCAGAGAGGCCAGACTGGCTTTTGGATTCCAAAGGACTCAGCTGGGTTGAGTCTCTGGAAATCTACCGGATGATCACAGGGGTTGCCGATGAAGACATTTTCAGAAAACGGACAGGAAAGTTGCATGTAGGAATTCCACCACCCCACCTCTCCCCCCACCCCCATGATAGCTACGTGCTGTTCATTCCTTGAAGGTAGCCAGGGTTGTCCTACCAGAATTTTGCTGGAAACTTGACTCCAGTGACCCGATAGCCGTGATCTTGCTCTTTCAGACTTCGTTTTGTTTCCCAAACTCCACATTTGGAAGGAATTGGAGCTGAACCACTGGCTCCTGCCTCAGTCTTAGGGTGGGAAGGAAGAGCCCAGACTTTGTCTTCTTCAAAGATGGCCACACTGTGGCCCTGAAGCAGAGAGACCCAGAGGGGCGGCGTACTCAGGAACAGGAGCTCCACCTTGTCATCTTTGTATTTGGTCAAGGCTTCTACGATTTTAAAGAAATGCTTTTAAAATGGGACTTAGCTTAGTGCTCGGCCAGAGTAATGCGTCCAGGGGGATTTGTTTTTCTGCAGAATTTAAAGAAACAATGTAGGCTACAGTTCATATTGGCTGATACAAATGTGGTCACGATCTGGCAAGTTTGCGCAGCCAAGCTCTCAGTGCCAAAACCCCTCCAATTCTCTGAATCTGTTGCAACAGCTCCCCTGACAGCCTGAACCCTTGGAATCAAGGGAGGTGACCTGTAGTCTGCTCGACTTCACTGCAGTGTTGTCCCTCCTTAAAACGAAAAGCAACTCATATTATCAAAAGCGCATTATTGTAAAAGAGAAATATTTCAAAGGAAGACATAATTATAGGTAGAGAGTTTCAGAATTGCGATAGCATTGTTTGATAGCAAGAATTTCAACAATATGCTTTTATTGTTCTAACCCACAGCCCTCTAGTCCACGTGACTTCTAGCAACCCTTGGGGCTCCGCAGAACAGTCAATAAAAACCCCACTGGCAGCACTGGAGTCTATTCTGACTCAGTGACCCTATGGGACAAGATCGCACTGCCTCCGCGAGTTTCCCAGGCTGTTTTATTGGGAGCTTTTACAGAGATCATAACATCCCATGGTTCATTCACATCAAGCAGGATGATACAACTGCTACCACAATCAGTTTCCAAACATTCTCTTTCTTCTTGAACTCCTTGATATCAGCTCCCTTTTATGCCCTTCCTCCCCACCCTACTCTCCTGGAACCCTTCTTCTTCTTTTTTTTCTATAATAGGGTTTGGGTGGGGTTATTTTTCCTACTTTTTCCACAGTCCTATCAATACATTCACATGCAATTCTGTTGTGCTATCCCATCAAGTGGGGTTATACAGTCATCAAGGCTATCAGCTCCCCATTCTCCATCTTTCTGTGCCCCCCTCTCTTCCTGTCCCTCAGGGAATCATGGAATCATTACTTCTGTTACTCTTTCTGAAGGGTTATCTATCTTAACTTTCATGTAGTGAACAGTCTTAAATATACAGATAAGTATATGCAAGTCTACCATGCATAATGAGGTGAAACAAATAAAAGTCATAATAGGTAAGGGAGGACATATTAGAGAATAGAATAGTCATGGTGGTTCATCAGTGACATATCACACCCTGGATTTATCTATCAGCTCTTCCATGTGACCCTTCTGTGAGGAGCTGTCCAATTATCTTACAGGCGGGTTTTGGGTCTCTACTATAGCCACATCCCTTCATGTGGATTTGGTTGCTAGTTTTGAACTTCTGACACCTCTTCCATTGGACACCTCATGATCACACAGGATAGTGTGCTTCTTCCGTGTGCGCTTCGTTGCTTCCCTGCTAGATGGTTGCTTGTTTAACTACAAGCCTGTCAGACCCCAAATGCTGTATCTTGGAATAACTGTGCACAATCAGTTTTCTTTACTACATTTGCTGATGGACCCATTTTGTCCTCAGTGATCATGTCAGGAAGGTGGGTTATCATACAGGGTCACATAATTAGAACAAACCATTCTTGAACTGAACTAAGGTTTAAGTAGCAGCCCGACCCAGACTAATACTTTACAGAAGTAGAAAGCCTCATCTTTATTCCACTGAGTAGCGGGTGGCTTCAAACTGCTGCCTCAGAGTTAGCAGCTCACGGTGTAACCCATTATGCTACACAGGTTATCAATCTTGACAGATGCAAACTGCCTCATCTTTCTCTCGCAGAGAGGCTGTTGGGTTCGCACAGTTGACATTTTTTGTGCTTATCCCTGTATTGTATGCCAGTATCAATTTTTGCAGGGTGGATGTGGTCAATAGATTGGTCTAAACCAATGGTTTTCAACCTTCCTAATGCCACGACCCTTTCACATAGTTCCTCATTTTGTGGTGACCCTTCCAACCATAAAATTATTTTCGTTCATAACTTTATTAACTTCATAACTTCATTATTTTCGTTCATTATTTTAGTTCATAACTACTTCATAACTGCAATTTTGCTTCTGTTATGAACAGGGGACCCCTGTGAAAGGGTTGCTCTGCCCCCAAAGGGGTTGTGACCTGCAAGTTGAGAACGACTGGTATAAAGAAAGAGAGCAATCCCCAAGAGGGAGAAGAGGGCCCAAGAAGCAGGTGTGAGGTCCAGTTTGGGGGATGCAGAGAGGTCATATAAAGCTGATGATTCAGAATGTAATTCTCCTACTAATTTACGGCAATCCATACATAAATAAAAACAGACACTACACTAGCTATGACATATTTCCAGTCGTTGGAGCAGGCATTCAGAACAAGGACCACACGTATGACTAGGGTCTTAAGCTGAGTCAACTCATGTGCCACAAACACCACCGAGAGCCCACTGCCATCCAGGCGTGCGCACTCAGAGACCCCCTAGCCCTGGCGAGAACTGTCCCGACGAGCTCCCGAGGTCGTCACCCGGCACGGGGGTAGAAAGCCCATCTGTCTCCTAAGGACTGGCCGGGCGTTTGGACCGGCTGACCCGGCAGATCGCAGCGCAGTGTGTAACCATTCTGCCTCCAGGGCCCCGTGCGCTCCACGGGGACACGGTTCCGGTTCCGTTCCTGCCGCAGAGCCGCCGTGGCAGAGGGGTGACATGTGGGCTGTGATCTGAAAGGCCGGCTGTTGGAAACCGCAGAGGCATGTCGGACGCACCGGCGTGGCTGAAAGATGGGCTGGCGTGGTCAGCCTCCGGGCTGGGTCAGAGGCCCCCGGCAGCTGGCTTGGCAATGGCCTACCATCTGCGCCTTCTTCCTGCACCCCACTGCCCTTTCCTTAATCTCTTTTAGGTTTCCCGGAAGTTTCAAAGCCTCTTCAAGGAGCAACAGAGAATGCAGACATTTGCGGACTACGAGGCGGAGAGTGCTAACGCCGGGAGCCCAGGCCAGGCGGGACGTGGGCTGCCCTTGAAAAAGAGAGCTGATTGGATTGCCTTTATAAAGGTGAGACGACCCTGGGTGACAATCGCCCGCGACGGCAGAACCCCTCTGAGACCTCACGTGCCCTAACAAATCCCTTTTCCACCGCAGGCCCTTGAATCTCACCACTTGCAGCTTTTCTTGAGAGCCATTCTTTTATATGGTAACCTTGTGTGAATACGTTTGTTCTCCAGATGAAACCCAAACGCGATCCTTGGCAAAAGAAGTTTTTGGCTAAGCTGAAAGAGCGGAGAAGAACAGATGTCTTAATGCAACTCCAAGCAAGGTTTCTGAAGGTAAGAAAATAAGCGTGGTTCCTGGCAGCTAAGAAATCATTCTTGGAAAATGGGATTTTTTTTTTCTCCTTTTAAAAGAAATAATGTGGCCATGGACTCACTCTGAAAGTTGTGTCTGGAACATTCTGATCTCCTTCTCCCACGCTGATAAGCTCACTGGCTTCTGAGGAGAGTGAAAATGGTGCCAAGGGCAGGGGTTTTGTCCAGCATCAGCAGCGGCCTCTGTGTGACCCTGGTCCAGTCATTCAACCTCCAAGCCTCATTGTGAGACAAGGACTGGGCAAAACAAACTTGGAGGCTTCTTGTGCGGTGGAAGGTTCTGGGGACCGTTATTTGATTTCTTTACCTTCAGAAGAGGAGAAGGGACATTTACAAAGCACCTACCATAGGTCAGCAAGGATCACAGCCTTTGTCAAAACTTCCTTTCAAGAGTTAATGTGAGTTGCCTTTTCATTGTGGTAAAAACATTGGAAATGAAAGATTCAACAAGGTGACACGGACAATTCAGTGACACTGATGACACCCACCAAGCTGTGAAACCATCGCCACAACTTCGTTCCAAAAGCTTCCATCACCATTCACAGAGAAACAACAACTCCTCTTTTTCTCCTTTTCTTCCACCTCTGGTAACCTCTAGTAAGCTTTGGCTTCTGCCTACCAGCCTGTTTCATAGAAGCAGGGACACACAGCATGTGTCCTGTTTGTGCCTGGCTTATTTCACTCGGCAGATCATTTTCTAGGCGCAGCTGTGCAGCCTGCCAGGAGCAGGCCTTCATTTCTCTCCGTGGCTGCGTGACAGTCCACGGCACGTGGTCATCACATTTGGAGTTCACCCACTTAACAACGAATGGGCCATGGGGTGGTTTCCACCTTGCGGCTATTGTAGACAGAGCTGCCACGAACCCTGGTGCACAGGCTTATTTTGGATTGGGCTCCAGAATTCCGGTTCTGTTTTCAACCACCTCCTAAGCAAGGGAAAGCCGCTCAGTGAATGAGGAACTCAGCGGAAGCACAGAGAATGGGAATGGCCAGGCTGGCGGAGACTATTGAAAGTACCCAAGACTCCTAGAAGAACAAACAGATCTGCCCCGGAAGAAGTACAGCCAGAGGGTTGCTCAGGACGAGGCCTGTGAGACTCACACCCTTTGGACGTGCCTTCCGCAGAGGTCAGTCTCTGGAAGAAGGCTTCGTGCTTGGCGAAGTGGCAGGTCAGCAACAGTGGCAGGCGACCCTCGGCAAGCTGGATGGACACAGTGGCTGCAAGCCCATGTGGCTTCTCCTCTGCGATGTCTCACAGGGAGTCATCCTTGTGTCTTGTCAGTGGAGGATCTGCAAGGGACTGAGTTATGAATCTCTCACCTCCACAGGGAAAATATGGCTAGATTTCCTGGAATTCTCAGGAGAAAGCCAGGCCCACACAGAGGTCTTATTAGCTATCTTCAGATTGACAGACTAGACTCCACCTCTACATACCCAATCCTGAAATTGACATGATTAGGGACAGCCACAATGATCTTTATTGTTAAGCTGACTTGTCCTGCTTTGAGGGGAAGAGTCCAACCGGGCCATGAGCCCAGGTCTGTGTCCTTACAAAGCCTGTCCTCTCTGCGTGGCACCCTACCGCCTCTCCTTCCAGCTCCTGGCAGTTTTTACAGTGGATGGAGCTTGTCCTCAATGCTATGGGCATCTCGCTTTTCATTGGGGCCACCACACGTGTGGGCACATGTTTGTCGAAGACGGTCACCTAGTTCTAAAGGCGTAACAGTGCATATTTGATACATATCAGGGGGCTTAAAAAAGTTCACGGAAGAAGTCTATTCCCTTTTAATATCATTTCCCCACAAACTCTGAAGCGTACAGGTGTCGTATTGAAGGAGCTGTGGGATCCTGGTTGGGCTGCAAACCATAAAGTCAACAGTTCACAACCAGCCCACTGCTGCCCCGGAGAAAGATGCAGATTGATAGTTTTAGAGCTTTTATCTGGGTCAGGATGGACTCCATGGTGATGAATTTGGCACTTTCCAGTGGATCATGTGAGACAGGCAAATGTATTTTGGGAATTGTGAGGCCCCAGTTTCATGTTACATGTTTGTTGAATAAAAATAAAATTGGGCTGAATTCGTGCTGCGGAAATGGGAGTAGTGCCTCTCTGACCATGCCCTCTCCTCGGTTTCCCCCCGAGATTTCCAGCCCAGCGCGAGCAGCGCAGGCGCTCCATGACCACGCCGCAAAGACGATCGCCCTGGCGTCCCCGGCCCCGGCCCGCGTGGCTTCCCACGGTTTGCCTCCGCGCAGCCACGACCACATCTGGGAGCGCATTTACAGCAACGCCCACCTCTACCAGGTACAGCAGAGAGAAGGGGCCGAAACAACTTTCCGTTCCGCTGGAAGCGGTCCTGGGCTGCGTACCACTAGCAGTCGCCGTCGACTGGCAGCCCCTGTGTGTCAGAGTAAAACTGTCTCCCCAGGGTTTTCTGTCGCCAGCGTTAGGGAAGTCCATCCCTCCGAGGCACCGCCAAGTGGACTCGAACCTCCCACCTTTCAATGAGCAGCCGAGCACCTTACCCTGCACCGCCCTGGGGACTCCAGCCGCATACAGCCCTGGGCATGTATGTCCCTTGTAGTTCAAGGGCTGATTGAAGGGACGGCCATGGAGGGATGGCATACTGCGTTGCACGATGGACAGCAAACTAATTGCAAGGTCAGCAGTTCGAACCCATCAGCTGCTGTGCCGGAGAAAGAGGAGGCTTTCCATCTCCATCAAATTTACAGCTTTGAAAATTCAAGGGTAGGGATTTTCATAAGAGCTGGAAGAGCCCCCCAATAAACTAATTTATTAAAAGATTATTTTTTAAAAAAAGAAAAGAAAGCCTCAGGAACAGTTCTCCTTCTACTTTGTCCTGTAGAGTGGCTAAGATTCAGAATAGACAGTGGCAGTGAGGGTTTTTTTTTTTGGGGGGGGGTTTGGTCTCTTTTTAAGGTAAGAGGTTGTTCCTGCTGGTGTGTGTACTGGAAAAAGAATTGCCAGTGCAAGGCTGCCCAGCTTTGTGCTGAACAGTCCAACGGATTGGGCAGCTATTCGATGGTGTGTCCATGGTAGATGGTCCCTGTGTTAGTCTGGGTAAACTAGAGAAACAAACTCATAGACACACATATGGATATAAGGGTACGGTTTATATACAAGAGGAATAGGACATTAAGAAAGCATCCCAACCCAGTCCAGTCCAGTCCAAAGTCATAAGTCCAATATTAACCCATATGCCCGCTAATAGTCTCTAAAGTCTATTTCCGACTCATGAAGTCACAGACTCAGCACTGGCAGGTGTCTCCACATGGCGCCTCACTTCTGGGGTTCAAGGTCCATCAACAGCATCTGGTGGTGGTAGAAGCAACTCAGCACTGGCAGGGGTCTCCATGTGACTTCTCCAGCTTCAGAGGTCTGGTTCCATCAGGGTAAGGCCCTGTGGCTTCTCCGGCTCCTGCAGCTCCTCGGACGCTGCCTTCTTGTCTTATCTGGAGTTCATTGTCTCTGAGACTAACTCCCAACAACTGGGGGGATAGCTTCTCATCTCCATGAGGGAAATATGAGATTTCCCAGAAGTCTCAGGAGAAAGCCATGTCCACACGGAGGCCTCGTTGGCTACTCAATGGCTGTCTCCAGATTAACAGGCTAGACTCCACCCCTACATCTCAATCATGAAATTGACATAAGCACATGACCACCACAGTCCCCAATGGGGGGGGGGGGTCTCTTGGGGAAGGCTTCTGGAAGGAGGAGGAGCTTGAGCTGGCCTTGGGGGAAGGGTCACGTATCAAGGCAGGCAGGCGGGCAGGCAGAGAGGAGCGAGCCAGAGGACAGTGTCGGCAGCCATGCCAAACAGGACCTGGTGGTTGACTGGAAGATTCCAGTAAAAACACGGGTAAGAGAAGTTCAGGGAGGGGGAGGGCCGATTGTGCTGCTTTTCAATTCCGGAGTAAGGAACCTGTGGTTTATCCTGTAAAGAACATGATGTCGATATAAAGCTGTGTTTTTAGGAAGAGTCGTGTGCCGCGAGTGGTTGGTTGGGTTGAAGGGTGGGGGGTGGGCTGGGGAGGGGGACTGGAAGCCGGCAAAGTGGCTGGGTAGCTATTGCACAGGACAGTGAGGAGAACATTCTGTGGAAGGCTAATGGGCATTTGTCTTTCCCATGATACCCCGATGCTGTCAAAGCTGTCAGCCACGATTATTTGCTGGCTGCTCAAGGAGATGGATTTTGCCGCATTTGTGTGTTTAAAATGGGAAGGTCCCAAAGTATTTATAGGCTGAGAGGAAGGAGCCAGTGGAAAGGAAGAGGCGGACAAAGAAAGGACACGGTGACCTGAGGACAGAGGAGGGAATGAGTCGAAGAAACTAGACGAAGAGGTGAATGACCAGGAAGGGCGGAAGGCATCACTTCCTTTCAGGGGAATGAGATCCGTGGACTTCAGAGGGGGAAAGGCTGAAGTGAGGGAGCTTGTAACGGGCCCTGTCTGGGTCAGAGGGGCAGACAGAGGCGACGTGGGAGGTGGGACAGTGAGAGCGGTATGTGAGGCACCTCGTCACGAAGGGGAAGGCAGCAGAATCTCCTGAGAGAAGAAGATGAGCATCCCCAAGCAGACCATGAGTTTAAGTAAAGGGCC
The DNA here is from genome assembly GCA_004026705.1 of Nesogale talazaci. Lineage (NCBI taxonomy): Eukaryota > Metazoa > Chordata > Mammalia > Afrosoricida > Tenrecidae > Nesogale > Nesogale talazaci. The sequence continues at coordinate 138,197 of PVJH01000832.1, read as the reverse complement.
ATGAGTTTGCAGTCAGTGCACTCAGCCTAACCCTTGTATTGCTTCCACCCCTAGAGATGATTGGAGAGGAACTGGACACGGGACCCCAAGTCAAAGATGGAGAAGGTTTGAAGATGTGAAATGGTCATGGTAGCCATCGATGTTAGGACGGGTTCTCTAGAGAAACAACACCAGGACACTTGTGAATATATATCTATATCTATATATCTATATATATATATATCTATATATATATCTAGGTTTATACAGTGAGAAGGAATAGCACAGCTAATGAGTTCACACAGCAGGACAGAGGGTTTAGTTCAACTCACTTTCATAGAACAGCTAATATGCTGGAAGTCTTTCAACTCATGTGGACTGCCAGGTACAGCATCAAGGAATCAGACAGTTGAGTCCTCCTTTGGACAAGGCAGGCCAACTCTTCCCACAGGAAGAAACCAGCAGGATGGGTCACCAACAATCAGAAGTTTGGGAACTTAGCATGATATGACCATGAGCAATGCAAGGTGACAGGATCCACCAACCTCAAGCGATATATATACCAGCAGTGTGGCAGAGCAGGTCTCTAAGGAGCCTCAAGCTCCCATGACATGAGCCACAGGTAAGCTTGGCGCACAGGCAGTAGCTCACAGGTTGAGGCAGAGAACTAGCTAAAGCAGCGACATACTTGAGCATGCTCTGGTTATCACAGAGCAAGAGAGAGGGGGGTGGGCCTGGCAGAGCCATTTGTCCCTTTGCCCTCCAATCAAATTGCAACTTGATTAACCCCACATGTTCCTATTGGCCAGGTTGGCAAAATAAGCCAAATAATTTTGCCTGGGTAGGTATGAAGAAAAGAGAAATCTGATGGTATCCAATAAAGTGCACACTGACTGGAAGTGAACACACACACACACCTTCTTTAAAATGTTAATTTGCTTATATAGGGATCTAGCTATCTAGAGAGCCATGAGCTGATCACATGGATCAGCAGCAGCTGCAATACATCACGGTATGCTTCTCCGGGTCTGTGAATTTCTGAAAGAGCATTGGACTAGAGACACTGTCTCCTCAGCCTTCTCCTCAGTTTCTCTACCAGCGTTGTGAAAACAGCACCAGGTTCTCTATACCATTATCATTTCACACTGAGATTTACATCGCCCTTCAGGAAGACCTTGTCTGAACAAGGGGACATTTAAAAACATCTGACTATTGTGGCAAGTAAACCAAACTTAGGGGGCTGGAAGAAGAGAGGGCAGAAGGCAGAGTCAGCACAGGGTGGCTCTGATCGAGCATCCTGGACAGTCTTCCTCCCCGGCTGATGTACGCCTCCTTTGCTCGAATGGTTCTGGTATTGAAACCAGTTTGAGGACCATCGGCACACTTCTCTCTTCCTCAGTGACTGGCCGAGTTAAACTGGTGGGGAGCAGGTGACGGTAAAAGGAGGTGAATAAAATCAAAGTAGAGATCCCTGAGCTGGTGGAAAGCAGACAGGCATAGAGAGAGAGAGGAGGGGATGGTTCAGGGAGGTGTTCAGAGGCAGGACGCAGAGGAAGGGCAGGTTCCTGCTTTCCCTTTCCCGGCCACTTGGTGGAGCTAGCACTACCATGGCTGGCTACTGCCTCCACCTGGCTTCCTTTCATCTGCAGAGTTGAAACTTCCGCCAAAGGCTATTTGTGCAGTTGCCCAAATGTTAAAAAAAAAAAAGGGAAAAAATCTAGGAGACCACTTCCCCTGGTTACTGACTTTTAAGTGTTGTTTGTATTGACCAAAAGGGGAAAAAAATAAGGGCATTGTATTCCCAAGTTGACTCACAGTAAGGAGACCATAATGAGACTTAAAAGGTCTGTGTATTTTCGGCTCCAGAAGAAGACACCCAAAGCAACCTCCACATTCATGTCAGGCAAGTGTTCCAGGCCCCCATCCACGCCTTCCAGGATTATTACCTGGGCGCTGCCTTTGTGCCAATGATTGGAACACTCGCCTGTGAAAGAGGCAGACCTAGTTCCTGTCTCCATGGGGAGCCACACAGGATAAACAAGTTAACAAAGAAGTAAATCTGCAGCTCTAACGTGCAGACATTTGAAGGGAATGTCAGGTCAGAGGGCAGCAGGGTGGATGAGAAACATCTGAATAGAGCCAGGTCAGTGGAAACCTCTGGGGTGGGGTGACATTTATGTTGAAAGTCAAAGAAGGAGAAGGAGCTGGTCATGCCAATGAGCAGCCTTGAGAGGTGTTTTCCAAGCAGAGAATGGGAGGGAGCACAGGGTGCCTCGGATTGTGGATGACTTCTGCCGGCCTGAGCAGCCCAGGGAGGGACTATCTCCCACACGGGCTTATCTGGGGCTGTCCTTGGTGAAGACACTTGAGGGTCACTTGCTGTGCTGGCGGTGTCAAATGGTCCAGAGCCAAGCCCCGACTGCCTCAGGGAAGCCTCTGGAGCAGTAATTTAAGTCCTTCTGTCTTCCTTAATGCAAGTACATGTCTCAGCTGTGACCCCAAGTACTATCCAGTGTCCCACGGATACTGACATTCTATTGGTCAGGCCCCAATCCCTGTGTATATGACAGTCTTCTTTGACTGCCCATGTCCTTTTAAAAGCTCTGTACCCCGGCAAACCCCTGGACACCATGATGACCTTGCGCTAATGGCCTTCCTCATGCAGATGCTGTGTCTCCTTGTCTTGTCCCTGTCCTCTTTCAGACCCCCTAGATGTTCTATTTAAAACACACACAATTTTTTTAAGGAAAAGAAAATAGCCCTCACTACTTAAGTACTGAAAGGAAGAAAGAAAAAGAAGATGTGGAGCCAACAGCCCCCACATGTTCCTGTGGGTGTTGCTGCTTTGTGACTTCCTGAAGTCTGCCACCTTGGTCAGAGTCACTTTATCAGGGCACCGCTCTACTGCTGGGTTCATCTACATCATGGTTTCATTGGACACTCCCCTCCCCCCCCCCCTGCATCACTGCCCTGGTGGGAATAGGGGGCCCAGCCTTGCTCCTGGAGAGCTGCTGCTGGATTTGAACCATCAACCCTGGGGGCGTCGCAGTCCCGCGCACAACCACTGCGCCACCAGGGCTCAGCTCATCGGACACTTTTTAAAAGACGTCAATCACTAGGTCCTTCTTCCTTGTTCTTGGTCTGGAAACTCCGAGGAAACCTGTTCACCCTTGGGTCACGCCAGCAGAGTATGACAGACCGACACGATACTGTGGACTGCCAGAAGAATGACTAACTCTGTCGTGCAAGAAGTAGCACAGTCAGACAGTGCCTTGGACGTGAGGAGGGTGAGACTTTGTCTCGTACTCTTGACATGCTAGTGGGAGGGTCTAGATCCTGAAGGAAGACAGCCCAGACAAGCACACACTCAGTGCCAATAAGTCTATTCCAAATCACAGGAACCCTACATGGAAAAGCAGAACTGCTGCTGGAACTTTCTGAGGCTATCAACCTTGGTGACGGATGCAGGAAGCCCCCCTCTTTCTCCTGCAGAGTGGGTTTGAACTACTGGCCTTGTCATTAGCTGCTACAGGATGACAGGCTACGCCACCAGAGGGCAGGGCAGCTGGGTGAAGTCGAGGGTCAGCAGGAAAGAAGAAGGCCCTCACGGCACTGAGCTGACACAAAGACCCGGATGGTGCAGGACGAGGCCTTTGTTCTGCTTTGTTCTGTTGTCCCCGGGGTCACTGACTCAGGGATGCTTCACCAGGACCACAAAGGCTGACAGCGCCTCAGCGGAGACGAGGCTGAAGTAAGTCAGCAAGCGTTCGGTGGAAGCCCCTGGGTGATGGAAGCGGTTAATGTACCTGGCTGCTAGCCCAACGCTTTGAGAGTCAGGTCCACCTAGGGAGAGTTCAAAGAGGTGTGGCAGTCTATGTCAAAAACTAGACCCGATGAACCCATAGGGACAGCAAGTAGAATAAGGTTGGGATGGGGGTGGCGGCACAGTGCTGGGGTGGGGAGAAAAGGGAGGGGATGTCAAGAAAGCCACGAAGAAAAATAAGGCTTTGAGACGGATTGTGGTAGCCAGTGGACAATACTGCTTGATGTGATTGAACGAGGGACTGATAAATTTGTATTAACTCCCAATAAAAAGGTTTGGTGGTGGTGGTGGGGGGGGGGGGGGGGGG